>PVHY01000773.1:0-196153 GCA_004024945.1 Uropsilus gracilis | reverse complement strand
TCTCTCTCTCTCTCTCTCTCTCTCTCTCTCTCTCTCTCTCTCCCTCTCCCTCTCCCTCTCTATCTCTTCCTCTCCCTCTCTATCTCTTCCCTCACCTCCCCTTTAACCTTCCCTTTCTTTTCTCTTTCTCTCTCTCTCACTCTTCTCCCCTTGCCCCACCAGGAGGTACACTCATTTATTTTAAATAGTTTAAGCAAATAATACTATTAAGCATTTTTGCCTTTCATAATAAACTATGAAGATGAATTTTTTTCACCCTTTTCTTTCCGGCTCCTGCTTCTCACCTGTCTTTTTATACTGTTCCTCAGCTTTAAAACATCTTGCACATCAAGAATTTTCTCTGTGATACTTTGAGAAATAATGTCTCTTCTAACTATCCTAACACACACAGGATTTAAGAGAGATTTCATGTTTCATTGTTGTATTGCCAGTCATAGGTTCCTGAAGGTGTTTTACATTTGCTACTCAAATGTAAACTTTGAGGTTTTACATTTTGCTTCTCAGATGAAGAAAGAGGACAAGGCAGTAGAGTTGTCCTCTCCCCCTTATTTAAATTCTGCATTAAATATCAACCTATAACACATTGCATTCAGTCTGCTGCAGAAACCAAACATCTAGGTTTATCTGTTGCTTTGTCTTTGGCTTTCAGTAAATGGAGGTGTTGAATCAGTGTTGTAAAGACATTGCTCACTTCTGACACATTCTGCATACCTTGTCCATGAGTTATGTACTGTGGTCAGGTTGCTAATAACTGTTCATGGAAACAAATAAAAAAATGATTATCAAAAGCATTTTATTTGTAGTGGAAACTTATGTTACAGAATTTTATTATGTTTCTTAAAAATTCAGGATCCAAAAAGAAGGAAGAGGTGGTTTTAAAAAATCTAGATCTATTTGCTTCCAAAGGCATTAAATTCATATTCATGAATGGTGTTTGCTTTCTTTAACAAAGCACAGCACATGCCAATTAATTATTTCTCAGGAAAAGGTCATTTAGGGGACTAACTGTATCTCCTGTCTTCCCAATTGAGCATACTAAATGAATAGATTTGCAAATTTAATCTACAAGTGACAAAAATTTGGCCTTGAAATGATTAGTCTTATTCTTCTTTTAAACTTTAGTCTTCATTTATTATGGAGATCATGATACAGTGAGATAATATCTCCAAATTTATAAATAATATGTAATTATTTGGGGATTAAATTTGAGAGGAAAATATGTACTAACATAATAATTTACCATGTTTTTTTCCTTCCCCCCTTCAGATACCATTGTAATTCTTTACAAGAAGACCATTTTGAGAGCTGATAAACATCTAAAAATGACTGGAAATAAATACGCATATATTTTTATTTTGCTTTTGTCAGGATCTGAACTCAGAATGACCATTTCTTTGAGGAAACAAGTCTGAGAAAATAATTTTTAAAAAAAAATTTTTTTTTAGACTAAGTCTCGCTATGTTGCTCAGGGTAGTCCCGATCCCATGGGCTCAAGCAATTCCCCCACCTCAGCCTCCCAGGTAGCTGAGATTACAGGCGCCTGCCACCACACCCAGTTGCTTTTTTGAGACCAGGCCTCACTATGTTGCCCAGGGTAGTCTCGAAAATTGATCCCTGACCTTTTGCTTCCCATGCTTGAATTACAGGCACACACCTACACACCCAGCCCTGAGAAAACAAATGCCTACTTTGTTTTCATATGGAAGCCCTTAGTTTGCTGAATGGCACTGTCACTAATCTATTCATGTACTCAGACCTACTGTATGGTTGTCTATCTTATGTGCTAGAAAACAGAGGAAATGAGTATGAAACCCTTTAAGCCTGATACTTCACCCATACATTAGCAATGAATGTATCTTACAGAGTTACTACATGGGTTATGTGGGAGAAAATATATGCAAAATAGATTATAGCAATGTTTTTATAATGACACTTCTTCCCTTCACTTACTGGTTGGTGTTAGTAGCCTTAGACAAATAATTTACTGAAGAATTCTAGTTCTCTTATTTATAAAAATGAGGTAATTCTTACCCTGAAAAAGATGAATGATGAATGCTGATGTGTTTTTGTGGCAATACCTGATACACATCATGAACTCAAATAATATTAACTGTTACTATTCCTGTTTTTGGTTTGATCCATAGAGTTCTTAGAAATCCAGATGGAGATGTCTAGTAAAATATTGAAAATGAAAGATTAGAACAATTCATAATTTTAAATCTTCAAGTACATAAAATATTTGAAACATATTGTTATGATTATGCCTGTTACTTATCAGTGTGGGTGTCCAGCATCAATTAGATTATGAAGTTAGAGCTGCTATGATGAGATTAGTGTCTTAGAAGAATAGGAAGATAGCTAGACATCTCTCTGACATGTGAGAATACATTGGGAAAGATGACATCTACAAATGACAGTGGAGATGATGGTGTCTTGTTTTTGGGCTCATCAGACACTGAATCTGTGGATGCTTTGATATCAGACTTCCCAGTTTCAGAAACATGAGAAATAAATATTTCTGGCTTACGTCACCTAGTGTATGGTGTCTTTTTATGGTAGCTTTCTCTGTGGTGTCACAATCAGCCCAGATTGATTAAGACATATATTCACAATCAATTATGAGACAATGATTAATTTAGAAGCCCCTCTAAATATCTATGAGGTGATACCTAAGTTCTTTTTAGATCATCAGTAAGAGTTCTACATTTACAGGTTTTTCATTAATTTGACTTTCATGACTGAATTAACCCTTCATAGAAAGTCAGGCTTGTTAGAATATTGACGCATGCATTCTGACTAGAAATTTACTTAGTGTAAATGGTGGTAGATTTTATGCCGTAGCCAGCATCAAAGATTTCATTTAGGCCAAAAGAGAAGTGTGGGATAACCATTAGTTAAAAGTCAGCATCTGTGCCAGATTAAATTTTCTTAATGTCATTTGACAAGCTTGTGAAAGGATTGTTTTTCTCAATATTTATCTAAAATTTAAATGTGTTCACATTTACTAAGCATTTTTTTTTATCCAGAAAAGATAATTCAAGAAGTGTGCTTAGATGTACAAACATGGTTATTCACTAAAGTCTTGCTGCTAGGAAAAAAAGCATAATTGTTATTTTTAATTGCTTACAGAAAAATAGATTTTTGCCCTTCTACTTTAATTTCCCTCCCATTGAAATAAATTATGATTTGTGAATGTCACTGAATCTTAGGCATATGTTTAAAAATGCACTATAGTTGTTGATGTCTGGCACATTTTTTTGTTAGTTAATCTTTTTACAATTTTAAGACTTTCAATTTATTTAAGAAATCTGTAAATATTTACAGGTATTGACAACATCAAAGGAAACAAGCCTGTATCTTTTTACTTTCCATATGATTATATTAATTTTGTTTTTTAATTTTTTAAAATTATGTGTGTGCAGACACACACACACACATATATTTTACATTGTTGTATACCCTGAGGTTTTCCTACCACCATATCACCCATGAACCATCATCGTATTCTCTTGTGCTTATCCCTCCCTTGATTTTACCCTCCTCACTCTCCATTGCTTTATGCTTTAGTTCTGCTGTCAGTTTGTTAGTTTTAACTTTTTCTTGTCCTTTTGTTTGTTTTTCCTATATCACACATTTAAGTGAGACTACCTAGCATTTCTCTTTTTCTTTCTGGCTTGTTTCTGATAGCACAGTTCCTTCTAGCGCCATCTGTGTTGCTGCAAATGATGTTAGTTTGTCATTTTTGATTGCTGGATAATATTCCATTGTGTAAATATACCACAACTTTTTGAGCTGTTTGTCTCCTTGGGGGCATTTGGGTTGTTTCCAAATCCTGGCTATTGTAAATAGTGCTGCAATAAACATCAAAGACTAGGTACCCTTCTGAATTAGTATTTTGGTGTCTTTTAAGGAGATTCCCAGAAGTAGAATTGCTGGAGCAAATGGTGGTTCCATTTTCAATAGTTTGAGGTTCCTCCACACACCTTTCCTTAGTGGCTGAACCAGTTTTCATTCCTGTCAACAGTGCAGAAGTGTTCCTTTTTCTCCACATTCTCACTAACACTAGTTGATGCCTGTTTTCTAGGACATATTGTTGAGACCATCTGGCACTTGACCACTAAAATGCAATCAATGGTTATCCCTATGGATGGAAAGTAGAGTGATAACCTCCTTGATTCTCTGTAGTGTTTGAATTTTCACAATGATTGTATGTAATGTTAATAATCAGATAATTTTTATTATTATAAAATAAAAGTTGTACCTCTGTCTCACTGAGTAAACTTAATCTAGGTCAGTATTAATGTGAAGAGTGTTTGTTTGTTTGTTTGTTTTTCAGATCAAAGGGAGGATATCACACTCTCAAAATCCTAATTCAGTTTCCAACTTTTTTTGGGGGGGAAAGTTTATAAAGTATTTTAATATCTTTATTAAAGTTACAAAGAAATTAGAAAAAAGCTTTTGAATTTAAAAGTTAAGGCCTGAGGCTGGGCTTGGTGGCTCATGCCTATAAGCGGCCGCATAGGAAGCCACAACTGGGGCCAGGGATTGTGGTTGGAATCCCACCGGGGGCATATAGTGAGACCTAGTTCCCAAAAATGTAGCTGGGTGTGGTGGCACGTGCCTGTAATCCCAGCTATCTGGGATGCTGAGGCTGGGGATTGCTTGAGTCTATGGTACCCCGGGCAACATGAGCCTGCAGTTCCATGGGCAAAAGTAGCGAGACCTAATCTCAAAAATAAACAAACAGATGAACAAATAAAAGTTAAGGCCTGTTTATAATCTGAATTTGGGCTATCCATTTCAATATTATCATCATTTAATAGTCACATTATATTTAATCTCAGTCACTGAACTTTTTAAATTTTGTTTTTATAATTAGGTGTCCACAAAAAAGTTGATATCCTTGGGGAGAATCAGTTTCCAATTTTGACAGATAAATAGATAATATTTTAACTTTTAACAAACTTAACTGTTTGTTTACCTTTCAGATAACCCAAAATTCTCCACTGAGGGTCAAAGCAGGAAACTATAATTCCTGGACTCTTTTAGCTTACTTGCCTACACTCCTTCTGTTTTGACTTCCCTGTCTCTTTACCTGAGAATTTTATTCCACTCTTATGTCATTACTTTTATGGATATAACTTGGCATGGACTTGGATTGTCACTCTGTGACCCCACATGGCTGTGATCAAGAAATAAGGGAATTTCTCATTTCTTGATGAGGGAATTCACACATTTTAACAATGTACTGGAACAATATAGATAGATGATAGATAGATAGATAGATAGATAGATAGATAGATAGATAGATAGATAGATAGATAGATAGATAGATAGATAGATAGATAGATGATAGATAGATAGATAGATAGATAGATAGATAGATAGATAGATAGATAGATAGATAGATAGATAGATAGATAGATGATAGATAGATAGATTAGATAGATAGATAGATTTAGAACTTCTTTAGCTGCTTTTTCTTAGTCAATCCAAGTTCCCTAAAGTAAATTCCCTAGATTGCATGGTTTAGACAGCAGGAATCTATTTCTCCCAGTTCAAAAGACTGGAAATTCAAAATCAAGATACCAGTAGAGTGGATGTCTGCTGGGAGTTCTCAGGTTGCAGATGACTGCCTTCTCCCTCTTTCTCGCAATACTTTTCCTTGGTACATGCAGATTAAGAAAAGAGAGGAAGCAAACTTTCTGAGGGTTTGAGAGTTCATCTAAACTGAATAACCTCAAAAAGGTTCCATCTCCAAATACCACATTAAAGGTTAGGGTTTCAGTACATGATTTGGGGGAAACAAAATTCAATCTGCAACAGCTTCCCAAATCTGAGAAAGTTAACCTCTCAGTCTAAGAAACTGTTAGAGGGTATGCAAGCTCTGAGGAAAGTTAAAAGGATAGTTTCTTTGTGTTTTATTGTTTGTTTTGTTTTGTTTTTAGTGAATTTTCTAAGTACAGGGAGAAGCTGTCTGTGGAAATATATTCAGTTTCTGTTATTTGAGATAGTTATGTTCTATGAAGTCAATAACACTAAATTAACAAATTCTGAACCTTTGGTCCTAGGGCAAATACAGACTTTTCTACAAGTCTCTGGTCATGACATTTTTGTCAACCTATCAATATGTAACCTTATTTAATGTGTTTCTGTTTAAAGGCAATTTATTTAATATATATCATTGACTCATTAACATTGAACTCACAGCCAATAGCACTATAACTCATGTCTCAATGAAACATAGTTTCCCCATGGGGCACACCACAGCATTTTGGCACTTAGGAACGCTAAAAAACACTTGGCTTGGGGGCCATTTTGAACAGTGAAATCAATAACAGAAATACTCAAAAAATGTGTGACTAAGTAGATTGTGAGTAGGAGCATTTAAACAAGAATGCAGAGTTGTTGCTTTGGTCAAACTCATGTAGCAATGTGCACTTCAGGGGATTCTACTTCTTTTATGCTTCTTTGTACATGCACATGTCTGTGTATAACCACAAAAGCAACAAGAGTATTAATTTAGGGGTTACAAATAAATTTTGAGAGTAGGAGAATTCACAAATATCTATAGAACATGTAGTTAATGACAGTCACTTTTTGCATAGCATCCTTATTGAAACATACATTCTAAGTCATTGTTCATGTTGGCTAGAGCAGGCTTTCTCTTGTAGCTTTTATATGAAGATTTTGATGTCATTTTTTTTTTTACTGCTTTTTGAAGCAGCACTATTATGAGAATCCTACCACCCTTTTAAGCAACCTTTCTCCCTTTTCCTATTCTCATTTTCAGGTCTGTCTTCCATTCCACCATGGGTCTGTTCTCAGTTACCCACCACTTTGAAATTATTGTTATAGCTTAATTCTTCCTTCAGAAATTTTAGCTAATAAACACATATGGTGTTTGAATTTCAGTAGGAAAACTTACCTTATATTAGAAATCTAAATTTAACCAACAACTGAATACCTATCTTGTACATTATACTTCCATAGGCATTCTGTTCTTTAAAGAAAAACTTAATGGTGCAATTTCAGCTTATCTTAGACAAATAAGAGCATTGCCTTTCTGACACATCCCAAATCATACTACATGAATAATATATTGTTCCAATTTTTAACTATTTGAGGTCACAGGAACTGATTCAAAGCAAGGGACTCTGAAGAGTAGGAGAAGATACACTATTTCCCAGTGCAGTGTTGTTTATGCCCCAGACTCTAATTACTTCTCTGAAAGTGTAGTAAGTACCTATGGTCTTCACTTTAAGGAAAAGCTTAATACGTTCATCTTACCAACTTAGTTCCTGAATCAAACTCTGCATCAACAAGAAGGCAGAAAGCAACCTTCTAGCTTTATGTTATATTTGGGTTTCCCAGAAAAGAGGCTCTGAAACTCTGAGATTTACAAGAAGGTTTATTTGGTAATGCTTTCATAACACCTGTGAGGATGGGAGAAAGAGAGACTAGGCAGGGGAAATTTAAATTGCAAAGTCATTCTGAACTGAGGTAGTCCTGGAGAATTGTCTTGCCTTTAGAGAGATCTGGAATTTTAAAACATTGGGCAGCCTCCCCAGGAGAAAATGTGAACTTGAACTTTATATTGCTCCTTGGCTATGGGAAATTCCTGGAAAGAGGATCACTTGCATAGGGATCTTTGGCATAATCAGTCTTTCATCCAGAGTTTTTATTGTTTTTTAGGTGGTCTCTTACATGAAGTTTTTCACTTCATTTGTCAACTTGTGTTTGTGTGTATAAGTGTGTGTGTGTGTGTGCACACATTGGCAGAATAACCTAAAATTATTTATAAAATGATTCATTCTTCATGGAAACGTTGGAGCATTATCAGTGTCTGATTTATTATGTTTAGTTTGTTGAGTGTAGGATAACTTTGATCTAATGACATCATCCTGTTGACATTTAACACATCAAGATTCTGCTAGAGGACAGCACATACTCAGCAGCAGAGCTATGCATATGAAAGGTGAAAAATCAGAATAGCCTAAGGTATAGGGACTACTAGACTGGGCCATGTGAAAATAGGAGAAAAATCAGAACTTTTATTATCAAATGCATTGCTTTTATTAAGAAAAATATGCTGGACCTAGAAAAGGAGACTTTGCCTGACTTTAATTTTTTTTTCTTTATAGTACTGATCAATATAATGATAATGAAATGAGACATTTGGTACAATAGAATTATATTTTTGGTATGTTAGTCATGCATCAAAAGCAATGAAACCTGGTCTACTCTGAGTTCCAGTCAATTCACATCACATCTCAGAATCCCCAGTTTTCTCATCAGTGTATTTATTACTCTGCATTTTCAGGGTTAATGAAAGAATGTTTATTTGTTTTGTTTTTGAGACTAGGTCTTGCTGTTTTGCCCAGGGAATTGCAGACTCACCTTGCCCCAGGTACCATGGACTCAAGCAATATCCCCAGCGACAGCTTCCCAGATAGCTGGGATTACAGGCGCATGCCACCACACCTGGTTATTTTTTGAGGCTAGGTCTCGCTCTGTTGCCCCGGGTGGGTCTAGAACCTGCGGACTCAAGCGATTCCTAGTCTCAGCCACACTCAAGGCTGTGCTTAAAGGCACAGCACCACCATGCCCGGCCAAAGAATGTATATTTGTATGATATGTTTCATAAAGAAAGTTTTAAGTATTTAAAAAGTTATCTAAATATTTTACAATATTTAATCTATGCATTAAGTTACTGCTATAAGGTATCTAAGTAATATATTCAAATTTTAGAGTTAAATAAACAAAATTGAAAATTTAAATTTCTTTAGCTTTCCTGATTAAACATTTTTAATATTTTCATCCTTGAAAAATACATTAGAAGAATTTTCACTCTATTTGCTATAAGCTTTCATGTTATTTAGCAGAGAACATTATTTTACACTCTCCCTTAAGGATCCAAATGAAAGTAGATATGAAAACTGAAAGTCTTGGGTATTTTTAATCTTCTAAGTCTTCAACCAATTGTCATTTCATTAAGGTGCCCTGCCGAGATGTTCTTACACACACCATCATTAAGATGAATTGTGGCTCTGCTCTATAATACACGTATTATAAGTTCAGTCTACCTGTGCTGAAATTATAACTACAGACACAATTCAAGTACCTGGAGAGGAATACAGAATCACAAATGCTTTTTCAGGCATTTTTAGCTGTCAGTTTCAAGTTAGAAAACCACCTTCCTAATGACAGGAACTAAAGCCCCAAATATGAATACATATGTAATCAAAATAAATAAATAAACAAGAATTAAGGATTATTTTTTAAAATAGGTTTTATTGTGGTAAAATATAGATTACATGGTATTTATCATTTATTAATTGTTTCTTAGTTTATTGTCCATACTTTAATGCTTTCTTCTAACTAATTGGAACTAAATTTTTTTAGCGTCTTTATCTGAAAGCTTAGATTATTTATTTATTTATTTAAATTAAATAATTTATTTATATATAAATTTCACATCTCATGATCTCCGGGGTTCACCCCCCACCCTCCCTGACCATTCCCACCCTGTGCCAGCCCCTTTCTCCCCCCCCCCCAAGTTTTGTACTTTTATTTGGTTGTTAGCTGGTTTTGACTTTTCTTCATGGCTTTTTGTTTATCTTTCCCATGTCCCGTATAATAGTGAAGACATTTGGTTTCTGTCTTTTTCTTTTTGTCTTGTTTCTGCTAATATGATTTCTTCTAAATACATCCATGTTATCATAAAATCATCCGATTTGTTGTTTTTAATTGATGAGAATATTCCATTGTGAATATATGCCACATCTTTTTCATCCATATTTTGGGATATTTCAGTTGCTTCAATGTCCTTGCAACTATAAATAGTGCTGCAAAAAACATTTGAGCACAGGTGTCCCTTTGTACAAGCATTGAGGTCTCCTTTGGGTAGATTTCTAAGAGAACAACTTCTGGGTCAAATGGTAGTTCCATTTTCATTAATTTGAGGGCCCTCAACACAGCTTTCCATAGATGCTGGACCAGTTTACATTCGCACCAGCGGTGTAAGAGTGTTCCCTTCTCTCCATATCCTCACCAGCACTTGTTGTTGCCCGTTTTTTTTTTTGATGTGGGCCATTCTTACTGGTGTAAGGTGGTATTTAATTGTGGCTTTGATTTGCATTTCCCTGATTGCTAGTGACATTGAACATTTTTTCATGTGCCTTTGGCCATTTGTATTTCCCCATTGGAGAAGTGTCTTTTTAATTCTTCTCCCCATTTTTAAACTAGGTTTTTCACTTTGTTTTTGTTAAGTTGTGTGAGTTCTTTGTCTAACTTTGATATCAGACCCTTATCACTTGTCTGGAGGGCAAAAATTTTTTCTCACTCGGTGGATTTCTTTTTGTTTTCTGTTGTCTCTTTTGCTATACAGAAGCTTTTTACTTTGATGTAGTCCCAGCTGTTTATGTTTTCCTTCATTTTTTTACCTGCTATAGTCGTATCCAGAAATGAATTTCTGGGCAGTAACTCATGGAGGGTTTAGCGCATGTTTTTCTCTATGTATATTATGGTTTCCAGTCTTACATCCAAGTCTTTAATCCATTTTGAGTTGATTTTAGTACATGGTGTGAGGGAACTGTCTTGGTCCATGACAGTTTGCATGGGTTGGACCAGTTTTCCCAGCACCATTTATTGAAGAGTCTGTCCTTGTTCCGGTGTAAGTTTTTCACTCTTTTGTCCAAGATTAGCTGATTATATAGGTATGGTTTTATTTCAGGGCACTCAATTCTGTTCCATTGGTCTGATTGTCTGGGTTTTTGTTTGTTTGTTTGTTTGTTTTTATGGTCAGAAGGTTTTTTGATATTCGAGGTGTTTTGTTATTCAATATGAATTTCTGTAATTTTTGTTCTATTTCTTTAAAGAATGTCATTAGGATTTTTATCAGGATTGCATTGAATCTGTAGATTGCTTTTGGTAGGATGACCATTTTGATGATATTAATTCTTCCAATCCATGAGCAGGGAATGTTTTTCCATTTCCTTATGTCTTCTTCCATCTTGTTTAGTAGTGTTTTAAAGATTTCTTTGTATAGTTCTTACACATGTTTTGTTAGGTTTATTCCCAAGTATTTTAATTTTTTTTGGGGTGCGATGGTAAAAGGGATGGTTTTTCTGATTTTTTCTTCTATTTGAATTTTTGCATATAGGAAAGCTACCAATTTCTTTGTGTTGATTTTGTATCCAGCTACCTTAATGAGCTGTTTATTATTTCAAGTAGTTTTTTTGTGGATTTTTTTTTTTTTGGTTCTCTATATTGGGAATCAAGTCATCTGCATATAATGATAGCTCAGTTCCTCTTTTCCTATTTGTATCCCTTTTATGGCTTTCTCTTACCTTATTGCCCTAGCTAGAACTTCCAATACAATATTAAAGAGTAGTGGGGAGAATGGCATCCTTGCCTGGTTCCAGATCTTAACTGGAATTTTAGTTTTTCTCTATTCAGGATGATGTTTGCCATAGGCTTGTCATAGATGGCTTTTATTATGTTGAAGTAGTTCCTTTAATCCCCAATTTTTCAAGGGCTTTTATCATGAATGAATGCTGGACTTTGTCAAATGCTTTCTCTGCATTTATTGATATGATCATGTAGTTTTTCTTTTTCTCTTTGTTGATGTGGTGTATTATGTTAATTGATTTCCAGATGTTGAACCATCCTTGTGCCCCTGGGATAAATCCCACTTGTTCATGGTGAATAATGCTTTTAATGCATTGTTGGGCTCAATATGCTAGGATTTTGTTTAAGATTTTTATGTCCGTGTTCATTAGGGAAACTGATCTATAGTTTTCTTTCTTGGTGCTGTCCTTATTTGGTTTTGGTATGAGTGTGATGTTTGCTTCATAGAATGTGTCTGGCTATTTTCCTTCTTTCTCAAATTTTTGGAAAAGTTTTAGTAGTGCATGCCTTATATCATCTTTGAATGTCTGGTAGAATTCATTTATAAAGCCATCTGGTCCTGGGCTCTTGTTTTTAGGTAGAGTTTTGATGACTGCTTCTATTTTGCTGCTTGTAATTGGGTTTTATAAAGTTCTATATATCTTCTTTGTTCAATTTTGGATAGTTGTCTCTTTCTAAGAATCTGTCCATTTCATCCAGGTTGTTGTATTTATTTCCATGTAGTTGTTCATAGCAATCTCTTATTATGTTTTGGATTTCTTTTGTGTCTGCTGTAATTTCTCCCCTCTCATTTGTGATCCTGTTTATTTGAATTTTCTCTCTTTTTTCCTTTGCGAGCTTTGCAAGGGGCTTATAAATTTTATTTATTTTTTCAAAGATCCAGCTTTTGGTTTTGTTGATCTTCTGGATAGTCTTTTTGGTTTCTAGGTTACTTATTTCTTCTTTTGTTTTTATTATTTCTTGTCTTCTGCTGGGTTTTTTGTTGTTGTTGTTGTTGCTCTTTTTCAAATTTTTCGATTTAGGAAATAAGGTTATTTCTTTGGTTATTTTCTTGCTTTTTGATATGGGCCTGTACTGCTGTGAACCTTCCTCTTAGATATGGTTTTGCTGCATCCCAGACATTTTGGAATGCTGTATCTTCTTTGTCATTTGTTTTGAAATAAGTTTTAATTTCTTCTCTAATTTCTTCAATTACCCATTCTTCATTTAGTAGTGTGTTGTTCAGTCTCCAGATGTTGATTGCTCTTTTTTCTTTCTTTTCATTGTTGATTTCTAATTTGATACATTTATGATCTGAGAAGAAAGTTGGTATTATTTTAATCCTTTTGTATTTATTCAAGTTTGCCTTGTGGCCTAGTATGTGGTCAATTTTAGAGAATGATCTATGTGCATTTGAGAAGAAGGTGTATTCTTTTCCTTGAGGATGTAGTATCCTGTAGATATCTAGTAGGTCCATTTTGTCTAGGTCTTCTTTGTCTAGGTTTTTGTGTCCTTGTGTAGCTTTTGTTTTGTTTTGTCTTTTTTTTTTTTTAATCTGTCCTTTGGTGAGAGTGGGGTGTAAAGTCTCCTACTACATATGTGTTTTCACCAGTATTATTTTTTTTTCAGTTCTCTTAGTAGCTGTCTTATGAATCTTGGTGCACCCTCATTTAGTGAGTATATGTTGATAATTGTTATGTCTTTTTGATGGGTTGATGCTTGAACTATTAGGTAGTGACCTTCTTTATCCTTTGTTACTTTTTTTATTTTGAAATCTGCTTTGTCTGCTCTAAGAATGGTTACTCCTGCCTTTTGGGGGGACCCATTTGCTTGTAGAATTATTTTTCATCCTTTTACCTTTAATCTGTGCTTTTCTTTTGGGATCAGATGTGTTTCTTGGAGGCAGCAGAAAGTTGGGTTCTGTCTTTTAATCCAGTCTGCAACTCTGTGTCTCTTGTCTGATGAGTTTAGCCCATTGACATTTAGAGTAATTATTGATGTTTGAGGTTCTAACATTTGGTTCCTGGTGGTCATTTGGGGTTCTGTTTTAGTTCTTCTTTTTAAAATTATTTGTTCTTTTTATTCTTCTGCAGTTCTTAGGGGTTGTTGCAGGAGTTCTTGGTGTGGGGGTTCGGTGGTAGCAAATTTCTGGTGGTTTTGCCTGAGAAGTTTCTAATTTTTCCTTCATAAAGAAAGGACAGTTTTGCTGGGTAGAGTATTCTTGACTGGCACTTTCTGTCTTGGAGTGTTTTGAAGATGTGACCCCATTCTCTCCTTGCTTGGGAGTGTCTCTTCTGAGAAATCTGAAGTCAGTCTAGTGGGTTTTCCTTTGTTGGTTATCTATTTCCTATCTCTTGTTATTCTCATAATTTTTTCTTTATCTTTGGCTCTTGAAAATTTTACTATGATGTGTCTTGCTATGCTTTTTCTTTCATTAAAGAGTTTGGTGTATGTCTGTATGTCTGTTTTCATTTCTCAGATCTGGGAAATTCTCCTCCATTATAAAAGCCTTTCAGATCCTATGTCTTTCTCTTCTTTTGGGATTCAAATTACTCTTATATTTGTTTTCTTTAGGGTATCTGGCAGATCTCAGATTTTTTTCTTCTGTCTTCTTACTTTGTTTTTCTCTCTTTTTCTTTCTTCGTCATCTCTACTTCTGTGTCCTCTAGTGTGCTAATTCATTCTTCTCTTTCTTGTAATCTGCTTTCCTGACTTTCCGCTTCTTCTATTGCTCCTCTTAGAAACTATATCTCCATCAGTTTCTTATTTAGGGTTTCAATCTCATTCATTTATTTGTCAATGATATTGCTCATTTTGGCACATTCTTTTTTATATTTTTCTACTTCTCTTAGCTCACTGAAAGTTTCTGACCTCTAGCTTTCCCCCTTTTTCCTTCTTCCTTTGCCTCTTTTAATGCGTTTATCAAGTAGATTCTGAATTCTTTGTCTGACACATATAGCATTTCTTCCATGTCCTCCATGTTGGTTTCTGCAGATTGTTTATCCTTTGGTGGTGAGTTATTCTTCTTAGGGCTTGCTTGAGTATTTGTATTCTTCCCTCTTCCTGTGTTTTCCCTTCAGACTTGCTGTACATATTGATTCACTGTTGTTCTAGAATTAGATGGCATGGTGAAGCTGACAAGTTGTGGTTATTTCTGCCTTTGTGCTTTTGCTGCTGTGGTAGATATATCTTGTTTCTGTTGGCTATTTTGGGAGACAAGTTCCTTTAGTCAGTGGACATGATGTATATATGTGGTTTCTATTATATTGTCTATCTTTTTTTTTCATTGTTTCTCCTCTTTTAGATTGATGGGTTTTAAATGTTTCTCAGTGCCCCCGAGCAGGTGACTTTATTTAGTAGTGTGTCTAGGGTTTGTCTTATAAACCTTTTTGGTTGGGGTGTCTTGACAGACTTGGGTAGTCAGTGTCCTTGATTCCCTAGTCTGTGACAGTGCCTCTGTGCTGTGAGCAGCCTCTTGCACTGGAGCTCTTGGGCCGTTAAAACTCAGTCTTTGATAAACTCAGTCTGAACCCTGGCTGAAGATCATTCTATATTTATCATTTTAACCATTTGTAAGTATGCAACGTAGTGACATTACTTTTTCAATGTTATGTACCCATCACACTATTTATACCCAAACCTTTTCATCATCATCAACATAAACTCTGTAACCATTGATGTATAACCTCTTCTCCTTCCCCCCAAGTTTGTGATAACCTCTCTTTTCTGTCTTAAAGAATTTGTGTATTCTAGATACACCATATAAGGGATACTGTATGTGTCCTTTCTGTGTTTTGCCTATTCCTTAAGCACTGTTGTTCTTAATGTTATTTGTCATTTCCCCCTTTTTATGACTAAATAATACTTTCTTTTAAGTATAATTACATTTTGTTTATCCCTTCAGTTATTTATAAGCACACTTAGGTTGTTTCTTTCTTTTGGATATTGTGAATGATGCTACCATGTATATTGGTGTACAGGTATCTGTTCAAGTAACTACTTTCAATTGTTTTGATTATATACACATGAGTGGAAATTTTGAGTGATGACAGCTTTATGCTTAACTTTAAAGGAACCACCAAACTGTTTATCATAGTGGCTGCATCCTCTTACATTTTACCAACAGTACATAAGTGTTCCTACTTCATATCTTCCCCTAATCTTCATTATTCCCTAGTTTTTAAAATTATTATAGCCAACTTTGTAGGTTTGAAGTGCTGTTTCACTGTGGTTTTGATTTGCATTTCCATAATGATGGATGATGTTGAATGTCTTTTTATGTGTTTATTGGTATTTTATCTATGGAGAAATAGCTGCTCAACTTCTTTGCTATTTTGAATTGGATTCTGTCATGTTGAGTTGGAGAATTTGAAAAATAAAAGTACATGAAAACTAGGATAAGAGAAAAGTCAGCACCAGCCCAGCAACAGAACTAGTAGTTCAGTAGTCTTTTGTGACCTATAAGATCAGAGCTGTCAACCAGTTTGTCCATTCCTTGGGTGCACTTTTTTTTTTTTTTTAATTTTCATGCAGCATTGTTCACATTTGTCTAGTTATTGACCCCCTTAGATATGGTATATGCCCCCTCCCCATTTCCCCGGACCCCCATCCAGTAATTTCAACTCCTCTTTTGCTGACAGTTGTTGGTAAATGCTTGACCCACTAGTATCTTCTTTTTCTTTTCTGAAGGAATGTCCTTTTCCTGGGTGAGGATCTACGCTCCTGGGACATGGTGGGCCATGCTGCTTAAATTTCCAGGCATAACTTGGAGGCCAGTAACCAGCTCCTTGGGTGTTCTTATCAAACTCTGTCTCTCAGGAGGTCTGAATGTTTAATGCCTGGAAATAGGTGATTGACTAATTCAAAGCTGAGAGATCAGAAAAGCAAAACACTATGTGAGCATGAATAAGTCAAAACTGCCACACCCATTGCTTATTCACTGACTGTAAAGACTAGTAAACATCTCTAAGGTGTGCTGTAATTATGCTTTTAATCCTTTTTCTAGTAAAAATAAAATAGCCCAGACACAAGTAATATACAGTTAAAAACGTAGACAATTCTGACTATTTCAGCAATTGTGTGACAAGTATAATTGCTTAAAGATTTTAATCTCAAAAGAAAAAGGACATACCATTCAGTGTAACCATATGAGACATATATGGGATAAGCTTTTCTGGAAAAAGTTTAGTTATGATCAATAGAGCACCAGCAAATTATGGCCAGATCTTACAGTTTCTCATAAGCAAATCACTGCCTTATGAATCTTAGCATCAGGATCTTCCCAACTGTGTCCTAAGAGACCTCAGGGATCACCCATTTTGTTTACCTCCTACTAACCAAGCTTTCACATCTGTGTCCTATTCCTCAGGGTAGGATTTGGCCCACTTTTAAAGAACCACATAGTAAATGTTTTTGACTTTGGAATTCAAAAGGCAAATTTTAAGATACTTTATAGGGACTTATCATACAAATAAAATAATTTAAAACATTAAAACTATTTTTAACCTAATTTGACCTGTGAGCCACAGTTTGCTGAACCCTATTAAGGAGGACTGATCAGTACTTAGGGCTTCATTTTATGAAAGAGAAGAAATTGCATGTCATTCACAAATGTGTATTTGGGGCTTCTCCAATGACATAGAATGCAAAGCACTGTGTCCTGAAAGGGTGACTTTCTAAGGACATGATGAAACCTGGAAAAGTTCCTCTTCCATTAAAGAATAGCTGGAATATCATGTATAGGTTGTATAATAAAGACTAATTGAAACTAACTGAAAGTTTCTGCCAGAAAATGATGTGTGAAGGTTCATATTGCCACTGTGGCCTATTGAGATCATTGAGAGGTAGAACATGGCTGTCTTGTTACTATCATCATGCTAGTGGCAGACAAGCAGCCCAAAAAGGTTATGAGGATGAATGAGATAATGTCTGTGAAGGGCTTTGAGCTCTTTAGAAGAAATTTTCTTTGTAATTAGAAAGTAATGCTGCATTATTACAGTTATTATGATTATCACCATTATTAAAGGTAGAGCCAGAAGACACAGCCCTTCCAATGAGAAAAGTTGTGAGTAGAGCCCAGCAACTCATAAAGGAAGTGGTTCATGCACCAATTATGAGCTTCCAGTTTGTAATTATAGTGTGCTGTATGACTTTACATGCACCAGTTTGTTATTCATCTAGAAGAACAACCCTTTGCATGTGTAACAGCTCCTAAAATGTGCCCAATAGATGCCAAACACAAAAGAGAACTCTGTGTGACCACTGACTTGAACATTTTATATTCAATTTTTCAGAAATGTTTGTCTTTAAATTTGCACAGAAACCTGGCAAACTTTGTCAGGGAAGAACTTTTGCTTGGAGAGAAATAAATGCAGGTATGGGTTTTACATGTGTGAACAAAGGGAAAGAAAAAAGAAGCACATATCATTTCACTGCCCCATCATATTAAACAGATTTTTAAAAATGTAAACAGCTTTACTGATTCAAAAATGTAAGGGTTTAATGTTACTCTTTCTTTTGTTCCTAAATACAATTTTATTCTGCCAAATTTTTGTTCCCACAGAGGGTACAATGGGAAGAAATTAAAATGAAGGATAAAAAGTACTCAAAAATCAAAAAGTCAAGCTGAGAGTTTCATAGAGCCCTTGTTTGGGCAGTACTAGTCCCTGATGAAAACCTTGGGGACCATAGAAGAACAGGTTGGGCAGTAAGGATGTCCCTTCTCTACTTGTGCTCTTCAAACTCTGCTATAAACACATTCTCAATGGGACTGAAATTGTAGCTTCATCCAAAGCACAGAGATCTAAAATTGGAAGACAAATCACATTACCAAGAATGTTAGAGTCTGTTGTTTCCCTGCTTCCAGGGCTACTCAGGGTGTTCTTGATCTCAATTTCCCATTTTCACATTCTGAACCACCAGCCCTATTGCCTGTGACTTGTCCTTCAATCCCATCTAGCACCCAGCCTTTCACATTTCCTTTTTAAGTTATTCTTCATTCAAAGCCACAGTCAGATAACAACATTCTCTTATAAATAGTCACTGCTGGAGGAATAGACATATAGACATGGTTTAAACTTGATAAAGTTTGGGAAAATATGCCACTCCAAAACCTTGGCATGTGGATTTTTTTTTAGTTACAGGCATTTAAAAGACAGCATATGCAAGTAGGACTGCTGCCTCCCACCATCTTTTTCTTCCTGAAAGCAGGAGCTAAAACTCCCATATGGAGGATAGCCTACCTTTAATAGGAAAGTAAAATTCCTGTCACCAAAGATGGGAATTGAACCAGCAGAAAAATCTGTACAGACAAACCTTACTAAACTAACCCTTCTTTTCCTAGTAATTTCTCACCACTAACTGCCATAGACCAAGCTCCTTTATCTCCCTCTTTTTCTGTATTTTGTTAAGTGGACCCCAGATGAGAATTTAAAGTACACAAGGAAAGGTTAGTTTTCTTCCCCACACTGTGGTGTGTGAGCATTTTTACAAAGGCTAATTGAGGAAAATAAAAATGAAATGGGTCTCTTTTTTTTTCATTCAAGAAAAACATTGTTTTATTAAAGTACTAGAAGGAAAAAATAAGTTTACATATATATTCTACAAATTATATTGCTGACCTTATTAAATAAATGAAAGTCAATGAGAAAATTGGCAGAGCCTTTTATACAACAAAATGTTAAAAAGCCAAGCATGTTTGAGGAAAAATCAGAAATTATGCTTTAATCTTTTAACCCTTATATTTATAAAGTGCCTTAAAGTTCACAAATGATGGTCACATGTCCACTCTCACTTAATATTTGCAATACATAAGGTACGTATTATTATCATTTTTCTGTTTTCCAGCTAAAGGAACCTAGACTCACAGAGGCAAATTGATCTATGTAAGGTCATAGAGCCATTTAGTGACAAAGCTGTGCTGAGAATTTGTTCAAAAATCAAGTTCATATGTTGAGAACTATGTTAAATATAAGTTTGGCTCCTCTAATAAAGGTTCAAACAAGAGATAAGTTTATTACTCTCTAATTCAATTATTTGCAAGTAGTCTGAGCACAAATATTCCCAAATTGATAAAACAGTTCTACCATGTTGAGGATCCAGGTTCCATCTATCTTGTTACTCCTCAGCTCATAGCTCCCATCTCATGGTCTAATTCAATGGTTTCAGTTTCCATTGTAACACTGAAATTCCATCTTTGAGAAAGGGAAGAAGGGCTCACGGTTTCATTCAAGGAGCACAATCTAGAAGTTGTATACAGATCTCCTGCTCCTGTAAGCTAGAATTTAAAAACATCTAATGACAAGGATCCTTGTACATCCCTAAATCAGGGCATTCTATTGACAAAGTACAATGTGTAAAATGCATGTTAGGATACAAGTAGCAATCTGTCATTTTGAGCCCCCTATTTTATGTGAAGAACTAGTTAAGACTATTGTGGTTACCTCATGGCAATTTAAGTCAGACTGAGTTTTTCTCTTCATTGATTGGAAGATTCCCTCTTATCCTCTGCTAGACAGGACAGCTTGAAACCCAGGTAGTAATGGTACTTATGAATGTCCACTTCCTACTCTCAGAATCCATGACTGTTCCATGTATACCAAAAGAAACTTTACAGATGTGATTAAATATTTTGAAATAGGGTGATCCTGAGTCTGGTTTGAACCCTATGTTCAAGTGTCCTCATAAGAGAGAGGGTAAATAGTAGGAGAGGAATGCTGGTTGTCCTTAGAAGCTGGAAGAGCCAAGAAATCTCATTGGATTCTGCCAATATTTGATCCTTTCAGGCTCATTTTTAACTGTGATTTTCTGAACTGGAAGAGAATAAATTTGTGTCATCATAAAAAACCTCCTATAATCATAAAATGGCAGCAATAGAAAATTAATTCAGGCGAATGGTGAGCCCAGCTTACTAACTTTTCATAAGACCCAGATGCCACAGCTCAACTCTGTGCATGGTGAATTGCCTTTGTGCCACCTGGCTGGACGGTGAGTGTCTAGCTTCCTTAAACATGATGTGGAACCCCTAGGAGCCTTTTCACTTCTGAATTATTCTGCTATGACATCAGCTCATGAGACTATAAAGCTGAGCATGCCACATATGGCCTAGCGATCACTGGTCACTTATACTTTTAAACCATTTGCAGAGGATCCATTCTTTGCATTTTAATACTTTTCTATTTAAAAGGGTAAGCTTCATTGTAAAGCTGCACTGTCCAACTGTACCCTCCTTTCAGAAATGTGTAGCCCTGTAATTCATTTCTTTTTAAAGTAGTAACTCATATAATCATAAAAAAAAGAAAGAAAAGAAGAAACCTTAGAGCAAAATAGCCAAATTAAGATGTATGACACACAGTAGGACTATTAATAATGAGTACATTGCATTGCTGTGACCATTGACCATTATCACAGGGATATTCCTGCTCAGTCCTCCTTCCTCCCACTTGAATAATGAGTCAAGAATGGCCACAGGCTCTATGGGAAATGAAGGTGAATGAGCAGAGGTGTGGCTTGAATATTTCTGATGTGAGTTGCCCAGGGCTGAAGAGAATTATGCCCTGAATTTGTGCATGATGCATCAGATAAGGTTAGCACCTGAACCAAAGATTGTGAATTAATTTGTCCTGTTTGGGGAAAAGATAGCATTAGCAGCTTCTCTAAAGATGCCATCAGTATTTTTTGTCAATTCATAGAGAAAGGCTACAAAGGAAATTTCTAAGCAGGCATTTAAGAAGATAGTTAACCTGTTTTGGGGGTGAATTTGGTTCAGGACAAATACATTTTGATGGCAAGTATTTGGATCATGTTTTGGAATGAAATAAGCAGTTTTATAAGGCTGGGCGCAGTGGCACATGCCTTTAATCCCAGCCTCGGGAGGTCAAGGCTAGGAATCGCTTGAGTCCATGGGTTCGAGACTACTCCTGGCAACATGGCGAGACCTGGTCTCAAAAAAATAGCTAGGCATGGTGGCACACACCTGTAATTCCAGCTACCTGGTAGGCTAAGAATGAGGATCACTTGAGTCCACGGATTCGGGACTACCCTGGACAACATATCAAGACCTAGCCTCAAATAAAAAAAGCAATTTTATAGCTATTGATTTCCTATCATCATTGTAGTAAATCTGTGATTGTATAATCATCCTCTGGTTATAGATGAAAAACCCAAGACTCAAAAAAATTAGGTAGCTTGTGTAGGTTTATTCCATATTGACAGGTAGAGCCAGATACAAACTAAGTTCAAACTAGGTCTGGACTCTTTCCACTGAAACATGAGTCCTCTGTAGTGACATTCAGTGTGGCTGCATTTGTTAAGGTGTTTCAACTCACTGTTAAGAGTTGCAAAGTCACACAAGATACAAGCATTATTTCAGTTTCGTGTGTGCTTGTTGGAGCGGAGCTTGGGAGTGTCTTTGGGTAGACTGTCCTCAGATATGTTATCAACACAAGGGTAGTGCTGACTTTGCACAATTTCTCTAATTGTTTTTCTCCTTGACTCCAGTGCATTCATTAGCATACATCAGTGGATATAGGACTTTTCTCCAAGAACTTTTGGATACAATTGTTTTCCTGTTCAACAGTGACCTAAAAGTCAAATAAATCCCTCATAGTACTCTAGCTAGCACGGCCAAAACTTCTTGGAGCTGTGCTGTTGTTTTTCCCCTATTTTCTCAGTAATGCCTCCTTCTCATAATTTGGGTTCACAGAGGGGCCTGGCAGCAACCCTTACTAAAGAACCCACCCAGTTCCAGATACTCCACATGCTGTTACCATTTTATGATCAGAACCACCTCTACCACTCTGTCCATTTTATATTCCATGGTCCCTTCACTCAGCTGAGATGTTTAACACCAAAATCCTTGATGTTAGCCCTTCAGATAAGGTAGATACTGATTTATGATTCTTACTCCCCCTCAGTGATTTCATATGTGGTATATTGTTGGCTCTTTTGAAACCTGACATCTTCTTTTATATTCTGTTTTCCCAATATACAGGAATATACAAGAATTTATAATTAAATACTGGTTAGTATTTGATGATTCATACATTTGTATGTTATGTTCAGGAAGCTCTAGCAAATAAACCTACAGTTGTGTAACCTGCTTTTGCTACACTCACACCCATCATTTAAGTACATTACATACATGAAATGTTTACATATGTTAAACTAATCAATTTAATCATGGATCAGATTAGAAAAGACAAGAACGCAGCTGAAAATGTATTGTTCATCAAGTCTTGGCAGGACTAGAACTATGACTGACCACGTTGACTTTTCTTAGCCTTCTTCTCAATACAGGTCCAAGTTTGCTATCATTTTTGTTGAAACTTAATTATTCTCTTGACTATTTCAGACCTCTTCCCAGCACACATCTATCCCCATCATCACTGATCAAAGCTTTCCTTGGTTTGAGGAGTGGCCCAGGATTCTAAAAAACTAGTTCAGCTTATTTTATAATTCTTTCACACACCCAGCTTCTGTTCTATACACACACTGGACTGACTCATTTGCAGGCAGCTTCATGGGTGCTGAGTTGACATCAAGGTGTCATGGAGTATGCTTCTGTTTTTGTGTTGTTGTTTTTTTTTTTTGCCATCAGCCTATGCCCTTTTTCATTTTAAAATAAGCTTTCTTTTTAAAGTGACTTCTTATAAAAAGTACATAGATCTCAAGTGTGAAATTCGATTAATTTTCATAAAATGAATACATCCTTGGAAACAGTACATGGGTTAAGAAAGAGTATCACCAGCACATATGAATAATCATTCACCAAACTTCATCCTAATCATTATGTACCTCTAAATGTAATATCTCAGCATGACATCTAACACCATATATAAAACTTTCCTGTTTTAAAATATTATATAAATGATGTCAAAGTATTTTGTGTTTCTGTACCTTTTACTCAAAATGGTGTTTCCAAGATGGGTCTTTGTTGTTGCATGCAAAAATAGCTTATTTATTCTCATATTATATGGTATTTAATCAAATAAATAAAACATGTTTTTTTATCCGATTCTATCCATTTTATACCACAATCATTTATTAATGTTCCTGTTGGGGATAATAAAACTAGAAGCAAGCGGGCCTGTTGTTCAAGCCTGGGGAGGCAAGAGACTTGGGATCGCTTGAGTTTGCAGGTTCGAGACTACCCCAGGGCAACATAGCGAGACCTGGTCTTGAAAAAGCAGCCTGGCTCTGTGGTGGGCACCTGTAATCCCAGCTACCTGGAGGCTGAGGCTGGGGATCACTTGAGTTCGCGGTACCCCAGGCAACTTGAGTCAGCGGTACTCCGGACAACACAGCAAGACCTAGACTCCAAAAAAAAAATAAAATAAAATAAAACTAGAAGCAGAATCAGTATGTTTTAAGATTATCAAAAGAAGACTTGCAGGTTTGAAAAAGTTTATTTTCAAGGTGGTACAAAGTAATCTGGACCTTAGAAAACCAGGTTACTTAAATAGGAAAAAAATACCCTCACAATTTATAAGTTTCCAGTAACTAACCTGTCAGTTGATGGTGAGAAATAAGCAGCTTTATCAGGTGATTATCACATCCAAAAAAGTCATATCAGCATCAGAAAAGTCAGAGATAAAGTTTCTGCAAGGCAACAAGGCGTATAGACAGTGTTCAAGGTTTCATTTATTTTAAGTCTGAAGACTCTATGAGTGGATCTGTTTCTTTTACAGTATCTCAGAATACAAAGTATTTTTTTGTCTCTGTGTAAGTGAAGTATATACTTATTCATTACTGTAACAGAAAAAAAAAGGTTGTATTTATAATGGAATGTCATATAAAGCTTTGGTTTATACTGTGAAAAAGTTTTTCAAGCTAATAGTACCAATTTACACTTCCAAAAGAACTATAAGTTAGTTTCTGTTGTTCCACATCCTTCCAACTCTTGATAATGTGACGGGTTAAGAATAACTGTTTCAAAAAAAGGAAAATAACTATTTCAAGTTAACCTCCCTAGTGAGTACATAGAAGTGTCTCATTGGAGAGTATGTTTGCATTTCTTTTATAGGAGTTCTGTATATTTTGGATATGAAACCTTTGATACATGCAATACAAATAATTTCTTCCACTTTGGTTGCCTTTTTTTCTCCTTTAATAGTGTCTTTTGCTGACCAGAAGTTCTTAATTTTAATGCAGTTCAATTAATTCTCTCTCTCTTTTTTTCCTATTGTGTGTGTGTGTGTGTGTGTTTGTGTGCGTGCTGTTTAAGAAATCCTCGCCAATTGCAAGGATTGCAAGGTCATGGCATATGCTCCTAAATATTCTCCTAAAAGCTTTTTTTTTGGTTACCTTTCATACTTCTTTCTACAATGCAACTTGAATTTTTCAATGGTATAATATAAAAGGTTCAGCATTCATTTGTTTCCAATGAATATCCAGTTGACCCAGAACAGAACCATTTATTGAAAAAAGTAACTGTCATTTTGTCCCCCTTACACTGTCATGTCAGCTTTGTCAAATATCAAGTAATTCTATGTATTTGGATTCATTTCTGAAATCGAATCCATTCCCATAGACTTATTGTCTACCCTTGCACCAATACCATTTTATTACTCATTACTAATTCTGGTAGTTTAGATATTTAAGTTAATTTCGTCTGAAAGACTACATTAGCTATTCTCAACCCTTCCATTTTACTTCCATTTTAGAATCAACTTTTCAAATTATATATGTGTGCTTGTGTGTATGCATGAAACATATGGGAGAGTGATTGAGATTAACTCTATACATCAAATTTTGGAGAACTGACACTTTTATACTATTCAGTCTTCCAGTCCATAGACATTGTTTTAACTTCTATTTATTTAGGTATCCTTTAATTTTCTCTGTAATATTTTGTACTATTAGTCTAGAACTTTCAAATATCTCTATTTTATTTTTACCAAGCCCTTGATACATTTTATTTTTTTTGTAGATGGAATCACTTTTAATATTTTATTTTTATTGTTGATATATAAAAATAGAATTTACTTTTGTATATTGACAGTATCAGTGACTCACTAAATTCCTTTATTTTAGTGTTGAAATAAGCAAAGATTGAAAGGTTAAGTCATCGTTCCCAGAGCCCATACAGGATATTATCCTAATTGATAATAGAAGATTTAGCTGTAAATTTCATGTCAATGATGACTCTGCCTGACTTTTTACTTTCCAAACCACAGACATAGAGGATTTTGTAAAAATTGACTCTGACTAATCTCTCTAATGACACAAAATCTGCAAGACTGACTGAGGTGGCTCAATTGTCATCAAACAATTTCCTTAACATTTCTGATGTAATTTAATTTATTAACAAAAATAAATCTGTGACTTTTGAATTTTAAAAAAGGCATACATTACCTGTAAATAAGTCAGTTCATTAATTTGGAAGGCACATCACAGCATTTCTTACAGATTAAGAGTTTGCCCATGACCCAGGCGCTCTTAATAATCCTGCATATTTACCTTGGCTGATGGGGTGAAATAAAGGTAGGACATTACCCCAAGTGTCTTATTACAGTCTTTTTTATATATTTTTAAAATGCTATACTCATGTTATCATTCCTGTTGAAATACTGGTTTTCCATAACCTGCTTAGTCAGAATTCGAAAGTAATTTGATTTGTTAATAACAACAATATTTTTCCTGTATCTTTTTTTCCTGACTCAATAGGGCTTTCTTATTTCTATGACATAAACCTATTTCTGTCACCAAATACAATATAATATTTGAGCTATAGCGTTTGCCTCTAATATGCTTTTTCAGTCAGTTCAGCAGGCATGATGCATTTCATACAGAGCTAAAAATAATATTCACCAGCCTTGCATAGTCTTGACTTGACTGTTGCATTAATAAGTTCCTGCAATATCAGATAATGGGAACATGGTATCAAGTCTCACCCACACTTCACCATTTAGAGAAGTCTTAGTATTTCTTGCTTATTTATAATGTCATTCAAATATGGCAAGTGTTGATTTGGTATCTAAAATACTTCATTATTCTGGAATACTTTTTCTATTTTAGGAAAATCTATAAAGATGGCTAGTTTTTCTCTTGAGGAAGAATAGAATGAAAATTCAATAAAATTTTCATTGACTGACAACAGTATATTACTCCTCTTTTATAGTTTCCCATTAAAAATAGGAATCATTCGTTTTCATCCAGTACAGTTTTGATAGGTAGAAGTAAAAGTATTTGCTACTTCTAAGGACTTGATCCAACACTTTTTAGAAGGAAATGAATGGTTAAATTTACATTAAAGAGCCATGTTTTATTATTGGGAAAGCTGGGCGTGGTGACACGTGCCTGTAATCCCAGCTCCCTGGGAAGCTGAAGCTGGGTATTGCTTGAGTCCGTGGTACCCCAGGCAATGTGAGCCTGTGGTTCCATGGGCAAAAATAGCGAGACCTAGTCTCAAAAAAAAAAAAGCCATGGCCATGATTTATTATTGGAATAAGAACTCAATTCACACTCCTTTAGTGCAGGTGTTGGATATACAATTGATGAAGTGAAGTCACTGGAATGGAAACCAAAATACCTGAGATCAGGGCTCACTTTTTCCTGTAAATCTGGTGTTGACTTTGGGATACTACTTAAACTCTTTCCGCTTCCTAAAACTTGAATGATGTTATAATAATGAGTCAGTATTAGTTCATTAATTATAATCAATGTATCACACTAATATAAGATTCTGATAATAGGAGGAACTATATGATGGAGTGGTGGAGTGGAGGTGGAGGGTGCATGGGAACCCTCTGTCAATTTTTTTGGGAACCTAAAACTTTTCTAAAAACTAAAAATCTACTTAAAATGGCTAGCAGAACTCTCATGGAACAAAGGGAATAAAAGCACTTAAAAGTAAACAAGGAATTTCAGCTAGTCCTGACCATTACCAACAAATGAAATGAGTGACATGCCTTGGCAATAGCATCTATGTCTCATGATTGACTATCCATTTGAGCCCTGAATTAAACCTCAGCCAGATGAACTAGGAAAAAGCATTGCTCCTGCATCAGAACAGCAAGTACAGAGACCCTAAGGCCAGACCAGTTGCAAATGTTTGAGGGACAGGAATAATACGTGAGATTTATAGTTCTCGATCAAGGGCAAAGGTAATATGAGATAAGTTCGGAGAAGTGGGACTTATAGTCTCCAGAAGACCACAGGATGTTCTAGTAGTAGTATAGATGCTTGTAGTATAGACTAAAGGTGTTTTCCACATGAAATGGTGCAACCGCTCTGTCCTAAAAAGATTTAGAGTAAATCTTGGAGCCAGCTGCTCTATATAGGTTAATAAAAATGTCATGACACCTACCTGCTATATCCTGAAGTCTTGTTTTGAGGAAACTAGACTTCAAAGGGGAAATCATAATCAGCATGTTTTTATTATTAGCTGAAAACCAGTTTCCTTTGTCTAAGTAACACAGCAGAAGCTTCAAATTTTCTTCCCATTAGGTTTTTAGCTTCCATTTCTATTCATGAGTAGGTAAACTACCAAATGAAGTTATCACCATATGTCTACTTCCCCTGACAGTTTTCTTTTTTCAGAAATAGGTGTCACTAAGAGGTAGTGGGATAGCTCTAAGACCAACTTGCTTCAAAAGGGCTCTTGAATTATCTAACCGATTAATCACAAAGGTACCCTATTCCTTTCTTCCTTCCTTTCTCCATCCCTGCCCAACACAGACTTCCATTTTCAAGGATATTAATATAGAATCAGTCTTTGTTTCACTACCTTTACCTCAGACTACCTACTCTGTAAGAAGCATTGTCCCCAAACTCTGCCTTGGCAAGTACCCAGTTACTTTTCAAATGCTAATGACTCAAATATGTGAAAACAGTCATCAAAGTGAAAAGGAGAATGTGCAAGTTGCAAAAGCACTGAATCAGGAGTCAAGAGAACTGAGTTCAGGTTTAGATGCTACCACTTTTGAAGCTTCAATATGCAGTCAGAGTAAAAATCTGTCTCTGCTGTTCCAACAGGGTTGTGATGAGAATTTAGTAGTTGTAATCTGTGAAAGGTGCTTTATAAAAAGCACTGTGGAAGCTGCTTTATTAAAATGAAAAGTAACAAAAATGGAGTAGTTTCAAGTTGATGAGTTTGTTTTAAATGACCATCAGCTATGAGGAGAGCACTAAGGAAGCACAGTGGTGAGGGATATGTGTGAAAAAGAAACCCTATGTTACTAAAGAACTAGAAGTTACAGAACCTGACCCGGTTACTAAGACAGAGACCCTGTTACTAAGGGGCCAATGTACTACACAACTCTAGGGGGCACTATTTTCATTAAAGCCTATGCATATATTTGAAAGAAATTAATAGTAGTGTTTGTATTAAGGTAAATAGTAACTCTTATCAATTAAAGATGAGCAGGAAGTACTGTAGGAACTCATTTTTGGGACTTCAGCTATTTAGTTGAAAAGGAGACATTCTCATTAGAAAGAGAAGACAAGAACTTTAGTAATATTAAGGGCATGAAAAATATTATTTGGGTGTACTTTCAGGAAGAATAAGAGAAAATGCTATTATTGTTCCTAAAGTTTTTTTAAAGATATGGGAAGAGTTTAGGGACACAAATTTATATTATGGCATTCACCTTTTTCAATTCAAGCACAATTCAAGTATCTGTTTGAAAAGTACCAGGAAAGGTCAAGTGGAGAATAAAGTGCTCAATACCTAAAATTTTTGTATTTATATTGTCTTTTTATTGACCTATCATCTGTTAATTTCTAATCCTCATATGAAAGTATGATATAAATGTCTCTTGTGTTAACTCAAAAGAAGCTTAATTGCTCTTGAGTGAAAGGATTCAATATCCCTTAGAATATTCTTTCCAACAACACTACTCAGAATGTGAGTTTGTCAGTGTGTGTGTGTCATTCAGGTCTTCACCAGGTCCATTATTTCTTAATATTATATTCCAGCTGAAATATTAATTTTAATTAAATTTGTGATTCTGAAAATTAAAGTCCTAAGTAGTTCTATAAAACTGGGCCAGTCAAGACAAATTTTACTGTGTTCATTTTCTTGTACCGATCTCATTATGACCTTTTGTTAAAAAAAAAAAATGGGTCCCCTTTTTGTTGTTGATGTTTTATTTCAGTATCTGATTTCAAAATTGTAGGGCCCATATAATTTTTTTTAAGAGACTATGTCTCTCTTGTTGTGGGGGGAGGGGGGGTTAGTGCCAAACCCACAGACTCAAGTGATCCTATCCTCAACCTCCCAAGACTGGGATTACAGGCACGCTCCACCACACCCAGATATTTTTTGAGACTAGGTCTCACTATGTTGTTTGAGGTAGTCTCGAACCCGTGGACTCAAGCGATTCCTAGCCTCAGCGTTCCAAGACTGGGATTAAAGGCATGCACTACTGTGCCCGACTAGAGCCCATATAAATCTTATAGAGCAATCTGCTTTCTTTCTTCATAGCTTCTTTGTGACAGTGGATTAGCTGGGACTTTTTCCTTCTGATCATTGTTGTATTACCTATGAAAGGAAAAGAAGACAGGCAGGGTGAACCAACAAACTGATATTTGAGGATGAAAATTTGGCAATGGAATCATGTCTTTATATCTCCTCATAGAGTTTTCTGCAAAATCTGAAGCAGTGACTTTATTTAGCACCTGCATTTTTAACAACCAGAGCAGTATAATTACCTTTCTTGAATATTCTATAGAATTGTCAAACAGCAATTTTCTTTTAGAAGGCAGGCTTTTAAATAATGTCGTTTACATACAGAGTTTAACATCTCTTAAGCTAAAAATCTAATTACAAGAATCTGAAATTTACTGCATGTTTATACTTTGGTCTTTTTAAATTTGCTAAATCAAAGCACCTTTAACATACATTATGAAGCAGAAAAATACATATAGAGAGGCAAAATTAAATATTTTGGAATTTCTTGAATAAATGCTAACTTCTATTAATATTATTATATTATCACTATTTTGGTATGTTGTTCCATTTCCCTTGAATTTAACCTGTTTGTGGAGTGAGGTGGCTTACACTTATATGATTTATTAAGATCATTTGATATCATCATTTGTTCTTTGTTAATGAAAAGTACCAATATTTTTAAAGGGCTGCCATCTTACCTTATATATAGACGATAGATTGCATATTCTAACCAGCTGAGACAATTCTTCCAATGGACACACTAGATATTAATGCCAATGCCAAATAATAAATTAGAATTTAGGTGATATACTGCCATTTGATAAAGTGGTTCATGCCCAGATTGTATAAATACTTATCATTTTTTGTCATCCTGATTTTATCATTTTTGAAGTGCAAATGAGATTGTCAACCCTTGGAAGTAGTGGTACATCAATATTCCTCACTACAAGGTGAATGTGAAAGTAGAAATTTTAGCATATCATCATATTATTTCATTCTGGTATAAGCTCTAAATTAATGTTATGAAATGTTGTGAGCATACCTTTAAAACTACCACTTATAAAAATTAAAGAGTATCTTTTATAATCTTTAAATTGTAACTCTAGCAGTTCCTCTGTTGCCCCACATTATTCCCAGAATGTCTAGTTTGCTACCTTCTGTGCTTATGATCCGATTTCTGTTCTCATGCCAATTGTGTCCACAGATTCTGCAAATCTTTTGTATCTTTTTCTAAGCATATTCTCTATGACAGAGCTATTTATTTAGCCTGAAGTCTAATGTACAGCCTTCCCAGATTCTTCCTAAAAAGCACTCTACCATTCTAAAAATCATATACACATATAGTAAATAAAAATTTGTGTAAAGTCTCAACTAGCATTGTTTTGAGTGTACATAAACTATTTAGTGTTTTTTAAGCCCTTTCATTGTATAAAATATAACTGTCATGTGAATAATTTTTATACCGTTGGTATCATATAGCAATATGGTATTATTTTTGAGCCTGAACTCTTCACTATATCAAGAGGAAGAATCATAAAGTCTGAAATGCCAGAAATATATTCTTTATGCTAAATCTTGGCATTTCCTGTTACAAAAATAACACCTGAAAAAGGGCATGATGCTCAAATATTCCATCTCTTCATGAACAATTCTCAGTTGTCATATTTTATTATGTAAAACATGTTGTAGTTCTTATTTTTCTGTGTTCTTAAACCCTCCATAAAATATGTACATTATGTGAACATGATGGCACTAAAGAAAACCCTTTGAATAAACCCATTGACTAAAATCTCTCTTTCTCTTTCTTTCTTGTGTGCGCATGCACACGCACATGTGTCTTTTTCTCTCTCACTTTGCTTTTTCTAACCATTGCTTTATATTTTATAGGGTTTCTTCCATACTATCTTAACTGGATTACAGAGTAAGGACAAGTTTTCTCCATTACAAAATTCTCATTTAATCCTTATCCACACTTAATTTATCAAATTAAATCAGACAAGATTGATGCCTGAGCTTTTCAAGCTAGACATCATGTGTAAAATCGGCAGACAAGGGTTTGTAAAGGGTGCCCACCGTGACTTGTCATAGCATCTTGCCTCAGCCTCATCTGCCCTCACGTTGATCCAGGCGGGGTCAGGATGCTTCTTGGTGTTACACTGTGGGCTCTGCGGGGAAACAGAGCAGCTACACAGCCTCCAGCAGAGTTACTTATTACACCCTCGGCCCCCTTCACCTGCCCCAGCCATTCAAAATAACATCACACCATAAAATATTCATGAACCGCGCAATGCTGCAGCCAGGGCTCGCTACTGCAGGTGGCTGTTACATCAGTAATTGCCCAATACTTCCCTCCACAGCGTAAAATTGTTTTCATTATGTGTCATGAACACAGAGCCAAGCAAAGCCCTCTTGAGTGGTTTCCCAAGGGCTGGAGGGAGGTGGTACTTAACTTAAACAGGCGCTTTTTGGCTTAGATTTTGAAAAAGAGAGAGAGAAGCTAGTGAAAGCTCATCATTAACTCTCCTTCTAAGTGCAACAAAAAGCAGAAGCTCATGCAAAACTCCCATAAAGATTATCTGAAATGTCTCAGTTACTACGAGGAAGAGCTTTAAGAGCTTTAGCGGGTCTCACTATACTTCAAGCTGCTTGGGCAGAAAAGAGAATAACTTTCCACCTGACTGAAGTTCCCATGGAGTGTGGAGCTAGGAGATAAGCAGGTTTCAGCAATAAACTCCTGCATTGTGAGGCAATAATGCCCAGCCAGGTCCCCCCATTTTGATTCAAGGGTGTCTTTTTCTTTCCCCCCTGTGGAGGACTAATCACAGCTCCACTTTGTTTAATTGCAGCAAAGAGAGAAATGTGTTTAAGAAGTCATTCTGGACCCCTTTAAATGAATGCTGGGGTTCTTCAAGGACAACAAACAGGATGCATAATAAATAAGATTTAATTTTCAGATCAAAATAGGCAAAGTTAAAGATTTTTGGTGACTGATCTGGGAGAGATGCTGATGTAAAGAGAATAGAAATGGGGATGGGGGTAGTGATGAAAGCAACAAGTGGGATTAAAGTCTTGGATTTTATATAGCACAAGCTGTTTGCATGGTGGAAGGATCCTTACAGGAACAAAATCTTGACAGAATTGGGAGGTAGTATTTTTCCCTAGCATTTTGATTATGATTTAGAAAGTAGAAAAGAAATGAAGAGAGAGAGAACAGTTAGAAGGTTCTTCTTATAAACTATGCTAAACCTTGATAATTGAAAGATTTGCCTGTCCTCATTTTTAAGCTCATGCCCAACTGAGTGCTGGGTGCACTGTGTGCTTGAGATGGCCCCAGGGTCGTGAACTCCAGGGGTTTGAAGGAAAAACATTTATCCATCACATGCCTTCTGAGTTTGACAAAACTAAGCCAGAGACCAAATGATTGGGAAACACCCATTTCATTAATTTAAAACAGATTTAACTATTCCCTATCTGTCCTCCAAAACCTTTTCTTAAAAGAAAGCTAACTCTTTCACTCTTATAAGAACTATGTTCACTTTTTTATCACTTTCTTTAGAAATTGTTTATCAAGGATGATAGCCTGTCATCCACTTACGCAGTTATCTTAAATGGTCTTAAAGGACTTGAAAATGTTTAATATAAAACTTCCATCTTCAAAACCAGTTCATCTAGCAAGAAATTAGTAAATCTATCTTAAAATTTTGTGGTACAATTTTTATAGCATTTTCTTTTACTAAAAATACCCATTGATAAAGAACCAACTATAGATAACTGTCAGTGTCATAAATTGAAGAAGGCAATGGGCATAAAGCCTCCCAATAGCATCTGCTGCAGGAGGTTTTCCTCAGTTAAATAGAAACTGTGAGGTTATTTAACATCTTGCAAAAACAATATAAAGTGAGCATGTGTGTTTGTGTGTGTGTATGTGTGTGCGCGCACATACCCACCATATACATACATATCATGAATGATGGATTTCCTTTGCATCTGGTGACTATAGACCTTCCCTCTCTGAATACAGCAAATGACTTTCAAAATAAAAAAACCACTATGTGTTTGAATGTTGTATTATTCTTAGTCCCTTTTTGAGTGAAAGGCGGCTTTAAAAAGTTAGGTATATCATTGCCAAAAAGGGGCTAAATAGTATTGTCAGCATTTTGAGAAGGAATAGGTCCTTTTCCCCCCCTTCCTTCTCAAACTCCTTTCTGGACAGCTGTTAGTGACTTACCGAACTTTTCATATGGATATGTATGTTAATGGCAGGCAATGAACTGGAGATGAAGAGGCCCAAACACAGGCCCAGCTCTTCAGTACACATCAAAAGCCTTTACAAAAGGAGCAGTAAAAGAGGCAGCGATGGCGGAGCCTTCACTTTTGTACCCTGAATTAGTTCTGCAAGCAATGAAACTGATCTTTTCTCCTTGCCAGAAAAGTCTGCTGATTTTTGTGAGTGCTCATTAGCACAAGAGGCATTTGTGAAGATAATTGACTGACGCTGATACTGCTGGCTGTCACAACAGTGCCAGCCAGCAGTGTATGTGCATTTTAATAGTCGTATTTTTTTTCTTTCTTAGTCTTCATGTTTTCTAAAAGATACCAGTCTTCCAAAGATTTACACTCTTAGCTGAAGCCAAAGCTTTTAAAATCTTTTCTTTGAAAATTGACAGTCAGCTTACTTTCAAAAAATATTGTATCTCTCTATATAGTACCTGGTATGTACATGTATGCATAAATTAAAAGATCTTATCTGTTAAATACATGCAGCTGTACAGGAATTATGTAGGAGTAGATCCAAAGTATTTTGATATCAAATGATCACTTAGGTAATAGTGTATTTTTTACCACAAGGCTCCCGGAATATAAACTGTCATTCCATAGAAATCATAAGTAAAACAATATCTTATTGTCATCAGAAGCAGTTAAAGTGCTTTCATACATGTCCAGACTTTTCATGATTTCCTTTTTGAGATGGCCTCAAAATTAGTTTCAAAAGAAGATGGGAGGAGGGAGTAGAAGTACTCTTGGAAATTCTAATTTGGTTGGGCTTTAACAACAGTCTATCTTCTGTCTGAGGGTGCCATCCTGAGTGGACTTTGAAGTGTTAAAGTGTAGATTTCAGAGGTCAATTGAGTTTGTGCTCTCGAGGTGTCAAGGAATTCCACACGAACATGATGTCTGAAGGTTTCTTTTCACTGAGTTCTTTCTGACAATTCACAACATATTGTAGAAACCTGTGTTACTTGGTTGATATATGCCTTCTCTCCTTTCTAAAGGAACTTCTAAAACATTTACTTTGTTTAATTGTACATTTAATCTGTTCTTTGTATTGAAGAACATATCTGGGAATTACATGTCACTGTAGCAAAATACAGACATCTCCAAGTATCTTGTCCCAAATAAATGGTATATCATAGCTATATGTTTGCTCTTCCATAATTTATATGTATATTAAACTGTTTAAAGACCCAGCATTGAATATTCTCAGAATACTATTTTTCTGACACACTTCAAATGCCTGCCTACTTGTAACATGTCACATAGAAAGTATTACCTTTGACAAAGAAATAAGTTGTTTTCTCAAGTTAAGGATGACAGAATGAGTTGAACAAGCATGATAGTCACTTCTGCACTTTTAGAATGAAGATGAGTTGTTTACTTCACCCCACTGTGTAATATATGTGTATATATGAATATATATAGTATGGATATAAACAATATACATGAATATATACAATATAGTATATATACAACATATGCATACACATACTATATATTGTATATATACTATATATATAGACTATATATGTTGGATATATATACACATACTATATACTATGTATATACACATACTATATATATATACATATAGACACTCATATATATTTATTTCTGGCAGCACATCTCACTGATAAGCTAGTTTGCTCTGAAAGGACTCTGGAGTAGGATAGTAGCTACTCATTTCACTAAACATGCTTTTGAATCTTCTCTTTAATGTCCTCTTTAGAAAGAGGCTCTTGATTTCTCAAAATATAGTCATTTTGTCAACATTTTTTGAAAAGTTAGCAATTGAATCCTGTATGTTTTGCCTTAGTGGGGTTGTTTCTGTTTACATCAGAGAAGAATACAAGTTAGAGCATTTCAAGAACGGAATCAAAATTCTCTTGTCATTCTTTACTACCATCTGGTTTTCCTTGCTTGGTGTTTTGAATAGAGAGAAATCAACCATCCTTCGAATATTGAATGGTGGGTTGTGCTATAATGATATATGTTTGGGGGTTGAGACTCTTCCCTTTCTATGCTGGTCAGCACAGAGAGAGATTTGAATGAGCATGATCATTCTCATAGTTTACCAGACTATCATTAAAAAACCATATTTGAACTACACTTTAGGGGAAAAATTCAACATTGTACAAAAATGAATAATGATATAAGAACATTTTAAAAATTATATTTGAGAAAAAGTTGCTCATGGAATAATAATCTATATATGATGCAGAGGGAAAGTATCAGGTCCAAAAAATTATATAGGAAATATGAAAAGAGATAATAGGAAAGAGGAGAGAAACCCACATTGTAGATTATAATGCTTCCCTTCTTCAGAAATACCTGGACTCATGTAGGGAAATGTAATGAGTATATGTCTTTAATGATTATTAACTCTCTTTCGAATGTCAAAAGTTGGAATAAGATAACAGAATTACAATTATTCAGACATACAGTCACTCATTTATCAAACATTCCTTACAGTGTTCAAGCTCTAAGTTGTAGGCATTAGGTAAGGGATAAAACAAGTAACTTTCCTCATAGGTGTTGGAAAAGTGACAGAAAAAAGATATTAGAAACAGATATTAATAAATATGTCAAGTAGTAATGAGGGAAGTATTGGGGATGTATGTTGATAGTTAATGTTGGAACTGTTACTTTATGATGACCCATAATGTTCTTTCTGAGGAATGGACATTTGAAAACAGACAGAAAAAAAAGTATAAAAATAGGCCATGTGGCAATCTGGAGAACAAGGGCACAAGAAATCATAGGTCCTGGGGAATAAGCTTGAGTGAAGTAAAACTTTCTATCACTAAACTTTACCCTATCTACCATAATGTAGTTCATATTGGGGAAGCATTGCCTAAGTATTACTAAGGCAAGCTTAGGTATTGCCTCGTCATTAGTGGAAACTGTTCTTAAGCAAATTTACTTAAGATCAATGAGACCCAGTGTCTATGTGAAATAATTTTTTTTTTTTTTTTGAGACTACGTTTCGCTATTTTTGCCCAGGGAACTGCAGGCTTACGTTGCCAGGAGTACTCAAGCAATCCCCAGCCTCAGCTTCCCAGGTGGATGGAATTACAGGCACGTGCTACGGGTCACGCTGTGTTGCCCCGAGCGGACTCAAACCGCAATCCCTAGCCCCAACTACATCATTGGCTGAAGCTTACAGGCACGCGCCAATGTTCCCGTCTTGAAATCTTTTTTGTTGGAGAAACATGAAGTTTGTATTATATTTAATCTGAATGGTAGAACTTTCACTCTATTTTTTAAAATAAATATGTAGTTATGTTAAGTTCTTATTTATTTGATGAGCGTAATTCATCAGTAATAGAATATCTTAATGCGTTTCTAAAGGAAAAAAGAGATTGACCAATTAAGAAATATCTAACATGAAGGAAATTACTATTAGTACACATTTTATAGTAGGGAAGTGGGAGAGTCTTTAAGAATAAAGTACACAGTGTATCTGAATACATTTTTACACAGTGAATAATGTATTCTAGGAAAGATATATTTTTGATGTACTTATATATAGATTGTCCCTGATTTACTATAGTTTGACCTGTCCGTTTTTTTCACTAGATAATGGTGCAAAGGTGATTCATATTCATTAAAAACTGTACTTCAAATTTTGAGTTTTTGTCTTTTCCCCGCTAGCGATTTACCATACTCTCTTGTATACTGGACAGCGACAGTAAGACACTCGCCCTCTCTCCCTTGCTATCAAGAGAATAAACAATTTTGATATCCTACAGTGTACTAGAATATAAGCGTTCTTGATACATTTAAGGCAGAAGCTAAGCTATGATATTCAATATTTAGATGTATTGAATGTATTTTCAACTCATGAAATCATATTTTCAATTTATGATGGATTTATTGGGACTTGGTTTCATCATAACTTGAGGAAGATCTGTAATCCAAATCATGATATAAGTACACAACTGTAGGATTTGGAAATCCCCAAAGTAGGAGAGTAGGGCAGCAACAGCAATGGAAAATAGACGCCTAAAAACTCTACCTCTCCTAATTTAGTAACAGCAAGATGATCCAGTCATCTAAGATTTTCTAATTTTTCAAGTGTACCTAGGAATCTGGATTAACTTTTACATGAAATCATCCAATGTTTAACTGTTGACAACTGCTTTTTAAACATTCATGAAAGAATAACCATGAACTGAGTTCTGCTTCATATAGGTTATAACTTCTGATTTAGAGAAGTCTTAGAGATAAATTTTTTTCCATGTAGATGAATTCTACACTAATAATACATAAACCCCAATTTTTCAGTTTTTACTATTTATTTTACATATATATATATAGATGTATATATTGCAATGCTTTATTGTTGTACCAGCAGTGCAGTACTTCCATGTTCCACTGTGTGCTAGGTTCCTGTTTATAATACTTACATGGTGCTTGTAGAAAGCATGAACTAATAAAATAGAAGATTCTTCAAGTAGAATATGGTAGAGATGATTAAGATGTAAATCATTAACATTTACTTCATCATTTCATAATGTTCTGTCCAAATGGTTGAAATGTAAAAAAAACTTTTGTGATCAGTTACTTAGTATTTTAGAGCATACGCCACAAACTATAAAACTCTGTACCACTAGCAAAGTAATCTAGAGATGAAAATGATATGGTTCCTGTCCTTAACACATTGAATTACAGGTAAGCACATGTGCACATATGCAGGGAGTATATGTGTGTGCAAATGTTTTATTCTAACAGGTGATCACCTGAGAGTTTATTAGAAATGCAGGACTCTAGGACCTACCCTAGACCTGCTGAACCAGAAAGTGAGCCTAATAAAATCCCCAGGTGATTTATATGCACCCTGTGATACGTCCTGTTAGCAACTGAAGTTGCTAAAAGGAACAAACTGCTAAGAAGTCACCAAATGTAAAAAGAGAAAGTTGACCCTGAGTTAAGAAAGAAAGATGATAAAGACAATAGGTTCATGTAGTATTGATGACATCTGATTTTCAGATGCCTTCAATTCCACTTTTTGCCTTCAATTTTAACTACCTGTAGAGAATCCTTCCATATATTCTAGTCTTTTTTCCCATTGTATCAGTGCATTGGCCCAGGCAATAGTGAAAACTGAAACCATTTTTCATTACCCAAAAGAGATTAACGTATTGGTCTGTTGACAGCATCATTAAATGCTTTTAAATGTATTGAATAAATGGTATGTACCAAATTTAGAGGTGCATGAATTTATTCTAGAGCTATGAAATTTCTCAGTAATGCTAAACAGGTCTTATTTAAGTAATGGACTTCAAAATGCATTTGTCCATTCCACTGACTTTCATATTCCCTCTATATCCTTCCCTGATAACATATGTAAACATCATACTAAACTGTAAGTTCCATATTGACAGAGCGTTTGATTATTCTCATTTTAGTGTCATTAAATAAGCCTTAAAGAGAACTAGATTTTTCCTAAAAAATAACACTTTTCCTGAGTCATTATGTAAGGAGTATTATGATATTTTTGATGCTGTTTTATTTCATTTAAATATATATATGGCCAGGCATGGTAACACACGCCTGTAATCCCAGCTACCTGGGAGGCTGAGGCTGGGGATCACCTGTGTCTGGGATTTGAGACAATCCTAGGCAACATAGTGAGACCTAGTCTCAAATAAATAAATAAACAAACAAATAAGTGGCCTGCTAATGGGGAAAAGTTGCAGTTTGTAAGTAGTAGTCTTGGTTCTACCAAATTGAACATCTAAGTAAATGCATTCTCTTATTTTTTCACATGGAGCTAGAACACTGTGGAAGTAAGGGGGTATGGGTGAAGTTTGTCAAGTTGTATCAAAAAAAGGCCAGAACTAGACCTGTTGGTTTCAAGTCCTTTCATTCTTGCACCATTGAATCAAATGAGATTGTGAAAGGCCTCAGAGAAGTGTGAAATAAGTGCCACACCAACATAAAGAACACTGGCGATCAGAGAAGGTAAGTTATATTCCCAAGATTGCCAGTCAGTGGCAGAGCTGGATTTGAAAACAGGTCCTATGAACTGCAAAACCTGTTTTCTTCAGGACTCATACTGTTTTCCTCCCTCCACGACCTATTAAAAGGGTGGGTAGAGTTAGAGATAAACCAAACATAAGCGCTTTTGGAATCAGTTTGATGTATTCTTTCAAATTTGTTCATCTCTTGGATTGATTTTTCTAGCTCTATTGAGATAGGAACTGACAAATAAAAATTGTTCATGTTACCCAGTTTAATAGCTGTCCTAGATCTTTTCATATGCACTTTTGAACGTATCTATTCCTAAAGTCTTTCTCTTTGTTCCATTTTTTTCTTCTTACCTTTTTTTCTTCCACAAAAAATGAATTGTAGTATACACATGATTCTGTAATTATTAGTTTTGCCATAGTAACATATTTATTGAAGTTATTATTTTCTGGTAGTATAAAACAATTTACTTAGTTTTTTATTGGCTAAGATATAAAATACAACTGTTGTATTTTTTTGAAAATTTCTCTCTTGCTAAGCATTTGTGTTATTTCTAATTTTTGAAGTAGTAGCAGCACCACAATGAACATCCCAACACATTCCTTTATGTATAAGTGTGTTTTTATGGGATAGAATTTTGAAGTGGAATTGCTGTGTTTTGGCATTTAAAAGATTTTTCCAGAGACTGACAAACTGCCCTTCACAAAAGGCCAAGATAATTTACAGAATGATTATATCTTGTTGGAAGGTATCAGAGGAGAGTTTATTTGATGTAGGTCTTGAGGAATAAGTTGAATTTCTATAGGATTTCCAGAGTTGGGGAGAGGAAGGACTGAAGCAGGAAAAGCATGAGGAAATGAGTAGAGGCAGTGAAACCTATAACTGATCTGAGAAGAGGAAGATAGTTGGGGGTAAAGTGTAGGGAGGAATAGATGGAGATGAAGCTGGAAACTTTAACTAATAAATCTAAACTTATTCTTCAAACTATGAGAAAACATTAAGATTTTTTGCTATAGTTGTTATATTTAGATCAAACCTGCCTTTATTCAGAAGACACAAAAAATAGCTTGGACATTAGTTACTTTTTCTGCTGACAGCAGCCATCATAGTGGTTTTGAAATGCTGCTCTTTTGGTTCTATTTTCAAATTCTGCTATCCATCCAAAACAAAACCCAGGATTAAAAATAAATACCTAGAAAATACAGGACCATGGTGTGATTTGCTATCAGCTAAAGTTAAAATAACCTTACTTCCTTTGTTTTTGTTATACTGCAAGTTTCTAAAGATTATACATTTCTCCTCTGGCTACCTATTTATTTATGGAGGCAAAGAGAATTCTGGAAACAATTCCTTATCTTTCTTACTATATTTAGAAGTAAATTAATATACTTTAAATATAGGAGAGTGAACTGGCTTGGAGTAAATCAATAGACTAAAAATCCCACAACTCTTAGGTGAGGGAGAAAGGAGGTCTGTATCTAGAGGTTAGCATCCCCTCTATGTAAGTCCTCTGACATTTGCTACACACTCAGATCCTCCAAATACTTCAAAAAAAGTCTGGTAATATAACTCATGCCAAATGGCTGCGATAATTGGGGGACATCCTAAAAGACAACTTCTTTAAGTTATACTTGACAAGAGTTATAACCTTTTGTTTAAGGGGATTTCTGATATAAACTGAGGTAAGGTGGGGCTAGACAACTCTCACTGTAATCGTCATGAGAGTTAGGGGGAGGGGAGTGGTGATGGGCAGATTAGCCTTTTCTTTTAAATGACTTAACACCCACAAAACTCATGGTTACATTTCTGTTTGATGGTATAGTTATTTCTATAACACAACAAATTCTTAGATTTTGCTCAAAGATACTTCTTGAGTTCAGGTTATATGTAGGATTCACCTTGTGTTTCCCAAACAACTTGACACTATATCTCTTCTATCACATTCATCTCCTCGGGATAATTACCTACTTAGGAAATGGGAGACTTCAAGAAATGACTAAGTGATCAGTACAGTCAGTGTTCAAAGAGATGGACTTTCCTGTTCTGTAGTTGCTGTTGTTTTGGTTAAACAAGCACACTGCACCTTAATGACTTAAGATGAGTGCCAGGGTATTTACCCCAAATGTTTTGTAAAACAATGTACCTGATACCTCACTCACCATTTATGTAAATATATGCATGCAGATTTAGAAAAACATAACTTCATTAAATTAAATCTATTTTATCACAAGCAAATGATTGAGGTAATAAAGGGGCAAAGAAAGATAATGCTGAATTTTAATGCCCAAAACCTGTTAGTGGAGCATTATCTTGCTGCTGCTGTTCTAAGAACCAGTAATTGCAGCAGTCTAGACATAGGAACAGATGCAAAGTAGAGCTTTATTATATCAGACATTTGCCCTACTTCGATACAGTCTAATTGCCTAGAAAATACATTTCTACATGAATTATTCTTAATTTGATTTGAATTAGGCCAACTGTTGTATTTTACAGAATTTTATCAAATGATAACATGGAGAATTAATTTAAGAATAGTTTCTCTTCAGAGTGCTGTTGAGAAAGCAAAGGAAATCCTCAAAGATTAAAGCTCTGTAAACTTTCAAATATGTAGAATATTTGCTTGGTAATATAATTAGAATTGTGGTCACCATGGTCACCTGCCTGACATTGTAAGTTTGTAAAGTTACAATTTCAGGTAGTCATTTTTTGTTCTATTGAGTGTCTTCTTTAAAACTGAAGAGAAAATTGCATTCCCTTGTTGAACCTCAAGATTCATTGAAAGTCAATTTTGTTTAAAAATAAAAAGTATATATCTAATGCCTCTCTTTTGATTCATTACTTACTCTAAAAGTGGTTGACAAAGTTAGATCTTTTCTCACTTCAATTCTAAAAGATTTTTTTTTAACTTTGCTAAGCATTAAATGTGAATGGTTTTTCTGAAGGAAATGTGACCCGTATAACCAGTTCTCTTTCGCTAATTTTTTAAGGTCCATTAGAAGTGAGTAATTCTGTGTGTCTGTAACTTTATGCCACTATTTTTAAAGAAATTCAATTCAATTTTTCTGCTGCCAGTGAATTTTAAAAGTCTTAAACATGCCTAAACAACTCAAGGGATTTAAAGAAAATTATAATAGTAACTAGTTTCTCCCCCCCTCCCTAAAAAAAATAGCACACAGTACTAAAATTATTTAAATTGACTGAGGCTTTTAGGCAAGTAAACACATTTTAACTAGGTTTTTTTCCCAATCCCTCCATTCATGCCAACTATAGAAATTAGCCTTCACTCTTCCTTCACTTACACATGGATACACACACTTGCATGGACACAAGAAAAATTTCTTTTCTCCTGTCAGCATTCCTCCTCAACAATGGTTAGATTAGTGGCATGAAGGCGGCCGCAGAGAAAGGACATTCAGGCCAGAAGGCTCCCCACAGGCACAGCTGGTAGGGGTTAATGGCGGCTGAACCTCCCAGCCAGGGCCTTTTCTCTATTGTGTGTTCAACTCCTGGGAAGGAGGGAGACTTGTGACAGCCTCTGGGGTGCAGCGGATCAGAGGTATAGCAACTGGGTCACAGAAGCGGTGTGCAAGGGGGAAGGAGAGTTTAGGACTGCAGAAAAAATGAACTCTGAAATACAAATGACTGTGCCTGTATCTGCACACAACTGCTGCGGGAAAATGCAAAGCATTGTTTAGTAACACGGCTTATAGCCTTTTAATTCATATCGTATCCTTACAGGAACAATTGGGCAGGGATATTGAATTATTTATATTGGAAAGCAGTGGAAATTTGAGTCAAAACCATATATATATGGCTAATGCATGGTATTAAAGTTTGTGTTTTAATGTCTGGGAGTTCTATTTTCCACATGGTGTAAAGACTCAAATGCTCAGACACAATGGTGGTGGTGGGGTGGAAAATGGGAGTCTCTGGATAAATAGCAGGTTGAAATTTGAGAGTGATTAATACATGTGCATTTCCAGATAAAATAGGTGGGCTTGAACATGTACCATGGAATGGCCAGTGGCATTGCAAGTATGTCTGGGCTTCTAATTTTTCTCTTTAATTAAGAATAAGACAAAGCAATAACAACTATAATGACATTGAAACAATCCTAGACATTTGATCTCTTTAATAGATCTTTATATTTAACTTGATAAATGAGGCCTCCCCACAAAATATGTCTTTTACAGAGAGTCTGGATTTCTTGACAAAAGAAAGCTTTACAATTTTGGGGAACACTTACCTGTTAGAGCTGCGGAGGTGGGTTTTGTCACAAACATGATCCTATGGCTCAGAGCCTGGTGAACTGAAGATCTACAATAAATATTTGTTAAATAAATGAGGGCTCCACAGCCATAGAGATGGACTCTACTGTTCATTTTTGGCTTAAGAGTGTGCTTGTTTGTAAATAAGAATAAGAATTCTTATCAGAATAAGGCCCAAGAAGAATGTTTTATATGTGGTTGAAGTAAATTTGGTTCTTTACAAAATAGCTGAACATCTCAACCAAAAGATGTTAAAACAATTCCCTTCCAAATTAACACTGGCCTAATTTCTTTTCAGTAAACCTGGCCTTAAGAACTGTGTAATTGGAGACTCGGTTTTTGGCCACATTTAGAGGGCTGAATGCTAGAGACATCCTTATTCTAATGCTTTTGGCTTGCTTTATCTAATTTGAAATTTTAATGCCACTTGACGAAAATTTACCCTGTACTTGAGTTTGTTTTGACTTATTATACTCTGGGAAAAGGAAGCAGGGGGCTGGAGAACCGATTAGGGCCCTCAGATTTTACCTGCAGCATCAACACTTAATACTTCCTCCCTTGAGTCACAGTAGTTTTTTTTGGAAACAATACAGCCCAATGAGCTCATTCAAGTTGGTCTCTTTAGATTGGAACAGGGGAGGGATAGCAAATGAGTCAAAGCCCCACTTGGAGGCAAATTGAAGAGGGTTCTGCTTTGCTGAACCTTGATATGACTTCTGGGAAAGGATTGGCATTCAGAGCACATCTCCTAGGGTGTCCTAGTCACAAATGAACAACGGAGTGACCACCTATTATAAGTATCATCCTGAATGCCTGCAACCTGTTAGTGTATTTGTATACTCATGTGCTAGTTTGAGGTAGCTGGAAACCAGCTGACAGACCAAATTAGCATAAGTTCTTTCATATGCTTCTTTGGGGAGACAATATAACAGGTCAGTATTATTTTGCAAAAGTCACAGGTATAAAAGAGAAGTCATTATCTTATGCACAAATATTCATTTTATTTCTATCATTTCATTATAGACATTGAGGGTTGTCCTAATATGATTTTTCTAAATTTGCAAAAGTGAAAATGCAGAAGCTCTTCTAGTGTACACAATATATAGAAGGAAGACTAAAAGTGTATCCTTGAAAGTGACTTTGCTCTACTGGAAAAAGCTACTCCCTCTCTAGAAAGGACTTCTTTTTCTTTCTGTCTTTATTTTAGGTTGAGGAGTGTGACAAACAAAAAGATTCAGCAGATGGTACATTTCTATTATCTCTTTTACCACCCAGGATCCTAAGAGTTAAGGTCTATTCTTCATTTTTTAAATCTCTGGACTATTGGACTCAAAACCAAAGAGTTATTTTGTGCATGTGTGTGTGTGTGTGTGTGTACACTTAACATGTCAAGCATTTTTTTAATTTAAAAGAGGAAAAACAGGAGACAGTGGGACAGAGACTCTCCTGCTAAGTTTCAACTCACATTGCATTTTTATGACTGTATTATTATAAATCCTAGAAAATAGATTAACACACTCTTCTTGTAGCAGAGCTTGCAGGTGCTGATGTAATAAGATACATTTGCATTCCCAGTTTTTGTGAATTAAAGAGAAGGTGAGAATAGGGGAGTTTGTTGACCTTATTGTCCTCATATTGTACATAATAAGCATACAAAGATACAAAGAAATATTAAATTAAGAACTCAAAGAACTGATTCAAATGACAGCCATGCATATTATGAAGATTTTGCATTTAATAAACTCCTGATCTCCCTGGGGTGAAGCAATTGATTCAAATAGTTTGTTGTCACATTTTTGTGAATGTGGGTGATTCCATTTTCAAAAACAAATTTAACAGAAGATGCTGTTTACAAAATCACAGTGCTGTTTTTAAACCACTCACTCCAAGATCTTGTGATACAACTACACAGGAAGTGCTAGGGAAAGGGTTAAGCTTTTCTGACTTTCAGATACAATGAAATTATGACAGGAAGAAAATTGTGCCATTTTAGCATGAAAATGCTTGTACAAATACTGTCGTTCCTTCCTTCTTACTTTCTTTATAATGCCTCAGCGATAGCTAAGATGACAGACATTTGACAGGTATCTGTAAGCATACGGCCCAGGCAGCTCATTAAAGTTTTTCTTTCTATGCATCAGCTTTCACAAAGGCAAAAACCCATTAGCATTGACTATTTTGCAGATTAGAAGAATTAAGGGCTTCAAACGTTGGCTTATACCAAGCAATGTCATTTGTGAAGTGATGTTTGCTTTATTATTTCCCTTTCTCTCCCTCTGAAACCAGACTGACATGACTTTAGCTCAACGTAGGGCATAATGTGCAAACCAAAGGACTGGCTCATCGATGAAAAGAAACACATTCCCTTTTATACATGACTGGAATGGCAAAAAGGGGAGACTTTACATGTACTATTTAGGCTCATTAGAGGACTGATTATGATAGTTCTCTGGTGTAATCTTTAATCGACTTTGACACTAGATTTGCCCCGTTACAAATCCTGTCATGCAAATTAAGTCATTTGTGTTGTTTGATATGGAAAGATCTGCTATGAAATGAAAGATTAGCTCGCAGATGAGGCACAAGAGACTGCTGCCCTCGTGCACTGTGCAACTGATTACAGGGATGAGAGCGTCCATTTCTACAGTGCTGTTAACATTTAGGAAAGGAGATTAAATTAACGTGGCTTTAGGTCTTCTTGCATGAAGATATTCAAAATAGATGTTCCTGTTTTCTTAGCTATTATTCCCAGACTATACCAAACAGGTGCTCTGAAGGCAGTGCCATAATGTCCAGTTATTTTAACCCATTTTCCAGGGGGTAGGATTGTATATATGTATGCTCATGGATGAAATTCCTTTTCTGTACAGGTGATCAGTGTTGACTGATAAATGGGCAACTTGCCAAACCAGATAGGAGCTTCATTTGCCCCAGTAATCCATAATTTAATCTGGATCCTCTACTCGCATCCCACCTTCTATTTTAAATATCAGATGGTCATTTTGACCTAAGTGATGGTAAAATAGAATTAAGGAGAGTTTTCTCAAAAAGACTCATGAAAAACCAAATCATTAATAAAACAACAATATGAATAATTTCTTCACCATTCAAATTCTTTATTCACAGTCTTTCCACATTTCCTGCTTATTTCTGAACCTGCAACCCTCTGACTTTCATCCCTACCATGCCACTGAAGTTGCATATAAGATTATAAATAGATTCCTTATGGCTAAATCTAAAGAATAATATTGTGATAACCTGATAATTAATGCTAAAATAATGACTTCAGACTCTGGACTCTTGTGTTTTCTGTAATCTGTCTTGGCTTTGCTAGATATCTCTCTCTGGCCCTAAGAGATGAGGAAGAGAAACTACATTTAATTAAAGCAGCTTCATCCTACTAGCACATCACATAACACATTAGTTTTGGATTTATTTTCCTCAAAAATCTCTACTGATTTATAACAAAAAAATTCACCATATTTAGATCAAATGTCAGATCAAATCATGACTGGTAATTGATATATCTACCTAGCAGGAAATGTTTTATAATCAATTGAAAAGAAATCTTAAGAACAACTGATGGGAAGAAATTCACAAGCAGTGCAATTCCAAAGGCACAGAGAGAACTTGAAAATAGCTTGATTTGAGGTACATATGACCCTTTAACTTTTCTGTATTCAGAGACCAAAGGTAAATGTTGAATTAATTCCTTCCTCCAGTGATCCTTCAGCCAAAACTGATGAAGTTTGTTCTTTTTGAAATGACTTCAGGATGTTTCAAGAAAGTACCACTTTCCTATATATGTTGATAGTTTCTGTCATTATGAGTCATTCATTACATTAGGTTAAACTAGGTCTTTGGGAATAGATAAGTAGCTATATAAATGAAAAGTTTTTCAAAATTAATCTTATTTTAAAGAATTAGTTGTATTTAGCACATCGTCTCACTTGTTTTTCTAAACCATATATTTAAAGTAAGAATTAAAAATTACAATGTTATTATTCTTTTGCTTCATTGAAAAAAATTTTTTTAAGTGGCACAATCAAGAAGGCCAAAACACATATAATCCAGTTGTCCTAACTTTACTATTTCTTTAGAGTCTATGGTTTGCATCCTATTACTTTTCACAAATAATTTGTTTAAAAAAGTGACAAAATATGATTATATACTTGCCATTAAATGAAAGGTCAAATTTAATACACTGGTCGACTGGCTGGAAAATATGTAGGTGCTCTGCATTTCAGGCACCAGATAAATATTCTGTGTAATTCAGGGGCTGTCACAGAAGGTACCTTTGATTGAATACTAACGTAAATAGTCATTTAAAATCCCTTTAAATGATCATAACACAAGTTAGAGTGGCCTCCAGCAGCTTCATCCATATATCTTCTTTTGGAACATTTTTAATAGATATGCTTTGTCTTTTCAATGAGTCACACACCTCTGTTTTGATTAATTTTGATCAAATTTGGAGATTTCATTTCCCTTGTAACTAGGTAGAGTTTTAGCCATTTAGGTATCAGTGAAAAGAATTCCGATGAATGGAAAATATGTAGGTTTTTCCTTGGTAATTCCCAGGACTAAATCAGTCTATAATAGAATTTAACTAAAGATTCTTAAATGTTCTTAAAACTTCCCATGCTTTCCTTACCATGATGTAAGAAAATGCAGGAAGATTTCATTTCCCTTGAGATTCATGATAGAATGAAAATTTGAATAAAATCAAAGAAGTATGGAAGAAAGTATTTTTAGAAATGGATAAAAGGAAAAACAAGAGTTTTGTATAATGAAAGTTGAAAAATATGTCAGTAAAAGTAGATTAAATACTGTTCCTTTTATTACTATTACACTGACATTTATGTGACTGAGAGTTCCTGCAGTTTATGTATATAACCTTGTTATTTAAAGTAGTACTTTCAATTTAATTTTGTAATACAGTAGCTAAATTGTTGCTATTCCTCAGCCATCCACTTGGCTTAGGGATGGAAGCAGGCACATATCCTGTATGAACACACAGGCTAGTACTTTCAGAACAGGCAGACTTAAGGCTGCATTATATCATCTGGGTGCTTTTAAGACCACAGAGTACTGGGTCCCACGTGTAAACTTCCTTCTTCAGATGTGGGAAGTAAGAATTTTGTATTTCTACTAAATTGGCCAATGCTGATAGTCCTGGTTCGGGAATCATACTTTGAAGACCTTGAGATAGAATATAATAGAGATTCCTGAGATTCCTTACTGTGGAAAATCTCTGAACACTAAGAAGAGAGAGGGAATAAATTGCCAACCAATTTCATTTTCATTTAATGTTCAATCTTTCTCTCCTTTCCTTGTAATATAGGCAATATCCAACTTCAGTTCTCAGAATGTATTTTTCAATTTTTATGAAACTCAAATATACTTTCCCTCATAGAAGAATACAATATCTAGATCATAGTAAGTTGATTAGTAAGCATTTTTAAACTGTTTTATTCTTAGGCTAACTAAAAGAAATATTGAATACAGGTTTTTGCTTTATAAAATTGGTGCTTATGATTAAGAAATTTTAATTTAGACATATAATCTCCATCATTCTATGGCAAATATATTTTGAATTCTGTTGGAAACTATAACAACTGATGATTAGATTGAGATCTCTATGGATAATGTGAGTAAAGAAATTAAATAATAGGCCTACTGTGAGAGAGAAGTGGGAGAAAGCCTAAAGTGTTTTATCTCAGGAATTTCAATTTAACAATCGATTGATCAGGCCGGGCACGGTGGCTTGTGCTTGTAAGCTTCAGCCAATGAAGCGGCGGGGCTAGGGATCACGGTTCGAGTCCGGCCTGGGGCCCGTAGTGAGACCTAGTTCCAAAAAAATAGCTGGGCGTGGTGGCGTGCGCCTGTTATCCCAGCTACCTGGGAAGCAGAGGCTGAGGATTGCTTGAGTGTGTGGTACCCTGGGCAACGAGAGCCTGCAGTTCCGCGGGCAAAAATAGCGAGACCTAGTCTCAAAAACAAAACAAACAAACAAACAAAAAAACCCCACAATCGATTGATCCTAGTCCTTTCAGCAACTTTTAAAAAACTCTTCTGTTTGTCAGGCACTGAGTTGGAGTTGGGGGTTAGGGAGTGGTAAGGTAAAATCCCCACCTTAAGGGGACTATCATCATTTTTTTCTCTCTGTATGTTAACTGGACAGATTAAGAAAGAATGAACCTTAGGAGAGTATAGAAATTACAGCACCGTAATCTAGACTTATTGATCCTGGACTTTAGACACCCAGTGTTTGGACATTTTGGGATCAGTCACTGATCCTCCTTGAGCCTTGTATACAAACACTGACTATCGTGTTTTTTTTCCCAAATTTTAGATCATGCCCTATCATACTATGATTTTGTTAAGTTTTCACAAAATTAATTTTACTTAATATAGGAATATATATATATACCACCCCCATTTTGCAGTTGTAATTACTTTTCTAAAACAGTGATAACTAGGTCTGTCCTATACTACAGAGATTTCTGACCGCCAAAGATATCATTTATAGTAAGGACTTTGCAAATTACAAAGTACTATGCATATGTGAAGGACCTTGCTCTCTTTACATAAATATGTTAGCATGAAGGTCTTTCTCTATGTTAGTTACTCGCAGATGTTCTAATTAGGGAGATGAAAGATAAAAGCATTGCCTCCATGAGTCTTATGCTTTAAGTGTCTCATGTCTTTTCTATGGTTACTAAGTGCCATATAGTGCCTTGTATCTTTGACTGATTCACAGTACTACCCTGGTTGTACAATAACCAAGCGAAATATTATTCCCATGGTTATAGTCACATGGTCAGATAAACAACACAGCTACTCTGCAGTAGATGGGGGTGTTGATGGGCACTCAGCATGATTAGGCATCACTGTGGGGGAAAAAACCTGAAGAACTGGGTATACCTTGATTGGAATCTGATATTAGTGACATAAATTTTTCTGGCTTTGGGGAAATATACTAACTTCTTTAACCCTAAACTACCTCATCAGTAAGATGAGGTAAAAATTCTATCAATGAATTTAGTGAATTAAATGGGCTATTTAAATGGCTTACTAATAATAAATGTTGGTGTTTAGCAACAGAGTGACTACTACATAATGTTGACTGTTATGATTATGATGATGTATTATGTTGATATATATGATTCATATTAATACCATACCTATAAAAGCACTTTTTTAAAGCCTATGTCATTCAGGTTTTAAGCTTAAATTTGGCAAGTCTCCAAAACCCCTTTCCACATATAGAGCAGCCCTAACAGCATTTTAGAAATGACATGTTATTCCTGTCACTTTTCTCTGTGGCTACTTCCATATAAGTCTAAATTCTTCCTGTCCATTCCTTTCTATGCTTTTATCTCTGATAATTATGTATTCACTTTTGTGGTCCTTCAGATGTCCATAATTAGCTCTACTCAGTAATATCCCAAGATTTAACAATCATAGGCAGCTATCTGTCAGTTGCAGTGTACCTGTCTCTATGCTGTTCCATGTTAATAATTCACACTTATTATCTTATCTCTTGTATTTCCTCAGACCCCTCTAACTCATTATCATCACTTTTACCTACTACTCTGCCCATATAACTTTCCCTGGTTTTGTTTGTTTGTTGTGCTGTTATTTATCTGTACCTGTATGTGGTCAGCACTGTGCTAAGTGCTTGTGGTGCAGAAGCAAAATAGAGGTTGCCTTCATGGTGCTTTTAATCTAAAGAAGAAGACAGTCTACTAGACCCACAGGGATGAGATGATGTGGGGTGGTCCAGGGTTGAGATATGAACTGGCTACTGCAGAAACTTAGATTAATAGAGTTTTCCAGAGTTTTCCAAGTTTTGCTTGGGACTTAAAGGACAAGTGGAGTAGGCCATATGTGAATGCAGAGAACGGATGTAAGAGCAGTATAACTATTGTTTCAGAGACATGGGAAGGTTTGGAATATTTGAGGCACTTCAAGTAGTTGGATGCATTCTCGGCATGATACAGGTTGGAGAGAGTTGAAGAAAGAAGGACTCTGGGTTTAAAGTAATCAGGTGTACTTATATATTCTAGTAAGGAGACATGCTCTCATTTGTAAGATCTTATCAAAGTTAGAACACATAACGTCAAGTTTGGTGGCAGGGATACCACTTAATCACCATTGTACACATCAAGGTAAGAGATAATGAGCGGTTGCACTAGACAGACTGACTCAGACTTTGGAATTCTTTCCTTTTACCAAGCTGAATTAAATCATTAATCATCATCAATCATGCTAGCTCTAATTTTACTATACCTTTTTAAGGTCTTGAATATATACATATCTTGACTCAATAATCTCATATCTTATAAGTTAGCTGAAAGAAGTATTCAAACATATGGATCTAAAAATTGAATATTGTGGTAAAATTTAGGAATAGCCTATTGTCCAATAATAGAAGATTAGCTAATTAACTTTTGCTACAACTTTCTGTGATAGTTGAGGCAACCATTAAAATGACCGTGGAACTGGATTTTACTGTTATCACAATCCTCAAATAGTAATACTGAGTGATATGCAAAGACTCTTAAGCCTTCTTTCTTTTTATCTGAGCTGCTATTTTTCTACTCCTTCTAAGCTCCTCAGTGTCAGGGTATTGGCACTGGCTCTAAGATAGCCTACTGAAATTTTCCTGATCGAAGGCCATAATGTGGGAGGTTTTCTTTAAGAGTTCTAGGCCACTCGTCTCTTACCAGGATTGGGGCAGCCTGCCTGGCCTTTTTCTCCCATGTGTTAATGAGTGTACTGTAAAGACAAGAGCTTTAATTTTGCTCACATCACACCACATCAGACCTGCAGTTATGGCCTATGACCTAGTGGAAGTATTTTTTAATTGACTTAAAGTGAAACACCAAAACTAAACTGCAGTGCTTACTCCTTTTTCATTCATTAAATAAAATTCCTTTAAAGAATATTCTGGGCATAGCATAGAACATTTGGCAGTTTTTGTGAGGCATTCCTGAGAGAAGGAAAGCACCTTGTACTGAAGTCATCAACCCAAGAAGTAGCATTTTAAGTGAAATGTGAAAGGGAGAGAATTTTCTTCGTGCAAACTTTGTCTTTCAACAATTAATTAAAATGCAAATAACTCTCAGACCTCATTTTGAGAAATCCTGGTAAATACCATATATTATTCAGTCATTTTATTAAGTCCCAGTTCTTTCTTTTTTTCTTTTCTTTTCTTTTTTTTTCTTTTTATGAGACTAGGTCTTGCTGTTTTGCCCAGGGAACTGCAGGCTCACATTGCCCAGGGTACCGCGGACTCAAACAATCCCCAGCTTCAGCTTCCCAGGTAGCTGGGATTACAGGCATGCGCCATCATGCCCAGATATTTTTTGGGCTATATGTTGCCCCAGGTAGGTCTCCAACCCGCGGACTCAAGCAATTTCTAGTCATGGCCTCTCTCCATAGGCTGCAATTAAAGGCACGTGTCACCGTGCCTGGCTAGTCCCACTTGTTTCTTTGAACTCTTTCCGCCTTCCTGATTTGCAAAGAATTTCAGGAGTGCTGTTTTATCTTGCTACCAGTTCATAGGAAACTCCACAACTTGTGTCAAGATACAGTCACCAGTTGATAACCTTGGACCTCTATCAACCTAAGTTATCAGAATTGGATATGATTTTTGGTGAACACTGACCAATTAGGTATATCCTTTATAGTAAGAGGAACTTAATGATGGGGGGGGGGGGAATCCTAACTTCTTCTAGCTTTATTTTCAAAAATAATTTGCTTATTTTCAAAAATAGGTACAAATACTTATTCAGTAATAAAATGTTATAAAAACCCTATCCAGCAAGTAGAAGAAAAAACTAGTAAAAATCTTTAAAAAAAAAAAAAGTGAAGAAAAACAAAGGGCTATAAAACACTGACAAGTGGAAAGTTAAAAAGTTTTACCTAATATTTTTATCAAAAATATTTGGCATAGAACTTACATTTTTCTCTACTGTTTTATGCAAAACTGCTAAATATCATCTTGTTAAATCAGACATTTAATTCTGCAAAATATCAATTTCCTTCTACCCCTCATTCTATGCTCTATTCCTTCTGGGTTTCAATGTTCCAAGATTGAAAAAGAGCTTTTAATCAATGAGTAAGAATCTCTAAATCCTTAACCCTGTTTGCCCACCTGATCTTGGAATGGTCATTTAGCTTTGATGGTGCTTAAGTTTCTTATCCACAAAATCATGAACATTGTTAAGGTTTTCTTAAATCTTTTCAGCTCTGAAATTCTTTAATTTTGTAGTTCTGAAGTTAAATGTTCAGGGTCTCCTATCTAATATTTATACAGTCAAGAGAAAGGAAATTTCCTTAAAAATGTATCCCTGATAAGATGATCAATCATGAGAGCTGATTGCAGGTTATTTTACTTTTAGCAATTACAGTACCTAAAAGCATTAGCTATTGTTTAGCTCCAGGTGATAAAAATCACTTTTTTTGGTACTGTGAGGTTGCTTTTCCCTCTTAATAGTCACCACATCCAGGCAAGCCAGCACCCTATCCTCAAGCAGCTAACACAGGGGCTTGATTATCACTAACTTAAGACTAATGCTTATGGAGGGCTTGAATCCCTAATCCAGCATTTTGAACCACCAGAAAAGCTACAACACTGCAATAAAGAAATATTTGCCAAATTATAGTGATAAATAAATTAACAGAGCATGAAGTATTAGTGAAGAAGAATTATGTCTTAACTATATCAAATTTTCTGGAGCATATTAGAACCAGTTGGAGTTAAACAAATGTTAACCAAAAAAAGTTATCCTACCCAAATAGATTTCTGTCTTTGAAAACCTGATGTTTCCTTACCTAACGTTTCCTTACACAAGGACTGTCTTGGAAAGATGTCCCTGAGTTACTTTGAAAACAAATATAAGCAGATACTTATCCATAAGGACAAAGTATTTATGTTTGAAAATTTAACATATTCCTAGTTGCATAAGCAAAACAAAGTGTTAGGAATAAAATTTTCGTGCAGCTCCAGTGGTGCAATCGGTTAGCGCACAGTACTTATAAGAAATAAAATTTTCTTGGGATTGAATTTAATACAAAAGCTAAGAGGAAAATTTTGATACATAGTTTAAATTTTATGCTGTATTGATGATGATGATGATGATGATGATGATGATGATGACAGTATGACTATAAGTACATGTTGCAAAAGTTTAGGACACCTAGCACATTACTTCTGGAGTAATATTTGTTGCTGTATTGACAAAAACATATTTGAAAGAATAAACTATGGAGGTGATTTAGTCTATTTGTCATTCAATATAGTATATATTGGCACACTTAGGGTAAAATTAGGCTTTAGAATATGATGGGTTTTTGAAACATTTAGGAAAGATATGCAATTTTAAAGTTTGATTAATATGCAGTTTTAAAGTTTGATTAACATAACTTAGTCAAAATTTAGCTTAATGAGTAGAAACAATCTAAATCAGTGTATTATTCATAGAAAGTAAAAAAGGGGCTCGTGCCTGTAAGCTACAGCCTATGAAACAGCTGGGGCTAGGGATTGCGGTCTGCGTCCTGCTCGGGACAACACAGTGAGACCTAGCCCCAAATAGCTGGGCGTGGTGGCGCACGCATGTAATCCCAGCTACCTGGGAAGCTGAGGCAGGGGATTGGTTGAGTCTGTGGTACCGCGGGCAACAGTAGCCTGCGGTTCCACGGGCAAAAATAGCAAGACCTAGCCTCAAAAAAAAAAAAAAAAAAAAAAAGAGGCTAGTCTAATGGCAGTGGCCCCACAGTAAAGCCCCAAGGGAGGAGACCTACCATCAGCTGATGACTGTCTCTTCGAGGATCTGCTCCTCCAAAACATTCGGCTGAGAGTCAAGCCCCCAAAGCCAAAGACCCGAAGCATGACTGAAGGAGCAACAGAATGTGGCACAAACTGCGGAGATGCGACCCACCAAGACCAAAGGTTCTCCAAAAGCAGTACAGGAATGATAAACAGCACGTTCTACCAAGTCCAGGGAAATTGCACCCTCACCAAGGATGAGGAAATGGATCAAGGAAAAAAAAAAAAAAAAGACTAAAGGGCTAAACATGGACGAACAACAAAAAGAAAGGAGGCAAAGTGACCAGGGGAGATGTGGTGTGGGGGAGTATTCCCATGGGGATTAGCAGTTATACAATCATATATTGTAAAATATGCAAAAATAAAAAAAAAAAGAAAGTAAAAAGGATTGATTAAATATTAACATATGTGAAACAAATAGTAACACAAGTTGTAAATGTAAAATATTGTCAGGAAATGTGTTCTCTTTATGTGCAGCATGTATGCAAAATTCTCCGACATTATTTCATTCTGTTTTTATGACAATCCTTTGGTGTAGGAACTATTGCTCCCTTTTTCAGATGAGAAAATTGAGTCTTAGAGACTTCCCTTTAACTACACAATTAAGGTTGTCAATTGAACTCCATGTCTGCCAGTTTCAGCACTCATGATCTTAAACCACTGGGCCCCACAATGAACATAAAATAAACACCCACAAATGGAAATCATTGAAACAGGAATTTGTAATAGTGAGTAATTTTTATTTGCTCAAGGGAGTGGACATCATAAAGTATAATTGAATCATCTTTTATTAAAAAAATGAAGATAATCTTAAGAAAATTAAGCACATAGTATGCCTCATTTGTCAGGTAAAATAAGCTTTCATGGGTACTGAATGAATGTAAATCCTAATGCAAAAGTTATGCCTAGTAATAATTTCCAAATGCAATATATTCTATAAACTGTGGTTTATAGCAATACAGCATATTAAGACATATTAAGCATTTTTACATATTTGTTATTTTAGTACTTATAAGTAGGTAACTTTAAGAGGTGCACTAAGTGAAAAGTATATGCTAGCAATACATTAGTTGCTATACCTTTCAGGCAAATACATTTTTCTAAAGGACATAAGATTTTTGAAGGGGCTCAATTTTTTATTTAGGTACATCATTATATGCAGTCACTTTATGCTAATAGGTCAGGTTGCTTCTTGCCCCCTCAGAATCTGCATAAAATCTGAATTCTGGGACCCTCGCTCCTTCCTTCAGAAAAGAGGCAGGTGGGGAAAACAAACTAAGGGAGATAACCATTTTGCACCAAAGTCTCTTTAAAATTTCTCCCATAAATCTATACTTCCCTTGGGGAAAATGCCACAAAGAAAATGGAATAATAAGTAAAAGTCCCATTCCACCAACAGTGTCCAAATAAGAGCATCCAGTAAAAAAAAATTTTTCAAAAGGACAACAACTTGCTTGTGTCTACAAATAAAATAATATAAAAAGCATAAAGGATTGAAATCATTATATGCCCCTTTTAAGTATGGCTCTTGTTATCTTTGTCTCCGTTTCCCAGGGTATCCTTCTACCTCATTACTAGGTGATGATGTGTCAAGAAAGACAGATAGGAAGGCTTTTCATGTGGGGTAACTCATTTCTAAAGAGAGATAATCTTGCTGCTCTCAGCCTCCCCTACAAACCAAGTTACTTGTGCCTGTGGGCTCTAACCATTCTTTGTCCACAGATTTGCTCATTCTGTGCTCGAACCCCACTGTGCAATCATCTATAGGTTCCTCCCTAGGATTGGGCCAGAAGTTTCTTGACTTGGTAAGAATGATTAATCTTTGGAGAGAAACTTCCATTAAATTTGGAACCCCGGTCCTCTAGGTTAAGCTTTAAGCTTTGCTGCTGAGTCTCCAAGGAAACCATTGCTATTTGTGACTCTGTTTAGAGCTCAAGAAGTAATTCTTACCTGCTTTAGCAAGAATGACAGTGTCATGACAGCTTCAAGAGGCTGTCGTTTCCACAACGAGAGATTCTGTAAATCGATTATTAATGAAGCACTGCCATATTTTAAGTACTCTGTTCTTTGAGAGAGCGTGTTTATATTTAATTATTGAAATGTGAACTGTGCAATGCCACAGTAGCATAAAAGTCAGCTATTATCCCCCCAAAATGGTTCAAAAATCAATCTTCATTCCAAAACCCATAATAAAAAAATAAAAAATAGCAATTTATTGAGAAAAACTAAAGACATCCTGTGTCAGAAAAGCTATCATTAGTTGTGCTAACACTAATATGTACATATTTTTAAAGAGAGATGTGCGTAATTATGCAAAAGAATTTTAAGTACTGAGTGAATGGAGGAACCACTGAATTGTCACTATCATTGGTAGTTTGACACTTGCCCTGTTTCTGCCTGTCACACCAACCGTGGAGGCAACTGTTATTAGAGATGTGTATGAGAGGGGAAAAAAAGCCCCTGGGCTACTGTGCTTCTGTCCTTTCTTAAAGATATTCTCTTTGCACTAACAAAGCTTTGGCCAATTCTGGTTGTAAAGAATTTTGCCCACAAAACTGCTTCTGAAATTCCCTGATGATGGATGGGCATCAACAGAGAGTGGGGAAAGTAGGGTGACAAGAAAATCTTCCCAGCTGACAGTGGTACCCCGGAATCACTATATAAAGGGATTGAGGCAGCAATCTGAATGGAAGATAAGCAGAGAACTTTAAGTAGCATTCACATAACATTTTACAGAGGTGAAAAAATGCCTGTTGTCTTTATCCAAGAATGGACTACTGTTAATGCAGAGGCTAAGGCCCTCCTGATCCCCAATCTATCTACTGTGATATGCACACTTGCTTCATATGTTTTAGGAGAATGGACAGACCACTGAATTGATGTAATCAGATATGTATTTTTAAAAGATGACTCTGAGAATGAGCAGATGTATGACTGCTCTCCAAGCAAGGGAGGATAGTGGCTTTGACTCAGTTGTAGTGAGAGTAAGCCAGCAGAGGTTACAGCAATAACCACAACTCATTTACTATGAGAAGATTTTCAAATGCCTCATTTTACTTGCTCTTCAGAACACTATGTGGTAGTGTAATCATGCCCATTCTACAGTCTCGAATGTGTGAAGTCAGGTACACAAATTTCATATCTAATGAGTGGTGGGGTTTCAGTTTGAACTAAGATGTACCTTAATTCAAAGCCATGATATCCTAACAGTGGAGAGCGGCAATAGGAAGCAGCTGTCAGCATGTAGTCGACAGTTAGTCCAGGTTGACATTGAGACTGCATCCTAAGTTTGTACATAAATGATGATGCTTCTTAGAAAAAGAGAAAAGAAGAAGATGAACAGTATATTTGAAAGAGAAGGTCATGAGTTTGTTCAGGAAATAGTTTGTAAGTCAATGCAGAGTGTATATGTGGAGATGTCTGAGAAGAGTTTGGAAACTCAGATCTGGAGATGAAATCCAGGTATATCTAGACAAGTTATCAGATTAAATAGGTGGTCAAGGTGGACAGTAGTTGGTCAAGCTGGAGGAATTCAGGGGCAGGTGCCCACAGGAGCTATTTGTGCCCCTCCTGTGGCTGCTTGCCTAATTTGCTAGTGCATTCCAGTGGAAAACAGTTAAACCATATCTTGAGAGTGACCAGAATGATGCCAAAGCTACAGACTAACACTTCTATTACCAGTCACCATCACACCAAAAATCCAGGGCCAGGGACTTTCAGAAGCATGCAGTATGATACTAAGTATGACCACCCTCCTCACATTTGCAATGTAGCTTTTGCAATGTGCTATTTGACCCGGTAGGATGCAGTGCAAGTGGCATTGTTTTGTTTGACATCAGAATAACCTTGACATCTCTTCTTATTTTACTCTTATAAGTCATCTAAAGAAACTCTGGGAGCGGGGGGGGGGGTAGAAAAAGGAGATACTATGAAGTAAGAGGGAAAGTGTGGGGACAACTAAGTTGCTTCAGCTAACAACCAGCATCATGGCTCCTGTCATGTGAGTAAGGCCATCTTGACTGTTCCAGTACCAGTTTAGCCAATCCAGACAACACCATGTGGAGCAGAGAAAGCATTCCCCACTGAGCCCTGTGTGATTTTTATAATGCAGAATGTTGAGCAATAATATGGTGATTTTTTTTAATCCCTGGATGTGAGGTGGTTTGTGATACAATAATAGTTAATTGACACATTTGGCATGGAAATGAAACCCTGGGCTTTGAAGATGGTAGTTTCTGGATTGAAATTCGAGTTACATTGCTCCTCTTGGAACCTGAAAACACAAAAGTTCCAATTTATCTTTTTTTTTATTAAAAATTGGACATTTTAAGTAATAAAATACAACAACTCTGGAAATTTGATTCTTCACTCTCCCCTGGGCTTCTTGTTGCTGCTTACTTGTTGCTGTTGTTACTGTTTTATGACTATCTTTAATTGATTCAATGAAATCTGTATTCTTTGTTATATGTGAGCACGGAAGTCCCTGCTCATTAATTTACAAAGATTTCCTTAAATATTTGGGCTCACTAAGCCTCCCAGCCTTGGGTGAAGGGTTCTGAGTGTGGGAGTACCACTCTGCCTTGGCTTTCACTTTCTACCTGTGTAGGGCTTCACAGTTACCCAGAGGTGAGAGTTTAGGGTCTTCACAGGTCTTTCCTGAGCATATGCATGAACTTCTAGAATCCCAGATATGTGTGAGATTTTTTTTCTGGGTTCCCATGTTTATCCCACTTCCCAGATTTTCCTTTAGGTTATTTGACTAGTATGTTATTTGCCCCAACCTCTGGTTGTTTTCAACAAATATCTCCAGAGAAAAAGTTCGTTTGCACTGGGTAAGCTCTGAGTTGGGTCAAATTAAGACAAACCTAAGAGTGAAGCTGCCAAGCAGATCAAATAATGACAGTTTTCTAGAAATGGATTGATTGATTAATAGGTGTCATGAGTTTCTCAGTTGACTAAATACTTAACATCAGGATCTCAATGCAGTTATATGAGACTGATGGGAAGATTCTGTTGTTCACCTGCTGTTTAAGATATTAATGTTTCTGCTTTAAAAGGGGTTTCCATCGATTTGGAGGAACTCCAATCCCACTCTGCATGCTCCCAAAGCTGCTGGATTGCTGGTGTTCAAGGTGACTGCTTGCTGGGAAGGGGTAAGAATAGTTTAAAATGTCACAGGTCTCCCTGGTATAAATGTTCAGAACTTGCCTAAATGTGTAAGGCCTACCCTAATATTTCACCATCGTTTTCCTAAAGCAAATGCTCCCCAAAGTGAGTTAAGTGATTCACTTTGAATTAAGTGAATTAAACCTTTGATTAATTTAAATTCTTTTTTAAAAAGCTTGTTTTGACAGTTTTTTCAAATATACTCATTGCTTTTATGGTAAAAGGATTTGCAGAGGTCTTGATTCTGCCTTTCATGCTGACATCACTCTCTTATACCTTGTGCAATTTGTACTAAGACATAGAACTCAAGATTAAATATTTTGAATAAATAAGTTTAAAGTTTAACATGATAAAATGACTGCAACTACAATATGAAAGTTGAGAAATAATGAATTGCTGAAATGGAGTGAAGGCTAATGTTTATGCTCTAGAGAAATAAGAAATGTGCCTGAATCCTCTCTATGTGGTCTGAAGAGAGATTAATTGGCCTTGCCATGTGTAGAGTAGTTTTATTTGTAATTGTCAAAAAATGGAAAACATCCAATGCCCTTCAGCGTATACTGTATTGTTCCATTTGTAACATTCTCAGAATGGAAAAACTAAGGATATGTTGAACAGATTAATGGTTTCCAAAGATTGGGGATAGGAGTTCAAGGATAGTGTATCCAGAGTTTATAAGGAAAGGTAGGAGATGGCAGAATCCTTGTGGTAATGGAAGAGTTATGTATTTGTAAATGTTGGTTATGGTGGTGGTTTTATGAATCTACCATATGCTGAAATTGATAGTGACATTTGAATAAGGTCTCTTGATTGTAATAATGTCAATTGTCTGGTTTTAATATTGTACCATGGTTTTGTAAGAATCTCCGTAAGATGTTACCTTGGAAGAAGGAACTGAGTAAAAGATATATGTACCACTTTGTACTATTTTTGCAGTTTTCTGTAAGTCTTTAGTTATATTAATATATTATATATATTCATAACATGAAATTTAAAATATTGAAGCCAATAAGTTGGTAAACTTTTTTTTTGCTATTTCATCCTCAGGGGGACATGCAGACATAAGGAAATATCTTATAACATTCTTCTTTTTGTTCTATTTCATTGATTAATAGGTGTCATGAACTTCTCAGTTGACTAAATACTCAACATCAGGGTCTCAATGCAGTTATATGAGACTGATGGGAAGATTGTTGTTCACCTGCTGTTTAACTTTAAGATATTAATGTTTCTGCTTTAAAAGGGGTTTCCATACATTCTATTTGTATAAGTATTTATTTGAAAATGAGATTTTTATTTTTTGTTTATTTATATTTTTGGAGACTAGGTCTTGCTATGTTGCCCAGGGAACCCAGGGACTCAAGTATCTCTAGCCTCAGCCTTCCAGGTAGCTGGTATTACAGGCACACGCCACCACTTCTGGCTATTTTTTAGAGAGCAGATCTTGCTATGTTGCCTGGGGTAGTCTTGAACCCATGGACTCAAGCAACCCCTGGCCTTGGCCTCCCAGCCCTGGGATTATAGGCACACACCACCATGCCCGGCCTTGAAAATGAGATTTTTAGATAGAAATAAGTAAATATTTTTACTTTTTAAAATTTTTTTGTTGTGATTTCTTTATTATAAGTGCTGTTTATAATAGTCTATTTCAGGATTATTTTTGTTTTCTCAGTTAATTCAAACATATATCAGACCTTTTCTTTTTTCTTTTTTTAATTTAATTTACAATTTTTAAAACTTTGCATATATATGTGTATTTATATTTATATTATATTATTGCTTTATTGTGTACCCTGGGGCTTTTCCACTTCACTAACACCTCTTAACCATCCTGATCTTTTGTGCCCTTTGCCTCCCCCACCTTCTTCCCCCTCCTCCTCTCTCGTTCCATTGTTCAGTCCCATTGGTTGTTTTTATTTTTTCTTATTCGTTTGTTTGTTTTTCCCTATATCCATCATTTAAGTGAGACCATCTGTGTTTCTTTTTTCTTTTTGGCTTATTTCTGTTATTATGAGTCATTCTAGTTCCATCCAGGTTGCTGCAAATGACATGTGTTTGTGCTCCTTGATGGATGTGTAGTATTCCATTGTGTATATGTACCACATTTTTTTTAGCCAATCATCTGTTTTGGGGCATTTGGTTTGTTTCCAATTCTTTGCAACTGTAAACAGGGCTGCAATGAACATGCACATACATGTGTCCTTTTAAATTAATGTTTTCATGTCCTCTGGGTAGATTCCCAGTAGTGGAATTGCTGGGTCGAATGGTAAGTCCACTATCAATTGTTTAAGGGTCCTCCACACAGTCTTCCATAGTGACTGGACCAGTTTGCACTCCCACCAGCAGTGTAAGAGAGTTCCTTTTTCTCCACATCCGTGCCAACATTTATTGTTGTCTGTTTTATTTATATGGGGCATTCTTACTGTTGTAAGATGGTATCTCAGTGTGGTTTTAATTTGCATTTCCTTGATTATCAGTGATGTGGAGCATTCTTTCATATGCCTATTAGCCATCTGTTATCTCCTCTTTGGTGAGATGTCTTTTTAGTTCTTCTCCCCGTTTTTTGACTGGGTTTTTTGCTTTGTTTTTGTTGAGCTATAGGAGCTCTTTGTGGATCTTTGTTATCAGACCCTTATCTCTTGTCTGGAGAGCAAAAGTTTTCTCCCAGTTGGTTGGGTTTCTTTTTGTTTTGTTTATTGTCTCTTTTGCTGAACAGAAACTTTTTAGTTTGATATAGTCCCAGCTGTTTATGTTTTCCTTCATTTTTTTGCCAACCATAGTTATTTCCCAAAATGGATTTCTGAGGTGAAATTCATGAAGGGTTTTGCTCAGGTTTTCTTCTATGTATTTTATGGTTGCAGGTCTCACTTCCAGGTCCTTTATCCATTTTGAGTTAATTTTTGTACAGGGTGTGAGGATGTTGAGGGTGTTGTCCTGGTCCATTTTTTAACATGTTTTGATCCAGTTTTCCAGCACCATTTACTGAAGAGGCTATTCTTGTTCCAGAGTATGTTTTTTGCTCCTTTGTTGAAGATTAGTTGACCATATATGTGTGGTTTTATTTCTGGGTATTTGATTCTGATCCATTGGTCTGTCTGTTTTTGTACCAGTACCATGCTGTTTTAAGTACTGTGGCTTTGTAGTATAGTTTGAAGTCTGGAATAGTAATACCTTCATGCTCTCTTCTATTTGGCTATTCAGGATCTTTTGTTGTTCCATATGAATTTCAGTAATTTTTGTTCTATCTCTTTAAAATATGTCCTTGGGATATTTATTGGAATTGCATTGAATCTGTAGATTGCCTTTGGTACTGTAGATTGGCCATTTTGATAATGTTGATTTTTCCAATCCATGAATAGGAAATGTCTTTCCATTTTTTAACATCATCATCTATTTCTTTTAAGAATGTTTTCTTTGTATAGGACTTTTATGTCTTTTGTTAGGTTAATTCCCAAGTATTTGATTTTCTTTGGTGCAGTGGTAGAAACAAGTAAATATATTTAAAAGTTTGCATTTAATGATCTGGAGTGGCAGATACATGTTTGTTATCACATCCTTTGTACTTCTCAATATTGATATTTCAGAAACTAACAGCTATTAAAACCAAAGGCAGCAGACCAGAAGTTGGGTTCCCAAACTTGCACATTCTAGAAACCTTGCTAGTAAGATCTGATAGGAGGGCTTCTAAATCTAGATGATAAAAAGTGTCCTTCATGGACTCTGATCAGCAGCCGAGTTTGAAAATTCTTTGAATAGGGGATACTTAAGTCCTCCTACATAGAAATTGATAAGATGTCCTAGATTCCATATATTAGATTTGATTTGACTTAGATGTATTTCCTTGTGAGAAAGTCTATGAGGTGGATTAAGTGCAACCCATCTGACCTTGCTTTATTTTTTCTCCTAGTCATCTGTGTGACTCAGTCATGACTTCTCATCTTGCTTCCACATCATGTACTTTTTGTTTCTCAGGAAAAGGCACACTAAAATCATTATCTGTGGTTCTTCCTTATTTTCACCATGAAAAGATCTAAATTTTTAAGGAGGGTTTGTAATTTACAAGTTCATGTTGCAATTATTAAATACTTAGATTTTTGTGATCTGATTTGCCTCACTCATCAGTGATAAAATATATTCTAATTCAAGAGTCTATACTAATTCTACAAATTACTTTAACAGATAGTAGTTTGAATAGTTTCAAATACTGATTGGTTTTTGTAAAGGGCTCTTGAATTGGAGCTCCTATCAGTTGTGTGATTTGGAATATGATTGTTTGACTTTGTAGGCAGTCGAAAGAAACCATGACCTCAAGTACCTGTTATTGGAAAATGGGACAATAACTCAGAGACTTGTCCTCAGCAATAGAGAAATCCATAGTGCTCACCTTTTATACTTAATCCATCATATACTCTCCTCCTCATTCTTGGGATTTCTATGTTCCTTTCTGCTTTGCTTCAGAAGTCCAATATTTATGTCATTTGGGCTTTCACATGCTCATCAACTAAATCTTGATAAGGTCTCAATACAAGATGGTATATATTAATTTTGAATACATGGCTCCATCCAAAGATATCTACATTTTAAAAGGATGCTATTATTACCTGCTACTGGGTTAGAGGGAGAGACTCTCTCTGTCTTGATTACCATCAACTCCCTGTTTTGCCCTGTTACCAATGTCTTAAAGGTTGTGTTTTGAGGTTCAGCACCCTCTAGGAAATGACCTCTAACATCCTTGCATTTATCCGTTTGCTAAAAATGAATAGATTTTAAAGTGGATATTCTCTCATAAATGCTGATAATGACTGAACCTACACTATGGTATAAGAATTATATTCATTTTCTATACTGTTAGCAAAATCAAACTGTAATTGCTAATCAAAGGAATTTCCTGTCTCCTTGCAAAAGATTTAGTAGAAACGTCTTCCCAGTCTGAGTGAGAAAACAGAATTGGTTCTAGTTCAATCAGTTCAGAAACTTTTTTTTAACCCATTTTCCATTAGCTTCATTCTCTTCTGTGTGTCCAGTTCCATTGTTAGTCCATTACTGTCTGTGCTAGAATATTATTTTCTGATTTCTGAACACTTATCCTAAACCTTAAAAATAACTCCCATCTATGTGCTAGGTATATCTCATGTATGGTTTTATTTCTTCCTTAAATAGTCCAAATGAGGTGCTTTGTACATTTTTCTTTTATGTATTTTATGTAAGCTGAGGTACAAAACATTTAAATAATTTACTCAGAGTAAGACCATGAATAAACTAGAATTCAAGCCTACTTCTGTATTATGTTCTATTTAATATATGTAAAATGATAAATATATATTTATTATCTCCAGTATATAATTATATAGTAATAAGTTGAACATTGTTAAACCATCATTCAGTGCATGACCTAATCACTGACAATGTTGAATCTAGTATTCATGACCTGTATTTGTCTAGGACATTTCCTTTATAAACTGGTCCAATTTTCTCTTTAAGAGAGGTTTTTCATCAGTACCCACAGTTTTGTTATATGCAGTACATATGTAAAATGCCTGCCACACTACAGTTATTAACTTTGGAGAAGTTTTTCTGACTGTTTGCTTGATCCTCTAAACAGCTATGTCTTGCTCTCTATACTGCTGTGTTTCTAGGTTTGCCTCTCTCTACTCCACATCCTGACCCATTTGGTAACCAGATGGTGATAAATGTAACTTAATGATTGAGTTCTGAAAATAAAGTCTCTTTGCAGTGAAGCCCTGGTTCCATGATATGACTATGACTATGACAGGCAAGTAACATACCCCTTTACTTGCCACCTTCTTTTCAACTACTCTCATGTAGCTAACACAGAATTTACATCTTGCACTCATAATCACATAGTCCTGTCCTTCACTTTTCCCTGTGTTCATGGAAATTTGCTTGTTTTGACTTGTTTGACATGCCCAGCCATCAGTGGCCCATAGTCACTCAGTGTTCCTACCTACAATTCTTTCCTTACATTTCATTCAGTTCCAGCTATCAGAATCCAAAGCAGCAAGCTTGTTAAGTGATTACACTCATTTTCTTCATTTGCTATGGCACCAGATTTCTAGCTTTTTTATAAAAACTAGCTCAGTCATGTGGCAGGTTCAACTAGCGTTTCCAGATGCAGATCATTTTCTCCACCATAAATTATCTCTGTCTTACTGAGAGTTTGAACTGTAAAGTTGGCAGAAAACAATTTTTTTGTAACTTGCCCTATTATTGTGGCCTATAAAATGAAAGGATAAAAAAACAGTGATTTTTATTCTTCATATGTAGACAGACAATATAGCTTTCTTTATGAACTGGATATTTACATATGCTAAAGAATTTTTTTTCCGTCAGCTTTTTTTATATCAATCTTTCAAGAGCCAGGCCAGATGTCCAAAAGGGATAATATAGGTAACACTCATTTTTCAGCTTTTCTGAATCCTTTTCTTCATATTCAGGTATTCATTTTTTCTAATTTTAACACCCAATTCTGTTTGCAATGATTGAATTTTTATATATTAAAAAAACTGGCATTAACTCCTTTTGAATGAAAATGCATGTTTATGTTTGAAGAAAAATGGCTAATTCATAAATAGAAGATAATTTGATATTTATAAAGTGCCAGATTTATCTCTTTATATGAGAATACTGCAATATCACAGAACTGTTCTTTGAATTTAAGAAAATAGCAAAAAGAGATTACTAAATTTCAAAATTAAAATACAAAAATAGAAAAAGCATTTTACATATTCTCCTATATTGACAAGTATTAGCCTGAAATTATGAACCTCCACTCTCAAACTTCGTTTATGAATGTCCTATTAAGCACTGAATATTTATTATATATACTTCTGTACACAGTAGTATTCAATTATTTATTGAATGAATGAAGTTGGAGAATCAGTTAGAAGATACTTTGAATGGGAAATAGAAAGATTAGATAAGCACTGAAGAAGCTTTGAAAGTGCAAGACTGAGGATATAATACCCAGGGACCCCAGACTCTTAAGATGTACATACTATGAAAGAGGGTCCAGCCATCTGCATGTACAAAAGCAAAGAAAGAAGATTTTAAATGAAAAAGTTTTTTAATAGAATTTGTGGTCATAGAGAAGAAAAATATTTCAAATAATAGCTTCTCAGTGAAACTCCAAGAATTACCTATTCCTTCATGAACAAATGCCCAACAGGTCAGCCCAAAGCAGACTGCTCCACATGATTTAAAGTAGATGCCTCTTCAGACTACTGAAAGCTAGATGATCTATGTTCAAGAGAGCTGACAAGTTTCTCCTGACTTTTTGTTCTGATGTGGGTCTCAACCTGCAGTCTTCTCTATGGGCTGCTTGATATTCCTTACAACATGACGGTGAGGTTGTAGGAGACACAAAGACAAGATACAGTTTCTTCATGTCTGAGCCCAGAAACTTGCATTTTCTACTCAACTAGTTAAGGTGCCACAGAACCCAAATCAGGGTGAGGAAAATTGTGTGCCCCTGCCCTCAGCCTCAAGGGCTCAGGGACTGGTAAACTGCAAAAGTTAGACAGTAAATATTTTAGATTGATAGGTGAAATGACAGTCTCTCTACCTCACTGTGTTGTTGTAGTGAGAAAACAATCATACTGTGATCTATAAAAAATGGACATGTCTGGTCTCCAATCTAGTTTTATTTTACCAAAACATGTGGCAGACCAGATTTAGCCTACAGACCATAGTTTATCAACTTGCTTCTCTTTTTCCATTCTCCTCTCTCCCTTGATTACTAAGTTGTACTCACATAGCTTCCTCTCAGTCCTTCCAACACAAAAAGCAACCCTTGAGGTTTATACATATCCTATCTTAGTGATATTTGATTTGGCCTAAATGTTACTTTCTCAGGAAACTCACTGATTATAATACTTCTTATTTATCTCTTCTTTTGTTCTCTGTGATGGTGTGCTGTTTCCTTAGTAGTACTTTCCTCGAGTCTTCTAATTAATGTGTGTATTCATTTTTTCCCAGCATTCCATTAATATTTGAAGATCTGCTGTCATCCAGGTGTGTTCTAGACACTGGCATTAAGTTGACAAACGTAGTTGTTAAGATTCCTATCTGCATGGAACATTCTTTTAAGAGAGACAGACAACAAACAAGGAGGCAAATGAAAAATGTCAAAGTGCTTAGTGCTATCAAGAAAACAAAACAGGACTATCAGAGGCAACTCAGGGAAGATCCCAGCACAGAAGTGACAATTGAAGTAAACATTAAACTATACCAGCCAGTTGACAAAGATCTGGAAGAAATTTTCATGTAGGGGGCAAGGTCCTGAGGCATGTGAGGAAGGGGGTTGTGTGGTGTTAAGGATAGAGTTTATTTTGAGGAAACAGAAGTTAGTGTGGCTAGAGCAAAGGAAGCGAGAAGAGGGATGCTAAGAGGTAAGGTCAGAAAGGCAGGAACCAGATTTTGCAAGACCCCATTGGTTACTTAAGTTTAGATTTTATTCTATATATCTATATGCATTAAGTGGTCACAAATACTTATGGATCTGTGTGTTGTGCTAGACTCTGTGTTCTTAAGAGGTAACAGTGCACATCTTGTAGTTCCCATTCGACTGAATGCTTGACTGAGTCGCATGACCAGGGATTCTTTGTTTTATTCTCTTTTCATTGCAGTATTCCTAGAATCTAGCTTTTAAGCTGCACTTAATATTGGTTAAAGAGATTAAGGAATGATGAAATGAAAATATTACTGTCTTTATGGTAACTATCTTAAGATGGGATCCTTTGGAGCAGATCCTGCAATGATGATTCATATGAAAGTGATTTATAAGGTGTTTCTCTATAAAAACAAACAAACAGGAGATTGTGAAAAGGAATGAGCCAAATGAGTGCAGAGAGGGTAACTTAAATTTAATTCTGCAGAGGAGGTTTGGAGGCAGTGAGATCATACATCAGAGTTGTTCTCACTGGTTAGTCCCAAGGGAGCATAAGTTCTCAGGAACCTCCAATTCTCTGACACACAGAAAGAAGCTAGCTCTTCTCCACAGAGATAGGATACTGGCTGTGGGCCAGAAATGGGTTAAGGGGCCCGAAGGCATGTGGGCAGAACCTGAAAATGAGCTACAGTTACAAAAGGTTTTCATGTAAATGTTAATACAGGAAGTGTTTCAAGAAAACTTCCTGTGTTCCCAATGTGTGGATTAGGAATTGTAGAACTGTTGGAAAAGCTCTGCAGCCAACAAACACTGTCCTTCACAAATAATATTCTTACATATACTCTACTTTTTAAAAATTTATGTAGATGCTATTGTGGTTGAGAAATGCAAGTCCATTTAAAAAGTGCTATTGCATTAACAGAATTTTTATATTATTTAGTAATTAAGAATATGGAAATCTATAAGGAAGATGTTGGATTTTTTTTTTTTGGCATTGTAAAAGTATTCATAAGCCCAAAGTGGGAATCCATATGAATCTTCATAAATTTTTAACATTAAAATGAAACTTTTTTCAGAAACGAGATAGAAAAAAATGATACAAAGGAAACAATATAATGTTTTTTTAGAGTAAATAGTTACTCAAGTTGGATGATGCATAGTGGGAAATTTTTCCTGGGTCTTGAGACAAGAGCCTTGGCTCTGAACAAGTCACACCCCGCAATTTCTATGTATTTCTTGAATAACATATTATTTTCCTGCTTTGAGCCATGGATACCAGGGAAAAGGCAGCTGTAAGACATTTTAGTGAACATAATATACTGTCAGTATAAAAAGTGTTTGCTGTTATAAAACATTGTTTCTCACTTCATTTCACATAATCATAACCCATTAGGCATCTCTGTCTTTGACCTTCAATAAATATCTGAGGACACAAAGAAAACTGCACATGATATAATGGATTTCTTCACTTTGAATTCATAGAAGGAAAAAAAATTCCTTAGGTTCTTGATTCTCATTTCCATTTCTTTCTTTTTAGGGTGGTAACCCTTTTCAAGTACATATTGTTTGTTATATCTTTATTCTAATTCTGTCAAGTTCAATATAAATGATTACACAGATGTAGTATTTAGCACATGATTTCTTAGCAACTGACCAGCATTTTAGGAGACTTTTCTTTATTTCTCTGCATGGAGTGGGGAGATCATTCCAAAGATATTTTCAGTTCTCTTTAAGTTTAGTATAAGTCCAACTTTATCCTCTCTAATGTCATAGCTTTATTATTTACATATTTCTTTTATGCTTGATCAATAGCTTTTAGCCAGGAATAGTTTTGCCCCATTGTAAACATCTGTCAGTATCCTGGACATTTTTGGTTATTCCAGGGTCGGGGCGGAGGTGTAGAAGGGAATGTTCCTAAATACATTAGAATTCACAGGACAGACAACAAAGAATTATCCAGCCCCAAATGTCAGCTGTACCTAGTTTGAAAAACCCTGAGCCACATTAGTATCTTGCCTCCCATCTTTTTGAATATGTGATGCTTGCAATATTTTAGAAGATTTAGAAGATTTAGAAGCTCTATCTAATTAAAATCAATATTTGGGTTTTATGGGCTTGGTCTCCCCAGTCGAGTCAGATTGACTTTTCTCAATATGCCCATAGTAGGCCTCTTCCAATAAATGTCACCTTGATATGGAGAACTAAAGGTTAATCAAGACCCTGTGGCCTTTGGAAGTCTATTACAACTAAGAATTCAAATTATTTTACATTAAAAGCAGTGAAGTCCTTTGGAGCTTTTTGTCTTTTGCCCTTTTTCCTGTTCAAAGAAGTGAACACTACCCTTTTAGGAGCTATAATACTGTGAACTTCATCTGGGACTAGGTTTATCAGTGAACATGTTCCCTCTATCTATGAACCTCATATTTACTCTAGAGATGAGGTCACAGTCCTCTTGTTTCTCATGTGCAATCTTCCCCTCTCTTTCCTTGATATCTCAGGTTTATAAACACAGATTAAGTATACCTGGTCCACTCCATTATTCGTTAGAATTTACAACCTGGTAAATTCTCCAAATGCATGTTACTAAGTTTTGACGTTTCCCTCTATGAACCTGTCTAATGTTAGCTCATTTGTCTATCTAACCTTATAAAAGGCTAGGGAGAATGGAGGAATTTTCTCCCGTGCCCTGACGGTTACCACACAATGAGGAACAACTAAGCCTAAAGCCAATAAGTAGGACTTGGCCCCCTCAACCTTCTACCACATATGGACATCTGATACTTATCCTTGAGTTTACAAGAAGAAGCCTAAATAGAGGTCTCTGTATGCTTAAATGCCCAGTGCCACTAGTGGGGTCAGAGTAAGGTGACTGAGCCTCTCATCATTCCTTCCAGTTGATGATTAATTATGAAAAAGTGTCTCGGCATGAAGTCAAAATTTCAGCCATCTCCCAGATGACTCCTAAACACAATTGTCTGTATTTAGGAAACATCTTCTGATTCAAGCCACCAGAAACAGATTATACTTAACCCACATATGCTCTTTGCAGAGCAAACCTTCCTGGGAGATAAAAGCCATGAAATTTCATAAGTACTATAAAGTGCTAAAAATTTGGATGGCAAATATACAAATGCTACCATCAATATCCTCAGGCTTGGAGCTGCTATTAACATCTGTCGTACATACTATGACTTTATTTCCTAAACTACATAGATAGTGCTTAAATGTATGGATTTATTATCACATTTGGCATATTTTATTTATAGCATAAGAAAGGTGAAACATTCTGCAGCATTGCATGTTAAGATTAGGATTTATTGTCCAGGAATCCTTGAACAATTTTATCAAAAGCCCATTTCTAGGTGGTGTTTTTCTGCAATAAATCATATAGCAAGAATCTATCAGTGGACACCAGGAAGAGATAAATGAGTGTAGAGGAAAGAGGGTCATCACAGATTTTTTTCTGTATCATGACCTGTCATTGGCAGAAATCCATTTATTATGGGTCACAGATGATTTTTTTACCTACTTGCTGTGTTTTCTGTTCAGGGTGCTAGCTAAGATAAAATGAAAACCTGGCAAAACATAAGCTATCAAAACCCATGAAGACAAATGTAACTTAAAGACCATGCGACACAAAGAGTATTGATTTTTTTTTCCTCCCATGTAACTGCAACTTTTTTGAAATGTCTTTTTTAAATGTAAATATTTTAATTTGTAAACTAATTGCTCCACTGAGGTAGGTAGTAAAATGAAAAGAAAACCAATTTCATTTGCAGACTAGAATTTTGCCCCAGAATGTTCTTTTAGCAAAAAAGCAGAAAGCATATGTAATAGTTGCACGTAATTGTCAAGTACACCCTGAAAGACTTTTCTGTCCTTCTTTATATACTATATCTTATTTAATCTATCATCAAGACTCTGTAATTTGGATCAAGACCAGGTACATGCTAAGTGCCAGGCTAAATAATACTGCAATCTTTGTGAGGTTATCAGCATAACTACAATTGAATTTATGTCAGATTGAAAGAATTCAATAAAATAAGCATTTCTGGTTTCTTTTATATAAATGTATTTTCACACTGTCATTCCCACTGAAGTTTTCTAGGCAAAGAAAAATCTTGCAAGGTGTGTTCCTACCATCTTAAAATGAAATGCTGTGAGTAAACACTGAAAGAATATAGTATTTTCACAAGAATATTTGGTTTTGTTGGGAAGAGTTCACACTATTGAGTGGAAGACTATCACTTTAGATAATGTTATGTGACAGCATAGAGAGTCACTTACTCCCATAATCCTAAAGAATTTTCAAATAGACACAAGCTTTAAACATAGTGTATAAGTGCTAGAGGGAAAATATAGGTAGACAGTTGTTTCCCACCGTATAACCCAGGCCAGGTTCCAGTCTTTCTACAAAGGAATCCAGAACAGTTATGGTTCCATCTCAGTTCCTATTATTACACTCTCAACTTCTTGGACAAGGGAAGACAAACTATTCATCTGGGGGCATGGAATCCTGAACACCAATCCTAAACTCACAGGAAAGAACCAAGAGCAAAACAGAAGTGACTGCTTTCCTCTACTTCCTCAAATGTAATCTACCTCTCTGAGATAGTTGACTGGAAGAAATTTCATAGAATTTTGTAGTCACAGCTAAAGTATGAGGACTAGATGAGTAAGTAATGTATTTGCCAGTATCTTGAAAAGAGGAGTATGTCCTTTCTTTTTTGTATTGTGTACTCTTTAAAAAAAACTACATATGCAGCACTATTTATAATAGCAAGGACTTGGAAGCAACCTAAATGCCCCAAAATAGATGATTGGATTAAAAAAATGTGGTATATATACCCAGTGGAATATTATTCATCAATTAAAAAATGATAAATTTGATGATTTTATGATAGCATGGATGTACTTAGAAGAAATTTTATTAGCAGAAACAAGTCAAAAAGAAAAAGGCAGAAACCAAATGGTTTCACTAATATATGGGATATAGGAAAAAAATAAACAAAAGCCATGAGGAAAAGTCAAAACAAGCTAACCACGCTGAAGCACAGAATCAGGCAGGGGGGGAAGGGGGAGGAGTGTTGGGGAAGGGGGGGTGAATCTCTGGGATTACAAAGATGTGAAATTTTTATATAAATAAATTAAAAAAAATAAACTATGAAAAAAAGGAATACATAATTTTGTATGATAACATAAAAAAGCAGAAATATTGCCAAATATAAGTCCACTACCGATGTTTAAAAAAAAAATCTACCCAATCAGCTTTTGAGAGTAGTCAATTTAATGCAAGGTCATCTGGCAAGAATCAGGAAGCAAGATTTTCAAACTAGTCTTCCCAATGCTGGGATTTGAACAATATTTATAGCATGGAAGGGAAATATAGGAAATGAAAGTTGTTAGAGTTTGTTAGCTGCTTCCTGCTAATCATGATGTCACTTGAATTTGGATACAGAATTCCAAGGATCCCAGCCTGCACTTTTGAAAGTTGTACATTTATCCATTAGTCTAGGCATCTTAGTTCTGTCTTTTGTGGCTGATAATCCATGTGGTGTTTGATTGTAGGGCCAACAGGAAAATTTAAATACTTTACCACTTAAAATAACTTAGTTTAATTATTATAAAGAGAATGACTGATTGAAGCAGAGAAGGCTGATGGACTGTTAAGCCATTGCAGAGTGTAAATTAAAGACTGTCTTTGGCTATTTTAACTTAGTTCAGACATTTTACATAATTATTGTCTCAACAGGGAAGAGAAATGAAAGCTTACTTTTCCTCTACCCAAGGTTTTTTCTTACTCTCTCTGACATGGGAGAGGAGTGCAAGGTGAGGGGAGAGAGTGGAAGGAGAGAGAAGTGTGAGAGAGGGATTTCTCAGTTTGAAGAATTCACCTGAAAAGCAACGTAAGTTAGATGGTTGGGTAAAGTATCCCTTATGTTAACTTGTCCAAGAATCTTAGTTGTTAATAAAACATGAATCTTGAGGCAAAAACCTTCTTCTGTTAACAAAGAAATGAAATTGTGTTTTTGAAAGTGAAATTAAGAAAAATATTCCTTGAAAGTGATGATTTGATAATTCTGACTAGTGAAGAATTGTTTTAAAATAGAATCACAGACTGACCAGATATTGGCATGCCTTATAATATTTTCAATTGCTTTTTGCTGCCTTCTTAGGCTGATGTTTAAAGGATTAGAATGAAGCTAACCTGTGTGTTTTTGGAACTTCCCACTGATCAGCCTCAGAGAAAAAATGCACTGGTGTATCATGTTTCTAACACTTGAAGATCTAATTGGGATATTGTTCTGTACATGCTGTTAGACACTGTAGTGACAAGAAGAGTCCTAGCCCACCTTGGCCCAGAGCCAATACATACCTTCTTGCAACAAAGTGCAGGATAATTAAAGTGCAACTACTGAGAGAGCACCGCAGAGTGTGCACAAAAATAGCCATCAATAATGTTCTGGAGAGCATGCTCCTTGGGAACACTGAGAATTCATTGCTACATTCACTTCCTTTTCTTTACAATTATAGCCCATCAGAGATATTTTATTTTTTCCCCCACGTATTGACCATTTTGTGAAAAATTCTGAATTAAAACAAATGTTAAGTTATCATCCCCTCCATCATCTATGCAAAATTACCTGAACACTGTTAAGAAATCAAAGGTATATGATTTCATAAAATTTGAAGGGAAAGAAGCATTTTAGAAGCTTCATTTCAATTACAAATGGAGAACTAAGAACTAAATAAAATGCAAGGGGTATTTTTACATCAGTCACAATTTCTATTCAAACAGCCTATTTAAATGTGCACAGGCCTTTCACGCAGAGCCACTCAAATGCCCTTGCATAGCAGGTTCTGCAAGTAAATCAGGAAGGCATCAGGAATTGTATAAGACTGCAACATGACCCTGGGTGAGCTCAGTTACCTTTCTAGCATAACCATTTAAAAAATAGTTTTTCCACTCAGTTTCTTAAAACCACAATTTGTGCAAATCATCAAGCTTTGGGAACCTCTGAGTAGCTGGTTCCTACAGTGAAACCTAAAGGATTTACACTGGAACTTCCCAACACTACTAAAGGGAACAATGCATATAAATCCCTTTCGCAGTGATGGGGAAATGGGATCCTTAGAAAGCTCCTTCCCTATTCAATGAAACCTGCCAATTTTTTACTCTTAAAATATGATTCTGTCCACAGGGCAACTTCAAAATGGTTTCTCTACATTTCTTTAGATCATGTGTAAATCAAATGCTGTTCAGCAGATACCATTAATAAATCATCCACATACTATTCCTTCTCTTTTTATAGAATGCATTTGCAAGATCAATTTCTGATTCTGCAGAATTCCCTTGACCAGGTTAAACTCTAGCTGGTTTGCTTCTTTATTTTGGTTTACTTTTCCCTAAGTCACCCTCAGAAAACACTACAGTAGTCAAAGTTCATTCACAATCCTCTGGCAAGGTCAAATAGAGAGTTATAGCAGACATCATTTAGTTATACATGTTGCCATGTTATGCTGAGTTAGCCTCAGCACATTTGAGTTTTTAAATTCTGCAACCTACTTTCAAATCAACTTCCTTAAGAGGTCTGAAGAATCAGAGTCAATAGATATGCTAATTTTTAAAAAATTGAATCTACTTTTAGGGTCACTTAATGATGTTAGAATGCCTGATGCAGCCCCCCAGGTGGAAGATTTGTCTGCAAAGCATAAAGAATGAGCTGCTGTCCTGCCACAACCTCTGGTGATTTACAACCACTTTGTGTTTGATGTTGGACAGGATAATTTCATCAGTCTCCAACCCTTGTGATCATGTCCCAAAATGACTCGTCAGGTGAAGCCCTGGTGGAAGATTGCTTGTCACCTGTAGGAAGTAGCTGTCTTCTCTGAGTACTCGTTCCTCATAAATGTAATCATGTGTTAGTTATTCATTGAACTATACTTCACAGGCTCCATGGAGTGGTGAGAGCAAGGGACCAACTCCTCACTGGGAAAATGCTTAGAAATTATGCTACTACTTCTTGTACTTTTCTTTCTGCTCTTTCATCTTTTGGGAGAGGCATATACATTTGAATTCAATTTTGAAAGGTACTATTGGAAAACATCCATTTCAGTACATTCACATGCATTTAGAACTATTTTTTAATGAAAAAAAATTTTTGAGACAATGTCTCGATATTTTTGCCTGTGGAACTGCAGGCTAACGTTGCACTGGGTACCACAGACTCAAGCAATCCCCAGCCAGCCTCAGCTTCCCAGGTAGCGGGGATTACCGGTGCACACCACCATGCCCAGCTATTTTTTTGGAACTAGGTATCACTACATTGCCCCGAGCGGGACTCGAACCGCGATCCCCGGTTCCCGCGCAGCTTACTAGACTGCTGCTTACAGGGATGCACCCCATGCCCAGCCTGAAAAAAATGTTATAAGTGAGGAAATGGACATAGAGGTGTTAATTTGCCAAAAGCCAAACAGCTCTTCAAGTCTGCCTAATGTGTTAAAATTTTTCCAGTTTTATTAAAAAAATAATTGACATACATCAACTATGTAAATTTAAGACACAACAAAAGGAAATGAAAAAGAATTTTTTCTCTTTGTGATGACAACTCTTATGATGTAGTCTCTAAATAACTTTCCTATATATTACAAAGCAGTGTTAAATGTAATCAGCGTGTTGTACTTTACATCCCCAGTACTTATTTATCCTATATGAAATTTATACCTTTTGACCACCTTCCTCCAGTTACTTTTAGTCCCACCCTCTGCCTCTGGTGACCATAAGTTTGATCTTCTTTCTATGAAGTTTTATTATTAGACTCTACATATAGGTGAGATCATTATTATTTGTTCTCTTCTGTCTGATTTATTTCACTTAACATAATGCCTTTAAGGTTCATCCATGTTGTTGTAAATTGTAGAATTTCCTCATTTTTTATGGCTGAATAATTTTTCATAGTGTACATATGCTGCAATTCTTTATCTGCTCATCTGCCCAAGATTGTTGCCATATCTTGGCGTTTGTAAATAATGCTGCTATTAACTTGGGGATGAAGACAGATTTTCCAAGTTATTGATTTCATTTCCCTTGGGTAAATTCGCGTAAGTAGAAACTTTAAATTATATGGTATATTTTTAATTTTTTGAGCATCCTCCATGCTGTTGTCCAAAGTGGCTAGACTGCTTTACAATTCCACCAATAATGTACAGGGTTACTTTTCTCTGCATCCTTGTGGGCATTTCATATCTCTTGTCTTTTTGATGTTGGCTGTCTGAAGAAGTGAGGTGATAAACTCATTGTAGTTTTAATTTGCATATTCCTAATGACTTATTATTATTATTATTATTATTTTTGAGACTAGGTCTCACTATTTTTGGCCGTGGAACCGCAAGCTCATGTTGCCTAGGGTACCACAAATTCAAGCAATTCCCAACCTCAGCTTCCCAGGTATCTGAGATTACAGGTGCACGCCACCACACCCAGCTGTTTCTTTTCTTTTTTAAAAATTTTAAACTGTACAGTTTGTTTCAGGCTTAAAACATATATATAAAAGAAAATTAGGATGCAACAAGGTATCAGTGTTCAAGTTAGGATACAAGATATCAATATGACAAATATTACAAGTTTTAAAACTTTAAGAGAACTTGAAATTTGGATACAATAATAGAAGTAGCAAATAGGGATGTTCTCCAATATCCTAGTTAGGAGATTCTTTTTTTTAATTATTAAAAAAAAAATTTTGTGGGACAAAAGCAAGTTTCATAAACAGGTATACATATCACAATACCATAATTATGAAATTATAACCATGGAAAATAATGTATTATTTACTGATGTGTAATTTAAAAATTTCAAATAACACTGGAATGGCAAACATCAAATCCAGTGTACTGATTATTATTTCTGGTAATGTACAATGGGGAATAGGGTAGAGGAGATATCTACAGACAATATCAACTATCTCTGTGATGGTTGTTCTTTTTTTTTTTATTTGAATTTTTTAAAATTTGCATATATGTGTATTTATATTTATATTACATTAATGCATTATTGTGTACCCTGGGGTTTTCCCACTTCACTAACACCTGTTAACCATCCTGATCTTTTGTGCCCTTCACCTCCCCCACTTTCTTCCCCCTCCTCCTTTCTCACTCCATTGTTCAGTCCCATTGGTTGTTTTTATTTTTTTTCTTATTCGTTTGTTTTTGCCTAAATCCATCATATAAGTGAGACCATCCTGTATTTCTCTTTTTCTTTTTGGCTTATTTCTGTTAATGAGTCTTTCTAGTTCTGTCCATGTTGCTGTGAATGACATGTGTTTGTCCTCCTTGACTGATGCGTAGTATGTTTATTGCAGCTCTGTTTACAATTGCCAAGAGTTAGAAACAAACCAAATGCCCCAAAACAGATGATTGGCTAAAAAAAAAATGTGGTACAGATGCATGATGGAATACTACGCATCAGTCAAGGAGGACAAACCCAGCTATTTTTTTTTTTTTTAACTAGGTCTCACTACGTTGCCCTGAGTGGGACTTGAACCGCAATCCCTGGTTCCCACTGTAGCTTCCTAGGCGCCACTTACAGGCACACTCCACCATGCCCGGCCTGACGTAATTTTTAATGTCTTTTTATATACCTCTTGGCCTTTCTTTATTCATTTTTTAGCATTTTTTAGCAACACTATTAAGGTATTGTTTTTCAGTTTGGGGTTTTTTTTTGGGCGGGGTCTTTGAATTGAGTGATTTTCTTGTATAGTTTAGATATTAACTCTTTATCAGATATATGATTGACAAACATTTTTCCCATTCCATAAATTGTCTTTTCACTTGGTTGATGAATCCTTTTACTGTGGGTATAGCTTTTCAATTTGTTGTAGCCTCACTTGCTTATTTATCATTTTGTTGCCTGTGCTTTAGGTAATTGTTGCCAAGAATCTTACTAAGCAGTTATTCCTATGTTTTATTCTAAGTGTTTCATGGTTTTGTATTTTATGTTTTAAATTTTTTGTTTAAATCTTTAATTCATTCTGAGTTGATTTTGTTGAGTGGTATAGGATAAAAATTGGTCTTATTCTTGTACATGTGACACCCAATTTTCCCAACATTGTATACAGAAAGACTGTCTTTTCTCCAATGAGTATTTTTGGTTCCTTTGTCCAATATTAATTGAACATATAAACTTGGGTTTATTTTTGAGTCCTTAGTTCTGTTCCTTTGGTCTATTTGTCTGATATTATGCCAGTACCATACTATTTTGATAACCATAGGTTTATAGTATAGCTTGAAATCTGGAAATTTGATGTGCCCTGCTTTGTTCTTCTTTTTCAGAACTTTTTTGCTATTTATGTGTTTTTGTGGCTCTACATAAGTTTTAGGAGTTTTGCTTTTTTTTTCAGCTATGCAAAATATCTTTGAAATTTTTAGAGGGATTGCATTGAATATGTAGATGGCCTTTTTTAGTATTGACCTTTGAACAATATTAATTGTTCCAATCTATGAACATGGGGTACCTCTTCATTTATTTGTGTGTCTTCTTAGATTTCTTTCATAAATGTCTTCTGGTTTTCAGATATCTTTCAGCTCCTCAGTTAAATTTCTTCCTAAGTATTTTATTATCTTTGATGATGCTGTGAATGGAATTTACTTCTTTATTTCTTTTTCAGAAAGTACATTGCTAACATGTTCACATGGTGAACTAAAGTTTGCAACTGTGTGTATGTCCTTCATTCCTCCAAATTTGGGAGTTATCACCTGACCATGGGGAGAGCAGTCTATCTTTAAGTCTAAGACAATGACTACAACAAAGAAACCTCTCAAATAATAACATTGGACCCAATATATCCACTATAAATGCATCGATAACAAAGAATTCTTTGTAGGTTTTGTTTTGTATTTTGATATTACTTTAATTGCAAAGAAAATATGTGAATAATGATGACATGAAGCACTGGGTATGCACCCTACACATACTGGGTATGAGACATACTGGGTATGCACCCTACACAATTTAGAGAGCAAGAGAGAGAATGAGCAAGGAGAAGAGATAGATAGAAACATATATAGATTTAACATTCATTATCATTGTTATAATAGCAGTTCTAGTATCTCATTTTACAAGAAATAGACTTAAGAGATGGTAATTTGCAAAATGTCAAACAGTTTGCCAGAATTACTTTTAATTCCTAACCATTAGCCATTTTCCAGAATAAATCAATATTTTAGTGAGGTGACACAGTTACAACTCTCTTACACTTCTAAGCCTACTCTAGAATGAAATAGCATATATTTAGGCATTGTGCTTATTTTAATCCAACTTCTAATTATCTACTTCATTTATCCATGTACTGGCTCAACATTATTAAGCACCTACTACATGCCAGACACTGAGATGTGACAGTAAACAAAGTAATTATCTGAGTAATTTTATGCTATAAATTACTCCAATGACTATGCCAATAAGTCATTGGCATACTCTTACTGCCAATAAGAACCTCAGAGGAGAAGTTAAAGGCCAAGAACGGGTTAGTGAGAGTGACTGGAAAAAGTCACTGGAGGACAGGACCCTTGAGCCGGACTTTAAAGGACATCTGCATCTCCAGTGGCACAGAACCTTCAGGACCCAGAGCACCCTAGAACTGTTCACATGAAAGTCAGACTTATCCCAAATCACTGCATGATTTTACATGGTTCACTGCATGAATTTGTCAAAGAGGCTTCTGAGACCTTTCCCATGGATTTATTTTGACACCTTAGGGAGAGAGAGGCAGGATAAGTGGGAATCTTAGGGTGATGCCCAACAGTTCCATTCATTGAATTTACTCTGGACTTTATTTGGGACCCTGATTATTGTGGGACACAGGTACAGGTACAGTACCAGGTCTAGGTAGAGTCCCAGAACCGGATCTAAAATGCAGTCAAGAAGTACTAAAAATCTTTGGTGAGGATTAGATCATGGATGAAGATTAGACTTAGGAATGGTGGCGCTTGTACCTGGAAAGTTTAAACTTGGAAACTTCCAGAACTTTTGTCTACCCCTATGCTTAAAATGAACTTTATCAATGCATACAGTTTGACTCTTTTATCAGAATGTTGTTTTTCTCATCATTTTGTATTAATAATTGAATTCCCAGAACACAGATTTGGTTTCCAGATCATTAAATCTATCTCTACCAAGACTTACTCTCTACTCAGCTCTTTAGGCCCTTTCTTGGTATTTTGCTAAAATTTTTATGTACAGAAAAAGTAAATGGTGGCTGCTTCTCATCAGTGGGACATTCTTACATCCTCTGGGGCCAATAAAGACTTTTATAAAACAATATAACCATATCAATAAGTGATTGTTAAACACCACATGCATTATATGTATACTAAAAGCCTATGTCATAAAGTGTTGAAGAAAGAGTAACTGGAGACATGATATGAAATTACCTCTGTATACTGCAGAGTGTGGAACTTACAATAATGGATCCAAATATGGCTCAGTGTGACTTGATGTTCATTTTGTGGTATGAGAACACCAAGTAAATTATGTTTAATAATGTGATTTTGAGGCATTAAAATTTAGGACTAACATGGGGGAGAATGGCATAGGGGTAAATGATTTCCACTTATTTTCATTAGAAATTGCAAGTGTGAGCATATACATTTATAGAGGTTTGAACCTGTAAGCTCTGGAGCAGATACAATGATGTAAACCTTCTTTACTTCAATAAACATAATTTGGGGGGAAAATAACCTCATAAATAATAACCAAAAAATTGTCAAGTGGACTCATTTTTGACTCAAATAAGAAAAGAATTCCTAAGTTAGGAGGTGTTATGTTCAGCTAAGAGAAAAAAATTATTATTAGCTAAAAGAACACAATCCTGAGGAAAACATTTATTACAGATGCTGTGATGACTGGTTCGTAACCATAATGTTCCTAGTGGGCACAAGGGTAATGAAGGTTTCCTTTTAAAAAGGTTTTTTTCCTTTAACTAAACCATATCAAGTGAAAGGAGAAAGAATAAATATTATTTGTGGCAACCAAGCTGCTTTTAGCAGCATCACTGCCACTGACAATAAGCATAGGCAGGGTTTGTCTAAATGCCGTCCTGGATGGCACTGCTTTGATCTAATCCAAACCACATATTCCAGAATTGCCTTCTGTAGTTGTGAATCAAGTAAGTTAGCAGTTTCAGCTCTGTTTGGAGAGCATGGGACTGCTCTGAAATAAGGTACTGTCCCAACCTTCCCTGGAAAAAGTGGGTTAATCCATGCAAAAAGAGTCTTCCATAACACAAGTCCTAATGACTGTTGGTAACTTCATTATGATGCTGGACATGACAGAGGGAAGACAATCTTTGCAAAATAAATGTCAAAAGTTCATGGGAAATCACACTTTTAAAGTAAAATCACAAGCCTTTTCTAAACAATTATAAGTTAAGTGCAGAGAAGAAAGTATTTTGGTCACTCCCACTATCTACTACAAAAGGAGATATAGGGCCTTTTTTACTCTTGAACAAAGGTCCATTGTTTTCCCATGATTTTTCTTTATGGGGTTTAAATTAAAGGGAAGCTACTCTATGGAAAAGGAAATCTTTGTTTTAAAGTATTTAAGTAGTAACCATGTTGGTGAACTCCCTTGAGTGACACTGCTTGTACTGAGCTGGATTTTTTTTAATTGGGTATTTAAAAATCATTATGAAAAACCAACTCTAAGAAATTAATAAACTGGCAAAAAGTAAACTCCCATAATACTAGATGACTTTACATACAAAGTTACCCAAAAGTCTTAGTGAAATTCCCTTAGACACTCAATGTAAATTGCAATTTACTTCATTTTAAAACTATACAGAACATTCTACGCTGAACCATATTTGGTACAAGAATGAACATGATCACTGAAAGTCTCTTGTAGCATTCTGACAGAAGGTAAGCTATCCTGAGATCTTCAAGGTCTTGGTCCAACTATTCAACCGACCTTGGGATAAAGAACTTTAAATAAAAGTTAACTTTCTTAGTAGGGATTTTAACCTGGTGCTTTCAAAATTATTTCATTAAGTTTACCGCATAATTATAATTGAAGAAAATATAGGGTCTATTTTTTAACTCACTATTACAAGTCTGTCACTTTAAAGCCTATTAATTAAAAAAGAAAAAGGAGCCTTTCAGCAAAAGTTAAGTATGGAAATCATTATAATATAGGAACAGACAGAACTTTTTAATTTATTTTGTTACAGGAAGAACAAATGAGACTTTAAATCTTTTAAGAAATACTTACAAGTAGCTCTATTTCCATGTCTCCATGTCATGAGGACATCAATATTAATATTATGGTGACTCTGAGTCACTATTTCAGCATGTGGTTGTCTATCTTTTTCTTCTTTACTTTTTCAGGTTGTGATGAATTCATTGTAAAAATTATTTCATCCACCTTTTAATGGTTAAAGACCTAAAGTCATCAGAATCAGCTTGTTTAAAACTATGCACAGTTTTTGAAATAATATTTAGTCCAAACAAGAGTGTTAAGCATTAAGCTCCTAAGCAGATATAGGAGCATGCAGTAAGGCTCATGAAAATTCTCATTAAAGATGTGATGTGAAGGTTAAACTATGATTTGAATGATGCCAAGTTCACCAAACAAAGTGGAAGACAAAATGTTTTAGATAAGGAAATAGCATATACAAGAGCCGAGGAAAGAGACTGAGCAGTTTTTTTAAGAGAGATTTCAAGTTACATAGTATGGGATTGACAAAGAAAAGACAAGAGGTATATAGTTCATAAGGTAGCCCTAACCCCAAAGACAACCACTAGAGGATTTTATGCATAAAATTGTCAAGAACAGGTTGATATTATTAAGGTCAATTTTGTAACTGCTCAGGAATGGACATTTGAATGACCAGTCAGGGAAAAAGTTTATGATATTTGATTTAGAGTGTAGATTAATATGAATGAAACATAAAATTTTGAACAGGGTCCAGAGTTTGACTGGTATACATATTATTCTCAGTAATTGTATCCTATCAGGAAAGTACTGGAAAATTTAAAGCCTAGAAAAGCATGATTGTTTATTATTACTGTTATTGTTAAGGTCATTCCGGTAGTGACAAAATGTTTTGCCAGTTATCTGAAAGCGCTCCATAATTGGTTTAAAGTTTAAAGCTACCATTTAAAGTTTAAAGTTACCATTCACTTCATGATGGTCACAATCCATGGATCAGGAATTTGAGAATTCAGTTGAGAGAGTCTACTGCCTTGTGTTATAATAACTGTGGTCACTCAGTGATACTCAGTTGATGAGTGACCTGGTGTGGGAAGTCCAAAAAGTTTTCACTCACTGACTATCCAGTTTGCTCTACAATGATTTGAAATTTGATTCCCAATTTTAGATGGTTGTCAGAGGGTGTCCAAAAAACCAAGGGAAAGAAAGGAAAAAGTCGTGGCTTTCTAAACCTATTGCAAAGGCAGATTGGTGAAGCACTAGTCAGGGGGAAAGGGGGTCTGAAGATCTGGGTTTTAGTTGTGTTTCTGCCAATGGGTACGCCACATAGCCACATGCTACCTCCACCCCTTTCTATGGTCCTACCCTCCAGAGGTGAAGGATTTATGAACCAATGGGTTACACTGACTTGTTTATTTGTATCTTCCCTACAAAGCAGCATGCATGATTTTTTTAATATTCCTTTGTAGACCATAAACAATTAGTTCTTATTTTCTTAAAGTAAGCAACTTTTCAGTTCCCATTTTGAGTGTTACACTAACACTCGATAGGTAGTTTGGTAACTTTAAACTGAAAACAAAGGAAAAATAAACTTGACGCAGACCTTTATCCTTCCAGCTATACCAATGCTTCCTATGTACCTTGTATTTCATTCTACCCTTGGGAAAATGATATAAATGATAGAAAGAAACATAAGGAGGCAAGCACTTGGACAGGAAAATGAGACAAGGTACAGAAAAAAAGGCTCAAAGGTAGCTGGAGAAAAGAAGGGTCTAAGGCATGTCTAAGAAAAAGAACTGTGACCAAAGACAAGGCTCAGAAAATGGAGGGAGACTGTAAAAGGCATTTAATCTACACTTTTACTCTGAAAGAAAATTCAGAAAATCCCTGATGTTTCTTGTCTTTTTGTCACTAATACTTTATTGGAGCTGCTTCAAAATGAGAGTTTTTATCAGAAGCACTTTAAAAAAGATTGAGACAAAAATGTAATAATTGCACACTCAGGCTTGTAATTTCAGATATTCAAGATGTTAAGAGCTCCAAACATGCTACTTCAAATTTGGATTCCTTTTTGCTTTTCACGAAAGACTAGTCTACTCATAATGGAGCTGATCACTACTTCTGAGTCAGACCAGTAAATGGTTGTAGTCCATTGTCAGAGTGGGAAAACTATACTTTCTATAACTGAAAGAATGTAGCTCAATGATTTTGAAATAATGAATTTTTTTAGATAATGCTTAAGTTCAGTCCAATCTTAGAAAATTCCAGCCCCAAAGATTTTTTTTGAGAAAATCAAGAGAAAAGAATCGATGAGCAAGAATGGTATGATTGAGCAAAAGCCATCTTTTTAACTATTATGTCACATTCCCTAAGGGAATATAGAATACATTTTTAAAAAGTATCTCTGTTGACGAAAGTCAAGAAGATAATGTATTTTTATGATCATAAGGAATCACCAATGAATTGTGTTATGTTTAATTGCCCAGAGTAGATGCAAAGTGGATGAGGAAGAGGGAAGGTGAGATAATCCTCAGAAGCATAGAAGGCCTTTATTTCCCTGTTTTGCAAATGTTTCACACCAGGCTGAAGCTTAGTGCATGCAGGCTTTTTACCTTGTCTCTCTTTGAGGAAAAGAAGGAAAAGGGAATGCCAAAAAAAAAAAAAAAAATCATCTGGATAGTAAATAGAAGAGGCACTTGTGCAGCCCTGGCCTCCTGTCATTGTCTCCATTGTAAGCAGTGTCAGAGCCATCACATTAGGTTGCCACCACAGGGTGCATGCAAATGGGAGAGAGAGAGAGAGCAAGCAGTACTGAGCAGCCACCACCTGCACATTTCAGATTGTTGGCAGGTACATTGCAGTGGACTAAAACAGAATAATTACTGGAGATAGAGTTGGCAAGTATAGTGTATGGGAGAGGCATTCAATTGCACATGAGTACGATAGGTGAACTATAAAAAAATGGTGGGGAGGGAGGGGGGAAATTTCCCCATTAAACACCAGACAGCTGGCAATTCTGATCTTCCATTTGTTTTCTATGAAATAAGAAAGGCTGACCTATGAAGTCAGATGCTGCAGATATTGGACCACTGATTTAAGCAGGGTACACAGAGAGTAAAGTCTTAAAGAGGGCCTCCCTAACATCAAAGGGAATCAGCTCTCAAGGGATTTGTCAGGAAATATGTGATAACCACATAATACATGAGTAAATGGCAGGCTAGGCTATGTATTTGTGAACACCAAGATGCTTACTTTATTTATCATACAATCAGCATTTATTGTCCAATCACTGTCCTAAGCACTTATATTTATTAATACAGTCAGTTCTCAGAGCCCTCCTTATCGACTTTTTTGTTTTCCTTATCATTCCCACTTAGCACATATATGAGAAAATTGAGTCATGGAAGTTAAATGACTTGATCAACACTATTTAGCTTTTAGGAGTCAGAGTAGAGAATTCAGCACTCCATTCCACACTCAACTGTTAGCTCCCAAGTTCACCCTGAACTATTATATGGGGCTGTCTTCCAATATGATATGAAAACATAAAGGAATGAACCTGCATTAGAATGTTAAAAGGGATTCATATGGAGATTTACATAGAACAACAAGAAAATGATCATTTTATGCAAGTTATCTAAACTATTCAAAGTGAGTATCGTTTTACTGAATATTGATATAGTGGCAAAAGTTTTCCAAAAAAAAAAATCTCTGACAACTTCCTGAAAACAATTAGTTTTCCCAATGAAATGCCCAAAATATATTATGACTCCTTTGAAAACCAGATAGTATATACATGTGTATGTCACCTACTTCCCCTGCTTGGCATGTGTTGGGCTGGAAGGGTTAATGCCAAATAGACCTAGAAGAGTAGGGGTCATTGACATCTTCCTAATTTTTGTCATTTGATAGCAACATTAGATATCTGATTGCAATGTATCTGAACTTCTATTTGAAGTTCCTGTCTGAGATAAATGTCTATATTATTTGCACATCACTTGTAGTCAAAACCATCCTTCTTACTATTGTTCCTAAAACTTGCACTTGTAAACTGAATACTTCCTGTAAGCTCCATCTAGCACTTTAGCAGCTTTTACACTGATCTCCAAATAGACTTGTATCTAGATTTTCATATGTGAACCCTTTTGAATTTAGAAGCCTCTTAGAGGCTATCTGTAAACTCAAGCTAATTAAATTCTCAAACTCCTAAGGTACTCTGGCAGCAGCAATATCATAGAAAGGAGTGAGGTAAAAGGTTAATGTGACCAGGATCAAATTGGTAGCAGAAATTTGCTGGAAAATTTCTATATTCTTTCTCTCATTGATATGGGAAGAGGAAAAAGACAGTTTTTTTTTTCACAAAGAATACTAAAACACTGATTCTATAATTTATTAGCTATAAGAACTAAAGTTAGTTGCTTAATCTCACTAGACCTCCATTTCCTCATCTGCACAAATAGGAATAATGATACTATTATCTCTAGCATGGTAAAGAATACAGGTAATATAGTCAAATATGTAGTAAATTCAAAAATCCTAGCCATTTTTATTATCATTATCTTTATATCACTATTGTCTAATATTCTCATGTGTTCAACAAATAATTATTGAGCACCTACTACCCTCTCAGGTATGAGCATAGGTACAATCTTGACAACACTTTACTGCACATCAGTATCTCTCATGAGTAATATATGAGTAGATGTGTTGCAAACAAGTGTGTATACATGTCTACTTTTGTGACCGTGGTATCTCCCCTGCCAGGTAAGTATTACATCTCTATTTTTGAAGTCTTTCATTTAAGATTAATGTTCTTCCTTTTCAAGCCTTATTATAACTCATTCAAATACAGTCCAGAAATCAAGATTCATTTTAGAAGAATCATATTGTTATCACCTTTCAGTCCAAACTTCATGGTCTACTTTTAGGAAAAAGATACTCTAAACTTTAAAATATTGAGAACTCTAAATGGAAAAGATGAAAAAAAGTGTACTCCCTCCTTCTTTATAAAAATATGATTCAAGATGGTCATCCTGATTCATCATATTAAAGTTAACTCTTAACCTAGATATAAGAGTCAGTTTTTTTACATACCAAGTAGAGCCACACCTCTGTCCTTCAGGTTTCTGTCTTTAGACATTTTCTCAGCATTCTTTGACAGCTATATAGAGATGTTGTGCATTCCTTTACATGTAGGAGAAAAAAAATAACCATCAAAGAGAATAAGAACCTCTGAACTCACAGGTATGGGTTAGTGGTTCCTGCCCACATGGAGATTCATCGTTCAACTCTTTTTAAAAAATGGCATGATTGATTGAGGGAAGAGTTGTTTTTCTATGCTTGAGCTGGAGCTAAAAGAGGCAAAATTCCCCTAAGGCTTTTCTCTTGGTGGAAGCAATAATCATTAAGGAGGTTTCCCAAGGGAATGTGAAATTTTGACTACTGAGTTTATTTGCCCTTCTGTATTTAACCTTTTCTTCCCTCCATTACTAACCCTGGAATTCTTGGTTTATTTTGTTAAGAATCCCATTTACACCTAGCCAAATGGATGACCTCACAGTATGTTTTAATTCCCTTTCACTGAACAACTTTGGAGAATGGTAGAAATTAGTGTACACGAAAAGTAGTAGCAGAAGAAAATACCACAAGTTCTGCTATGTCTCCAGTAGGAGTCATGTTAACCTTAACAATTCTATATAAGTAACTGATTCAGCATATCCAAACCAATTAACAGCATCTAGAGATGTTGAGGAGGCATTAGAGGATGACTTTTTACATGACTATGGCGTGGGGATTCTGACTCCTCTTGATGAGTGTGATCAGGGAAAGAGTCTTGCAAATATCTTATGGGAAGACTAAAGCATGACAAACAACAGAAAGGACATTCTAGGCAGGAAAGAAGAGAGTCAAGAAAGCTTCATGGTGAATTTCCAGCTTTATTGGACCTAAAGAAAGCAGAACTGATATTCTAGAGTCAGGTGTTTTAGTTGTGCTTTGTAAGCATGCAGGAGACATTTAAGACTGCACGAAGAGTGTTATAAAGAATGTAGGATTTTATGACTATAAATCTGGCAGGTGTGGGAGGGATGGATTAGAAGGGGGAAGACAGGATGTGATTGCAGAGGCCATCAGGTCCTAAATCAGGATGGTAGTAGTGGGGAGAGTGAGCAAGAGGGGAGGTAGCAAGATGCTGATTATCAAGTATTTCCCTGTGGAGACTCATTGAAGTTCTTGTTTCCTTACTATATTTCATAGGAAAATATTGCAATATTATCTTCAGCTAGTTCAAAATGCAGCACTTGGTAAGGGTCTGATTTTTCAAGCCTTTTGAAGAGTAATATTAAAGGTTTATGAGTTATATATTCACTATAAACCAGCATCCATTCTCTTCATTGCATGTAATATGGATAAGTAAAGTATGCATCTTGTGTATGATTTGTGTATATCAATAACAATGTATTAAGAAAACATATCTAAAATTTAATCAGAGTTTCTGATTATAAACTGAATGAATCAGTAAGATAAAATACTTGGAGCAAAATCTTCAGTATCACAAATCTCAATGTTCAGATATCAGCCTTTAAATTAAATTTTTATCATCAAATCAGGTCATAAAATGTCATAACCTAACTCTCTCCTTATGACTAAGAGGTAACTGAGGAGAGAGAAGTGATCGCACACCTCCCATACTTGCTTCTCTCTTCACCCAGCTCTTGATTATGGCAAAAGCCATATTGTGTATTACATGGTTGCTGAGTGAGACTTTCTTAATCTTTTATTTATTCTCATACATATGAATTAGAATGAGGATAAAGACATTTCAAAAGACATCACTAACTGCCAACATTGCCCAGCCTCCTTGCTCTGTGCCCTGCTCCATGCCCTGATTGGGATCACAAAACCCAAAGAAATATAAGCAGAATCATCAAACTTGTCAGATGAAAGTAGAGGAAGGATGAACTATCCATCTACCCTCAACATCTCTCCCAATGAGCTGGGTTTCCTTCACCTGTAGGGAAAATGTATTTCAAAAATTTTTTTTAAAAATTGTGATTGCTAAGTGCCCATGTCTAATCCTTAGGACTCAAAAATAAGTTATAGTTAGGGAAATTATATCCTTTAAGGCAGACACCATATTTTGTTTATTTTAAAATCTCTTTTCTTTGTTCTTCAGCATATCCTGGTTAATAGTAGATACTCAATATTTGTTGACTTCAGTTTTTGAATCATATTTTTAAAAAAGATGTAAGTTGAAAATAGGTCAGCCAAGAGAGTTAACCAAGATAATTTTAATTAATTATATCATTTGATTTTTAAGCTTAGTAAGTGGTTATTGTAAGGGTCCATTGAAAGAGAACACTGTGTCATGTGTTTCAAACTGTGACTGATGCTAACATATCCTTATGTCCATTACAAAACGGATTTGTGGACCTGACAAAATGCAATAGAGGATGAGTTCTTTGTTGAATGATTCTCGGATGGTTAATTTTGTTTGTTGATGGTAGATATTGAAGCTACAGAAAAGCTTCTCCTGATGTTCAAAGAGCCTTTTCGATTTTTAATTTGACTCGGAAAGCTACATGGTCTATGATAAATGCTGACCAACAGTTATCTCTCATCATCAACTTCTATGGTTGGTTTCAACCCCTCTTGACTGAAAGAAGCTCTATTGTAGGTATTTTTCCTGGGTCTAGCTTACATGTGTGATTCAGTGACAAGATTCCTGATAAACTGGAGCCGAGAATGAGGAAATGGCCTTTGAAATGATCAACTGATCATTCACTTCTTTAGGTTTAGTTTCTGCCTGACAGACTTATTAAAGAGTCACACAAAGAAGACTTGGGATTTGTTTTCAGGTCCCTGTCAACTGAGAATCAGACTTACAGCTGGAAGGCATCTTAGAGGTCATCCCATCCAGTTTTGCCATTTTAATGTAAGGAAACTGATGCTTAGAGGATTAAATGACTCACCCACCGCCATGTGGCACAAGTTAGAGTCAGGATTAACATTCAGCCTGTTCAGGACTTTTCCCTTGCTACTCTTTTTTGCTTACTGGTGTCAGGGAAATCCATAAGGAAGGAAAAAACAAACCAGAAATAACCTAGTTTTCCATGGTTATTTCCAAGAATATGGAATGAGAGATTATTATGAGATATCTAGGTTTCCTTAGGTTGACAATTATTTAATTTTTCTTCTTTTTTTGAAATAATTTTATTTTTTAATTGATATATATATATTATATCATCTACCCCAAGGTTCTTATACCACCTTAACACCAGTTAACTATATTAATATGTTGTGCCCATCCCTCCCCCGATTTTTCCCTCTTTTCCCTCTCTTGCTCTATGTTTCGGTTCAATTGACAGTTTGAAATTATTCTTGCCCATTTGTTAGTTTGTTTGCCCTATGTCCCTCATATAGGTGAGACCATCCAGTATTTCTCTTTGTTGTTCTGACTTATTTCCACTAACATGATTCTTTTTAGCTCCATCCATGTTACTGCAAAAGAAATAAGTTTCTTTTTGGATTGATGAATAATATTTCATCATGTACATATATCACAACTTTCTGACCCATTCATCTGTTTTGGGGCATTTGGGTTGCTTCCATATCCTGACTATTGTAAATGGTGCTGCAATAGCTATCTGAGTGCAGATGTCCTTTGAATTAGAGTTTTTGTAAACTTTGGGCAGATTCCTAGAAGTGGGATTGCTGATTGAATGGGAGTTCCATTTTCAGTAGTTTGAGGGTCCTCCATACAGCTTTCCATAGTGACTGGACCAGTTTGCATTCCCACCAGCAGTGTAAAAGTGTTCCTTTTTCTCTACATCCATGGCTTGGCCATTACTTTAAATAGGTGGGTTTGATTAAAAAACAACAATAAAACTCAGCTTAATAAAATGTTAAGTAAAAAGAATTTTTACTTGAGTTTAGTATATACCCATTGTGCAACTACTTTATGCTAGCTATTGTGCATGTTATATTTTTATTTCCACAATAAATCTGGAAGGAGGTATCACTAACAGTACTTTATAAATGGAGAAACTGAGAGTTCAGAAGATTCAACTTCTTTCCCAGGGTCATGCAGGTATTCAAATGAGTTTCTGATTCCTAAATCCCCATTCTCTTCCTCTGCCACACTGTACTTTTTAAGTGTGTCTAGACAAATTTCTTTTATCTCAAAATCCAACTTTCTTCAACTCTCAAATGGATACATTAATATTTCTCCTAGTATTTATATAGGAAGAAATGAGAAATAGTATATCTATAGTACCTGATTTGGGTACATGGAAGACACTCAACAAAAGTTAGTTTCTTCTGACAAAAGTTAGTTCCACTGACACCTATATCCCATTCCCCTTTTAATTTTTCAACAGGATTTACATCCTGAGCTGTATTGGATCATATTGAGAAGAGAAAACTGGAACACTTCCAAGGTGTCAGACAAGGTCAGAAGTGGGTTAAGCATTGTAGATGATAATCCCAAAATAGTCTGATAGCAGTTACTTAAATTATGGAGAATTGGGCTCTAATTCATTTTCCTGTGGGTAAAATAACTGAATTAACCTAAGTTTAAAAATAAAAGTAAGGTTTCCAGAAAAATGTGTTCAATATTTGGGTAAGTTTTAGACAGTGAATTTTTCCTAAGGCCCATTATTGATCTTACTTTTTATGTTATAAACAAAGTGGAAAGTTGTAGACATATTCATTTAATAATGGCAAGTAGGCAGAGATTTTTTGACCATTTCTTCATGTAGAGTACATTCATTAGTACTATACTGTTGGGAGTTGAATGTAGGGTAAGACAGGATAGTAGCATTATACTTGTGAAATTATAGTCTAAGTATAAATGTGTTTCAATTTATAAATATCCAATTTGCATGCAGCGTTTCAGAGATTCATCTATTGTATTTATCCAGGAGCACTTTCTACAGCTTGTAGCAATCAAAGAGGCTTATATTATGAGGATAACAATGAAGTAAAAGTACAAATAAAAAGAACATCGTGCTTGATTCAGTCCCCTTCCCCCCACCCCCACCAAAAGTATGGAGAACTGATAAGGAAAATACAATAGATTAAAACATGATCTGTGAATTTTTTTTAGATTTAGTAATTGAACTTAGGAAAAATCATTACACAAACTCCTGAATGAAAAGGTGTATGTTTATGGCTGAAATAGGAGCAGTCTGCTTCATTTAAACATTCTATCACACAACACTGGAGATAAAGATGACTACCAAGCAAAAAGCTGCTCTTGTCTGGAATTTAAGTCCCATGGGGGTGGGATATGGTCATATATATCATTTGCTGCATTTTCTATTTCATAGCATATACTTTGCCCATAAAGAATATAGTTATTGAATAAATGAAAGTAAGGAGTAAACTGAAATCTGAGGTAGAAGAAAAGATTATTGGAGGGCTACTCAAGGATGACTTGACCCAAAATACACATGAGTAAGGCTGAAACTCCAAATATTGCTAATTTAAGTTAGTCTTATTGTTCTGGTTTTTATGTGAATCAAACAAAATAGTGAAATCTACATGCATACATTTATGATGCAACATAAACTACCTAATACATAGCATTCTTTTCCATTTGGGTATTATTCTAGAGTCTGCCTAGTATTCCTTTTCATGCAACAGATAAATTATAACTGTATTTTGAAATAAATTTCCTGTAACATATTCCAAGAACCTGTCTACAACTTACCAACTCTAGGGTGAATCATGGATATGCCACTTGACTAATCCTTCAAAAGAGAAGATACTTTGGAAAATGGAGTAACCCAATATTTGTTTAAATAATACTTTCCAGTAAGACTCTCAAAATGATCCATTGAATCAATAAGCATACATTGTCCAACTGAAAGTATATTTTTCTTATTATAGTGTACTAGGGTTGAGTGACTTGTATACCACAGATGTGGGAGGGAGGTTCACCAAGTCAAAGCACCTACCAAACGCATGACTTAGAGGCCAGTCTGGACCAGCACAGTGACCACTGTGTCCGAGCTGGAGGCTACCTGGGATACACACATCCTGGTAGCAATCTTTCTCACATGCACACCCACTTCCTGGTCTCCACTGCAGGAAGAAGGCAGTAGAAATTGCTGGCAGACAGAAAGTAGAGGTTGGGAAAGCCTAACACTCCAAAGAATTAAGGAGTAGATCTTAAAAACCCATCCAGGAGGGTGAGAAGCACAAGTGAATGGTACCTGATCCAAGTCCCCCAACACAAGCAAAACACAAAATCAAGTATAAGAATTTGAAGATAGTAATAGCAGAGAATTACATCCTAAGTATTAGGACCATTCTAATCACAGATCCCTGGCAGACTGCACTGGTCCCAAGCCTTGAAACTCCTGATCTGAGGACAGTGCTAGGTAGGGAGACCTGTGTGCATGTATGTGTGTGGGGGTGGAGGGGTAGGGAGTGGGAAGGAGGGGACCTCTGTACTCTATCTGCTCCTCTCTGTAAGGACCCTCTAGTGCCAATGCCCTCATTTCCCTTCTTTTTTTTTTTTTTTTTTTTTTTTTTTTTTTTTTTTTTTTTTGAGACTAGGTCTCGTTATTTTTGCCGGTGGAACCGCAGGCTCTCGTTGCCCGGGGTACCACAGACTCAAGCAATCCCCAGCCTCAGCTTCCCAGGTAGCTGGGACTACAGGCGCATGCCACCACGCCCAGCTATTTTTTGGAACTAGGTCTTGCTACGGGCCCCAGGCGGGACTCAAACCACGATCCCTAGCCCCTGCCGCTTCATAGGCTGAAGCTTACAGGCATGAGCCACTGTGCCCAGCTTCTTTTCCCTTCTTCATACTCCTTTTCTCCTACAGATTTTCACATGCCTTTGGGAATGGGCATGGAGTCGTGGAGAGCTTACCTCTAACAAATGTCTTGAGTCTTCCTTTTGGAGAATCAAATGATTTTTATCTAGTTTGCTGTAGTTTGGTACCCCCTCTTTTGAAAAATTGATTATTTTTATCTAAATAAAGTGGGAAAGAGACCCAAAGTAAAAAAGAAATACTAGTAATGAACAGCATACATTATAATATGTTATAAATACATTAAAATTATTTTTTAGACTTTCAGGATTCCTAATACTTTACCATGAAAATCAGTTTGATTGTGTGTGTATGTGTGTGTGATCTTCATGTGCAAGTAGGTTAACAACTTTTGCTGAGCAGATCAAGGAAAGCATGACAAACATACATATTTAAACGCAGGCTTTAATATCACACATGTGTCCTTTATTAAGTTTCTACTCTCGGGGAAGTCTTTGAATAAATCCAGTTTCCACATCCTGCTCTCTCTAATTATAATCGTGTATTTCTTTAACGAAGACTTAATCTTAGTAGGACTGAATCCAGCATTTCTACCTGTTACTTCACTTTTAGCAGAAGCACTTGCTACATAATCAAGGAACATGACTTGATTATCAAAGGCTATTAGGGAAGACAGTCCACAGAGTAATTCTGTTAATATTTCTTTATTAAGATATCTGTTTCCTATATTTGGAATACCCAGAAAGAAAGGAATCTAAATATTTAAATGCTTCACAGAAAAATATCTGACAACTGGAAAATGTCTTAAAAGCCTATAAAGTCTGGCACTGGATAATCAGAATCAGCTAACAGAATTCATTTTTATTAAAGCTTTTCAAATGATGAAGCCACTGATGCGTTTTAACACTATAATGGCATAATACCAATACCCTTGCCTCAAATCTTCAGAGAGGCAAAATGATCATAGATTAAGCAAGTTCAACTGCACACAATGTTTTCACAAGCACTGGAATATTACTACATAAGAAATACTTCTGGTATGAATGATGAGATTTTGAGAAAGTATCATTTTGGTATAAAATGATCTAGTTGCCTGTGGTTATAAATTACTTCAGGCCCAGTTCTCTTTCCCTTCTTCTCCCAGATTCCCTTTCTTCCTGATGACAAAGGGAGTTCTGAACATGGAAGAAATGAACCAAGTGATGGGGTGAATGAGAATCTGACCCTACAGAGATTTTTCTTCTTCCTCCCCCACCCCATTTTGTTATGTGTAATAACTGAGAGTGTAGCAGGAAGTAATCAACAGAGAGAGCACAGACAGACACTTGAAGCAAAGAGAGAACAACATTTGCTGCCAGGAAGTAATCTTAACTTTCAGTTTTCATTTCACCCCTAACTCTCATTCTCATAAGAATGAGAAAAGAAGTGAACAGTCATGCTTCACTCTCTCTATGAGCACCAAGTTGTCCAAGGGCCCAATGCATGATCCTGCGGTTATGGGATGCTGGGGCAATGTAATCATTGCTATCCAGGGGAGGCATCTGACTTCTGTGCACTCTCTAGAAGGACTGTATAATAGCACAATCTCATGCAGAATTGGGTGACTAAAAGACTCATTTGCATGGGAAATGTGAGAATGACTGTGTTGCACTATTCTACCAGTGATTTCAGAGTATTGGCAAGTTACAAGAACTTTTTTAGGCTATGGAGTACTAACCCAACAAATTGCATGGAAAGGCAATAGCAGAAGTTAAATATGCAGGTTCTCAAATACACTACAACCTGGATTCAAATCCTGTCTCTACCACAAGCAAATTATGGGATACTAAGCAATTCACTTTAACCCTCCCTCTAAGGTCAATTCACTCATGTGTAAAATGAGGTTTTGAGAATACCTTCCTCATGGGATGCTGTAAAGTATAAAGTTAAAAGTTTACCTCATACAGTACCAGCACCTGATAAGGAATCTATTCATGGTTGCTCAATACCATGTCTCCAAGTGATTTTTCAGGTAATTCACTGTATGTTGTCCACATTTTTTTTTTTTTTTTTTTGCAAGCCTATACACTGTGAGACAGGGTTCTGGGCTTAAAATTTTCTGTAAATTACCCTGTGTACTTCCGGGGATATATGAACAATAAAAATACATGTGTAATCATTTCCAGCCATGCAGACATCTTAAAGTTTTCAAAGCATCAAAATCATTACAAATGAATTCGATGTCGGTGATATCTAAAGCTCTCTAGCTGATCCTCTAAGCTGTTGTCAGGGCTCTCCTAATTTTCCTTCTTTCATTTTCCCCACATTATTCCACCTCTAAGAGCAGGACTCAGCAGCTGGAGTCACCACAGGACCTGATTGATGGCTGCAGGACCCAGATGGCAAAAGCCCGAAAATGTTTCTGGCAAATACCTCTACAAGCTGGAGTATGTGTGTGTGCGCGCGCACACACGTGTGTGTGTGTGTGTGTGTGTGTGTGTGTGTGTGTGTGTACACTATACTCTTCCCTTTTATTGGCACTTGAGCTAAATGCCCAGCAGCCGTTTCTTGGCTGGGTTCCATTCAAACTACAGTTGGCGCCTGTGAAAATGACTTTGGCTCCAATATCTTATGTGAGACTGTCTATCATGAAGAATTTTCCCACTGCCGATGATTTCTGTTTTTATGAATACTTGAAAATACATGTCTCACATAAGAATTCTGACCTCCTTTTATCTTTCTAGTGGAAAGTCTTTCATAAAGAAGTGTCATCTCTTTTATACAATTATGCTTTGTGAGGAGCTATTTATAGTACTGTGAAAATTAGGAAACGTAGTACTCCTTTTGACTTTCAGAAAAATTGTTAAGCATCAAATTGCATGTCAAGGGAAAAATGATCTCATGAAAAAATTAACAGACCTCACTATTTTCCATTGCCCCTCACAGCCCCCACTCCCAAATAAATAGAGGGTGGGTAGGCATTACCCTCCAATAAGATGAAACTAGCATCAGAAATAAAACCATGCCTTCTCTCTTTTGAGGCAATATATATGCTGCTGAAAGGGAAACATTTTCAACGCACTGGAAGAACTAGCAAGTTTGCTTTTCAAGTGGAAACGGAAGTGAATACTTTCTGAAGGAATGACTGCTGAAATGACTATCCAGAACCTGAAATTCATGATTTATTAATTGAGATTTTTCTAGTTATAAAAAAGACTAGATGTATTGTGCCTTCAAAATCTTTCATTTTGTCCATGAGCACTCTTTGTTGACATTTCTCTCCCTTTGCTGTCACTTACATGATTTTCTGAAAAAGTGAAATTTTTGGCCTACCTAGAAATTGAAACTAACTAAACTAAAGTAAACTAATGTTTCTTGATGTAGTTACCCATATGACAAATATCAAGAAGGTTCTCCATACTATACCATATATTAAAAAAGAAGAAAGACAAACTCAAAACATGATCATCCTTGACAAGTAAGGAAGTAGTCTCTTTTTAACATGTTCCTAAGGCAATAACTAAATATTATAGACTTGAATGTTATAGATATTATAGAAATAATAAACATTTCTTTATTAATTAGTTTGTAGAAACTTATGGACTGGATAAACAAAGATATCAAGACTTCTTCTAAGGTGAATTTTAACAAGTTCCATACAAACTGTAGAAGTCTCCTAGAGATTCAGAGGGCTCCGTGTCCCAGGATGGTTGGGATCAAGATCTGGGGTGCTTATAAGGGAAATGCAAATCAAAACCACAATGAGAAACCACATTATACCGGTAAGAAGGCCCACATCCAAAAAACAGACAACAACAAGTGCTGGCATGGATGTGGAGAGAAAGGAACACTTTTACACTGCCAGTGGGAATGTAAACTGGTCCAACCACTATGGAAAGCTGTGTCGAGGACCCTCAAATTAATGAAAATGGAACTACCATTTGACCCAGCAATTGCTTTTCTGGGAATCTACCCAAAGGAGACCTCAATGTGGGTACAAAGGGACACCTGTGCTCGGATGTTTATTGCAGCACTATTTATAATTGCAACGACCTGGAAACAACCCAAATTCCCCAAGACAGAGGACTGGATGAAAAAGATGTGGTATATACACACAATGGAATATTACACATCAATTAAAAATGACAAATTTGATTTTTTTTTTTTTCATAACATGGATGTATCTAGAAGAAATCATATTGGCAGAAACAAGTCAGAAGGAAAAAGACAGAAACAAAATGATTTCACCAATATATGGACAACCAAACCAAAGTACACAACTGGGGGAGGGGACCAGCTGGAGCAGCCAGGGAGGGGAGGTGGTGGGTGACCTCCAGGGATCACAATGATATGAAAAATATATATACATAAATTATTAAATTTTTTTTAAAAATGGGGTGCTTGATTCTATGGAAGAGCACCTGTGAAATTGTTTAACATTAGTCCTAGAATCTGGAAACTGAATCTCTTGATGAATTCCAGTTCAAATATGTGAATGCTTATCATGACTTTATTTGTAGTCTCCAAAAACTGCAAAAGCCCTAATATTCTTCTATGCATAAGTGTCCTTCAGTGCATGGTTCATTCACACAACAGAATGATATTCATCAAAAGGAAGAAATGAGCTATTGCTACATACATGATGAATCGCAAATGCATTATGCCAAACCAGAAAAGCTATATACTGTGTGATTCCTTGCATATGGCATTTTAAAAAATATAAAACACACAGACTACAGATCAGCGGTTGTCAAAGTCTTTGTGAGGAACTATTTATGAGGTGAAGAGAGAGGAGGAGTCTAAGAAGGAACTAACTACAAATTTGGGGGTGATATACATCTTGATTGTCATGTTGGTTATATAATTGTATGCATTTATCAAATCTTACCAAGCTATACTCTAAAAGGTAAATTTCACTATATGTAAATTATATCTTAAAAATATTAAGGATCCAGTTCATTGAAAAAATGAAATGATAGGTAAGTTATTGATAAATTTGACAGATATCTCTATCATCTCTATAGTTACTTTCAATTTATTAAAGCAGAAGAAAATAGATTGCTTATTTGGAAAATCCCAATTCAGCCTCTAAGTATCTGTCTGTTTTTCTAACAGAGGATCTCACTGAGAGTTATGACTCCCTATCTGTCACATATTGTTGGGGGGGTTAGCAGCCAAGAGCTTCCTGCATTCTGGCCAGTCTCATGCAGAGTTTTGCATAAGTCCATATCTAATCTCAGCTCCAAAGACCCAGAAGGGTTCTCGACAACTGTGAGAGTATTCAACTATCACCATTCAAAGATGACTGTGCCTGATGTCATATGTATGTGTTTGTGTAAACAATTAAACCACCTTTTGAATCCTGAGGGCTGCCTTTTTTAAGCCATTGCCTACTGTTAATGCAAACATCAGTGATCCTACCTTAATGTGAGGAACTGAAACAATTTCCTGAGACCATGGAGTGTTTCAGGCATCACACCCCTATCTACACATATATCTTAGTGCCTTTTCTCTGAAGATTATGTTCCCAATAGAGTAAACTAAATACATTTTTTTTCTGCTTTGGTACTCTTTGGCATTCTTCTGTCAAGCACTCGGACGTTGAAGGTAGAGAGATCATGGGCCCAGTGGATTACTAAAACCCCTGCGTATTGATGAAATCAGGACTGTTCTTCATTTCATGTGTAACTCAGCTTCAGATGTCCAATTGGTGATGGTCTTTGTGACTCCCCTTTCAAGTCATCTGCCTTTGTCATACATCTAGCTATATATGTGGACACAAACTTTTGTGTAAACCTTCCAAGTAAATATAAGAAAAACAAAACACACAGTCTTCTGATGGTACAGAAAGTGTTTCAATAAGCAGATCTGAATGATTTGTAATTAACTTAGTGATTTGGGGGCACATATGCAAAGTGGATGCTGCTAAAGTGATTTTTAATGTACTCAGAAAACGGTTTGCCTTTCCTTTGAAGCAGTCTGAATAGTTTTCTCTTCAGTCCTGTTGACACTATTAACTTGCTTTGCAATCTCCCCCCCACTTCTCTTTTTCTCTTTTTCTGTGTTGCAAACAGAAACACGGAAAGCAGGTCTTGGAGAGCTCTTGTGGTGAGAGCCTTTTGCTCTGGTCCAAGCAAACAGTAAGGCCAATCAGCCTGAAATCTGAATTTTTCAGATGCATAATAGATCCTTGGCTTATCAAAGCTTCTTATCTGATTGGAAAAAATCAAAGGTAAACTTCAGAGCTCATGGAATTAAAAGACAAATGAGATGTCATAATTATCAAAGTGGCTAATTTAGAAAATTAATCTGTTCACATAGGTGACATAATTGCTTGTCACAATCACTCTTTTTCTCATTAGCTTCTTCCATTCAGCACCTACAGGCTCAGATCAGTCTTTGGCCTTCTGAAACATTATGGGTGTTCTTTTGTCGTTCAGTGTCAGAATGTTTCTCTCATCTCCTATAAATAATGCAAATTTATTAAGTTTTATTTAAAGAATAGTTCTCAATATTCCAGTCTTTCACAACTTGCTCTTTGGTTGTATTTTACATTTGTTTATAGCAAAACATTCTTTTGAAATAACAAGGATTGTCAAGAGAGGATTTAATTGGCATAGCATATTAATAATCCATGGAAAGCATTAAGGGTTTTGATACATAGTGGTATTTTATAAAGACCCTTAGAGATTACACAGTGCTGTCTTTAATTGTCTTCCTGAATTCTAAGTAGGAGGAAAAGAAATATATTTTCAAGATATCAATGTGTTTTATTTGCCTAATATTTTGTTTTCTATAGAGTCTAATGTACATAAATTTCCTAGAAATTATTTATAAGACAGACAGTAATAGAGTGTATATGTCAGCAAGTTTCAGAAGTTATTAAGGATACTGTCTAAGGAAGGAAATGAATCTTGTTTCTATGGGCTTCAAAAACATGACATTGTAAGTGGTCAAGGTTAAATACTTTGGATTACCAAACAAGATTTTGAGGTTGATTCAGATCCTACTGTCTTACAAAGTTGGAGGCCATGACTGGCTCAACTTAGTGGGACTGCACTGATATTTTTCGCTGAAGAAATAATTTATCCTGAATGCAAGAAATGAAGCTGTCACCTTATGTTTCTGAAATATTCATGTAACTATGTTGTGATTTCGCTGACATTAAGTTAGTAAGGTCATTGTGTTTGAGGAATTTTTATGTTCATCTATTAAAAACCATAAGATCAGAAAGAAAAATATCCCCCCCAAATACATGAGATTTCTCTGATTTTTATCTTTTAAGTGAATCTGAAGTAGTAGTATCACTTATAAATCTCTAAGACAAAAATTTTGTCGTAAATATATCCCGATAAGAAATATGTACAAGTTCAGTTGCATTAATGTTGCTACTTATAGGTGCAATCTTAGGCAAGAGGAATGGCAAATGAGATACTCTAGCCTGACAGGGTTGCAAACTGTGACAGAAAACAGGATGGCCAGCTTGTTTAAGCTTTCTTTGTCCACAAAGAACCAGTGATATAGCATAACCCTTGAATTGAGTTTGGTGTGCATTTTTGAAAAGAAATTGTGCTAGTGTGTGGCAGGGTAGATATTCAGGTAGAATTCAGAGGCAGTGAAAGAGACTGAGAGAAGGTAGGTTTTGTTCAGGGCAAAATGGCAGTGGGCTATGGTAAGTCAGGGGCAGAGAATGGCAATATCATAGATATGTTTCAACAGAATTTCAAACTGATGGAGCACCTGCCAGTTATAGATAAGAATGATACTTGGCTATTTTAGTCAATTTGACCATTCACTAGAGTCATGAAGGAAACCTAATTCTTTTATCAATTCCATGGACTGTCCATGGAATTCAGTGAAATGTTGCACTGCAGTGATTTTCAAATTGTACTCTGTTGTGTCCTAGGCATACTGAGTTGGGGAAGCAAAGTAGATAATACTTAGATTCTTCTACCTTCTGCATCAACCAGCACAACTGTCATTTCCCTGATTTTCCCTGTTTTTTATAGTGGGCTACTCTTTAAGGCAGTACTTCATGAGGTTTCAGAGCTAAAAACATTGGAAAACTGCTTGTCTTATGAGTACTACTGTGTACAATGTTATATTATTGAAGATAATATGCATATGAGGAGAGAAAAATCTATCACCGCAAAACACGTCTTTGACAAGAGATTTATTTCAATGGAGCGATTCTGAAGGCTTAGTGGGGATTGCTTTTGATGTTTGTATCTAAGCTTTCTCTGAAAGGATCTGTTACAGAAAGATTTGAGCCCTTTATCTGGTGGAGAAGCAGTGCTATCAGCCATATATGCTGGCACTGGGATCCCTGGGACCTCCCAACCAGTGAGGGATGCTCTTGACTCCACCCCCATCTCCAACCTTCATTTCTTGCATTGCAGTTTCTAGTACACAGTGAACTGGACTTCCTGAAATGGGGGTGAGGCAGCTGCTTGGAAGAAGGAAGGAGCAGAGCAACCTTTATTGAATGGGAAGAAGGAATGGAAGACACTCAACATTCATTTTATAATGGTCTTTGCACTTTGACTCTGGTTCACCTGGAATACTATGGAAGCCATCATGATAGTTGTCTGGTAGATTTGGTTTGTGTAATATATTTTGGCTGTCCTCTCCCAGCTCTCTGGGATATGCCTGATCCCTGGCTTGTGCCACGTGTCTTGGATTCATTCTTCTTGCATCTTTACTTACAGAGCTTGGCTGATTGGCTCTGGGTCTTATTTGTTTGACTGAATTGGTTCCCATGAGGGCATGAATGATTTTAGAATTGAATCGGGATTCTGTATTCTGAAATCCTTCTCTCCTCCCTGTTCTCTCAATTCCCTTTGAAATTCTCACAGATTAAAAATCTTTGAGCACACTACATTCTTATTACCTTACCTTTAAGTGATAGTGGCACAACCTGAAACAAGCATCATTAATTTTCCCCCTTATGACTTAGGATTTACTGGATACCCCTTGGTTTGACCCAGTATCAGTTCCAGTTCCCTGTAGTTTTGCCCAGTATCATGTTCTTCATTTTTCCCAGTAAATTCTCTAATTTCCCTTTTCTTCCTCCCTCCAACCTCCCATATCCTAGATCAGCTATTTAAGATGGCATCTAAAGCCACATGGGCAAATTACTGAGTCATGCTGGGTCTCTCCCATGAATGTAATAGGTAGATGTATTATTATGAAATTTCTCTGGATTTTTCTCTTATCAATCTGGGTGATACTTGACAATTTGCAAGCCTAAAAGTAAACACAGGGTTTTGGGATGATTTCCTTTGAGTTGGTAAGATAATAACGGTATTGCATAAAAGGTAATATCCACCTAATGGAGAAGTCTGTTGTCAACAAAAGAAGCTATTCTTTTCAACATTCATTTATATAAATATTTGTTTAATTTGTAGTTAATCATTACCCTAGCCTCAAGTCAGCCTTGGGTCACCTAAGATATCACCTGGGAGCTTGAGTTGCTCATTTTAGATACTACTATGATTTTGTTTAGATTGTTTTTACAATCTCCACCTAGAAACCATTATTCTTAGCTTTTGATCGTTCAAAATGTTGGTCTTATTAACATCTGTGATGAGCTAAAATTACATCTTAACAGAAAAGGGGGAAATGGAGGACTCCTCATAACAACATGAGGTTACTGCAACAAATAAAATAATATAAAGATATCTCAGTATTTTAACATTTTAACATTTATGAAATGGGTTCTATGTATGAGATAAGTTGGACTGAGAAATGTGCGCTGAATTCTGTGTCTTAATCTCTTATACGTCATTAGTCAAAGAACTTTCTCAAGTTACATGGATAATAAGTGACAAGTGAAATCTGGACATAAATCTGTCTGAAGTGAAAGTCTAGTAGATACTCATTATACATAAAGTTTGGTCTGTTGTCTCTTGCCAGTCTACAGAGATAAGTTCAGCATGGGGAGTATTTAGACATGTTCAGACTAACTTCACAGAATAATTTTATACCTGCTGAATGCAGTAATAAAATGATATACAAAGAGATAAATTGTATGCTTTGTTTTTACATATTTTTTATGAACGTATTAGTTCATGACAGATTGGAAGCAAAAGCTAATGTGCTCTCATGTCATAGGAAGGGCACCGCTACACCAAACAGTCCCTACATTTTTTATCTCCAGATAAAACTGTTAGTGTACAGGAAAAAAGTGGCACCACTATTAGCCCACACCCTCTCATCTCCCCCAGATAAAGGAAAATGTGAATTCTCAATGACTTGGCTGAGTTTTGCTATGGAATTGTTTTATGCCCAAGCTTTCCCACAGTGGAGACTAGATGCCTGACATAGCAGAGTATTTCAGTCCTTGTTTCGAAAACCCAAGCTCTTCTTCCAGACTAATCACTTTATCTGGGAGTGGGTTTAATTAGTTTCCTCTCAAATTGGGTTGAATTAAAGACAGGCTTTCTATGGCTTGGTCAGGGGCACCCCCTGAAGAGAGATCAAATTAATTTATGATGCCTTTTAGCTATGTGTTTGATTTCCTTGAGAAAACATCACTTGAGCCTTTAAAAGTTTATCTTTAGGTATTCTATTGCTGGCCTGAAGCCATGTTCTAGTAAATGGTGATCAAAGCTTAGCTGTAGACAATACAAGTCAGTCAATACAAAATGTTCTATTTAAACATATTGCTTAGAACTTCCTTCTTAGCTTTTTAGTTTTTCAAGGTCCATGTATTGGAGACAGTTACAAACAATTCATTGTAATTATGTGCATTTTAATTTATCCTTCTTATTCTCTATTTTGAGAGGCAGATAATTGATTGAAATTGTTTGCTTATTTACTTAAGTAAGGCACTGTGAGTATAGATAGTATATATAGTAAGATTTGTAGTTAAAATAGAAGTATAACTACATAGCAACAATAATCCATAAATTAGAAAGCATAATTCATGAGATCTTAAACAAATGCTCGGTGGAAGTGATAGGAACTTGTGACAGTGTGATAGTGTGGCATGATAACACTGAGAGACAGAAACTGAGACCAGGCTTTTCCTCTCCGCATGGCCATAAATTCATGAGGTACTTTTTTTTTTATAAGGGGTGGTCATGTAAGAGACAAGTCTCTCAGCAACTAGCAGTATTTCTCTGATTGTTGCAAAACTCTTAGGTTTTAGAGAAAATTGTTAAAATATCCCTTGGGTTGTCAGTTGAGGGGGTACCACTAAAAAAGTTGTAAAATGATCATGTCATTGTTCTTAAATCTGTACCGCTAAAATACATTAGTTATTACCAGAACTCAGACTGAATTATGACCAGAAACAAATTTATCTTTTAAAAGGATCAACTCCTCCTGCAAGTTAAATCTATCCTACAGAATGTTTTCCTGGCTGCTGTACAGTGTACAGTGTTCTGCTAAGGCATTTGCCCCTGTGTTACTTTAAAATATTCAGGATCCTGAGAGACTGTTTTGTTATCTCTCTACTGTAAATGCCGATCTTTTGCCAACCATGATTATACAAACCAAGCAGAACTGCTTGGAGTATCATTTTAACATAATGACTGATATTGGACCTTCTTATCAAAACTTTTTAAAAGAATCAAGGATTGGGACCAACACACAACAACAAGGAGTCAGGGTGACCAGAGGGGTAGTCAGGGGGAGAAGGGGCACACTCAAGGGGTTCAACAAACATACAAATATGATGTACAAAATAAAAAATAAATAAAAAAAAAAGAATCAAGGGTGTTCTGTCAAAAATCTTTCAAAAAAACTTGCTTATCACCTAGATTCAAGTGATCAAAGTTTAGACTGCTGATTATCCAATAGTTAATTTATTAACTACACTTTTTTCCTAAATTCAATAAAATATTGGTGTGTGTGCGGCAGGGGGGAGTTTGTTAGAAATATTTTTAGATACATTTTTGAAATAATTTTATTAATTAAGAGATGTGTTCCCCAGGTTATAATGAAAACAAGGTTTAAAGAAATCAAAGATTCATTCGAAACAAATGAACTATTTAGCAGTCATTTGACAATTAGAATTTCCTTTCAAACTGATGTACTAGATTATACTCAATGAGTCTATATAGAAATAATGTCTTGGTCCAGAACTATTTCTTGTGACAAGAAAATTTAAGAATGACTTACTTGAAATATTTAAACCAGGGAAATTTACTTGTTTAAACATCTGGTATCAAACTGGTGTCAGTAGAAAAAAAAATTTAAGAAGCTCAAAACTATGGTCAGGTTTTCAATTGAATTTGCTCTTTGCTCGGAGTCCTTATGAGCACAGGCTAATAAAAGTTAAGAAATCTTCCATGTTGGTCCAGTTCACCAGATATAGGTGACCTTTTGTACTAGTATCTTGCCCATAAATAAAACTTAAATGAAGCAAGAGTCATGCATGTGATTTGCTTTTATTTGTAGATGTGATTAAATTAAGAACCTTGAGATGGAGAGATCATCCTGGGTTATCTGGCTGGGTTCAATGTTGTGGGGAAGAAACAGGGTGTAGGCCAGAGGCGCGGAGGTAAAAGAATTCACCAGAGGCAGAGTGGGGAACGGAAAAGGTGAATTATTGAAATTATTGAAAACAGCTAAGAGAAGCGGCAGGCAGATGAAAGAAGTCTGTGTGTGAAGAAAGATTTGGGACTCCTTTTTATCACCCATTTCACATACTATTCAAGGCTGGGGAGTTGGTTTGGGACAGTGCTGAGATGTCTTGTCCTGGGCATTGACTTTTGACACAGATATGCTAGGTCCTGCTTCCACATTCATGGTCAAGGTGATTGGGTCTTATGGCCCAGTTTCCATAGCAACCATGTCAGTTCCCTTTGTATTGGACAAGACATGGGGCCTTAGATTTTATTTTTATTAAGTGATTCTCCAATATTCATTAGAATCACAAGGATTCTTAGAGTAAGAGGGAGACAGAAGAAGGGGTCAGTGTGAAATCACATGAAAAGGACTGAACCTCACCTTTAGTAGCTTTCAAGATAGAGAAAGCACTCTACAACCAAGGAATGCTGGTAACCACTAGAAATCAAAAGACCAAGAAATTGGAGGAGAAAAGGTAAGAAAATGAATCCTATCCAGAGCACCCAGAAGAAATAAAAGCCTGTGGATATTTGATTATAGCCCAGTGAGACCCTTGTCAGATTTCTAACATACAGAAATGTAAGATATATTTGTGCTGCTTTAAGCCACAAAGCTTGAGGCTGTGTTACTGCAGCGATAGACCATTAATGCAAGCTTTTTAAGCTCTCCAGCCTGGACAACAGCATGCTGTCAAAACCCCACTTTCATATGCTAGATGTTCTAACTCTCTATGAATTCCCTAGGTAAGGGGAACCCATGGAAACATTTGCTAGACCTACTGTTTATCTTAACCTTTTGGTTTTAGGAGGGGAAAAAGGTGTTTCCTACCAAAAGTGTGTCCCTGAATAAAACAGACTCCTTTCTGAATGGATTTTCTTTATTCTCTCATTAAAAAACTCACATCTCTTGGTTCAAGGCATAGTTCTGCCTCCGAGTCCCTGAGTGGGCTCCAGGACATCCCTTCAGAGCCAATCCCAGTGAACACTGAGCAAGAAGCTCTTTGGTGCCCAGCCCACTACCCTCTTCCTCTGTGTCCTGCTGGAGCCACTCAGTCCCCCCTCTGACCCTCAGGGACACTGTCCATGATGTGAGTCAGTGTCTAGTGAGGTCTGGTCTCTGGACTTGTTTTGCGAAGTCCCTAAAAATATATTTCTTTATGATGGAAACTAACAGAAAAAAAATAATTGAGGACTTCACATCTCTCCTTGTAGCCATGAACAAATAATTGGGTTTGGTCTGTAAAAGCTATGGCATATATTTTAGTTGCAATTGGCCTAGAAGAAAATTGTATCATGACTTTTAAATCTCTAATTTCCCTCATGCTCTTAAACACATATGTTGTAGAAGCCAAGTAATTTGTTGAAAGATATTAAAACATGCAGGGTATGCATTGATTTTATTAAAAATAAATTTTAAAGAATTCATTATCTGGCAGAAAAATTAAGCATAAACTGCATCCTGAAAACATACTCCTATCCCCTTTCTAATGTTCTAAGAGGAATATAAAGTCTGTAATATTCATTATCATATCACATACCAGGATATATATATATGTGCATTTATGAAATATTTAGCAAGTATCTACTAGTACTTATAATGTGCAGTAATTGTTCTAACTATGTTACATAAGATGTAACATACATGTAACGTAAGAGCATATATGATGCTGCCTGTCACTGAGAAGATTTTGAATTCAGGATTCTTTCCTGAAATTACATATATACTCAAGTTTCTTAATTTTTTCACTGCCTTGGATCCTTTTGACAGCTTGCTGCAGTCTCTGGGCCTCTTCTCAGAATGTTTTTCAATGCATAAAGTCAAAAACATAGGATACATAGGAAATTGATTAAAAAATACATAATTGTAACATAGAAAGCACATGAATCTTTATTAACATTTTATAACAAAATATAGACAGATACACAAAGATTTTCATCAGTGACATCACAAATACAGCAAATACTACTTTGATTGTTGCCTAACTTTGAATTGAAGAAAGGCTAAATTTCATCATAAGAAGTATAATGATGTAATTTTCCTTTTATCCTTGTTTAAGAACTCCCAGGACCCCAATTTTAGTTAAATATCCCTGATCTAAATTATAATCAAATAATAGTGGATCTTAAATAGATAGTTCTAAGGGTATAGTGAATGAATTTTTCTAACTATTAATTTTAATTTTGGTGTGTCATCTCAAGTATACCATTCTTTTCTGGGAAGAGAAAAAAAGAATCTTTAGGGGAAAGAAATCATATCAGTAAAATGAACAATCTGCTCTTGTCTGTTTATTTATTTATTTATATCCTGCCTTGTTCCAGGAAGAATTTAAGGCGGCTTGTTCCTGTCTAAATTCCTAGAACTTGGTTAATTAAATCCTCTGGAAATGTAAATTAAAATGTGGTAACATTATTTGACAAATGGGACAAAATTATTATCATCTTTTGAATAATTATGTGATTGGGAATGTCTACATCATATTTATCTAATCTGCAATTAAATCATTTATATATGCAATTAAATCATTTATATCTGCAATACATAAATTCACATCATCAATAACAGGAAATGTGGCCAATGGCCAAGTTTGTTGCAAGAACAAAATAGCCTGTGTCAGGAGGAAGGGTCACCAATGATGTTCTAATTGAAATGCTAACAAATTAAACAAGGGCGTAACTCATCCTTTCAGCTAGCAAGTGACAGCAAGATCACCACATTGAGATGGCACTTTTTTGTTTACCCTTTTCCACATATTCTATAATACACACTTGCCTGGTAGCAACATCACAGTTAATCACTGAAGTAATGGCTTTCTAGGTAGTTTCTAATCTCTGTTGGGGCAAGAGTCTACTTTATTGTATAAACACATTAGTATTGCTACCATAAATTTTCATCTGCAATTTTACACCATTCAAAGAAATTTACTAAGTACCTAATGTGCAAAGTACTGTGCTTATAAGACATGCAGAGCACATGTGCTATTAGTCTTTCGACTATCAGTACTGTGCTTATAAGACATACGTCGCGGTTGTGCTATTAGTCTTCCAACTATCAAGTTGGAAGGCAAGTCTCTATATTATCTGAATAAGCTTTACAAAATAAACTAAATGAACTACAAGTATACTAATAAACTAGAAATAAACAAACAATCTGATTCTTCCCATCTGAAAAATCAACATTAGGATTCTAAGTAAAGAGAGGTGGCTCTCTTTCAGGCATACAAGACTCCAGAAGATTTATATGATGCAAAAACCATCAGGAATCTTTGGGCCCTTAAGTCACCATCAATATGTGAGTCCAGTGCTTGAATTCTGGTGGGTCTTTGTTGTCATATTTTTGTGGGACACAGAAGTCTTTGCCGAGAATGGAAGTCTATTTGAAACCTGAATCTGGTTTCTTGGAATGTGCCCACAACCATTTTCTCAAGAACTTGCCTCCCCGGGACCACTAACACCAACTGGCACCAGGGTCTCTATCAGTACTCTTGCCTACAGAACTTCCCCAGCCTGGAGGAAATTGCCTCTTCTCACCTTTTCACAAGAGACATAGTGCTGCTATTGATGAGGTTAGCCTAGTACAGAAGAGAAACTATTGCCAGACACAGTGGCGCTGCCTGTATACAGCAGCCTAGGAAGCTGCAGCCGGGACCAGGGATCACGGTTTGAGTCCCGCTTGGTGCAAGTAATGAGACCTAGTTCCAAAAAAAATAGCTGGGCGTGGTGGCATGTGCCTGTAATCCCAGCTACCTGGGAAGCTGAGGCTGGGGATTGTTTAAGTCCATGGTACCCCGGGCAACGTGAGCCTGCGGTTCCATGGGCAAAAATAGTGAGACCTAGTCTCAAAAAAAAAAAAAAGAAGAAGAAGAGATACTATTGACTCTAAGCAACTTTAGTGTTCTCTATTCACAATAACCTCTTCCCTGAAAATGCATACCTTTCCCACCCTCCAGAAAAAAGAAATACAAGACATATTGGAAGGAGTGTAGGGGGAGAGCAGAGAAAAGTAAAAACTAGAGCCCCAATTAGTATCTCAATAAATTAATCTTCACTGGTGATGTGACTTTTTAACCCTTAAGGAACTAGTAAACTAGGCTTTTATATCCAGATGTACTAAATAAAGTCTCATAGGATGAAAAGGAAAAAAAGTCATAGTTTTTATAAGGTTTTATATTCAATAGGTTACACTAATATATTTCTTTCTGCATGGTGCCTGGGTATATTAAATCTCAATTAAGTAGGTATTTAATAAATGTTCTCTGAAGTTAATAATAGAAAGCTAAATGGAAACCTATACAACAATGCATTACTATTAAAATATTTAACATTTAAAACTTCGTAATTTAGAATGCTCACATAATTTTATGTACCAATCTGCTTTTTAAAGAGGTTGCTTTTCTACTCTTTAATTAGGAAACTTAATGTTTCTGTCTGTAGAACCTTCCTAGGACTCAATCTGTCAGTTTCACTGGCTTGTTTGACATACGGATAAAAGTTTGTGAATCCCAGTTATTCAAGTGTAGAGAAAACCAGATTGCAATGCTATTTACAAAGTGCTTACTATGAGTTACCTACTATACTCAGTCATTAACATAATCATATTATTTCATCATTACCGAAATACCCACTTTTCAGATGTAGAAACTGAGGACAAGATAGGCCAGTCAAGAGAACCAGTCAACTTGTCTATCATCTTTGGTGAATGGTGCTGCACAGCAGCACCTGGGAAGCTCTGCTGAAAGGAGTTGGGGATTTGTGGAAGCCTTCCTCAAGCTATTTTTGTTATAGGCTACAGGCAAGCATTGTTTCCACTGAAGGACAGCTGTGACTAGTGAAGTTTATAAAGCTGGTCACCAACCCTGCCCAAGACATCCATTGGTGCCACTATGATCCACAGTCAAAATTTAAGTCCTAGTGAGTGCTGCTGGAACACATTCAATTAACCGTTGTGTGGTGCTGTGAGAGATCACAGGTTTAGTGCCTCTTTCTACAACCTCACATTCACATCTCAGAACCTAAGTGGTCCCCTCCATTGTTCTACACATTGAGAACACAAAAATGGAGAAGCGGCTTTTGAGGCTTCTGACAGTTTCTAGTTTCCTGAAGGGCATTCAGTTAACTCTCTGCTTACCCTTAATTCTGTCATGTTGAAATGTTTCATCTTATTTAAAATGGTATGTTTTCTTTTGTTAAGCCAGGATTGTATGGTGATTAATAGAAACTCAGGAACAAGATTTTGTTGGTTCAAATTCTAGTTCATCATTGTTTTAGTTACATTTGTGGGCAATGGACTAAGCCTTTGGTACTGCCTCAGTTTCCTAAATTGTAAAGCAATAACTGTTGCATTATCTACCTTGAGGGCTTTACGCAGATTGATTAATTAGCTTCTATAGGTTTGTGTTTTTATTGAATTTACTATAACATTATCTAGATTTCAGATATAGTCTTATTATTAATTTTTTAAGTTGTGTTAAAGCATTTTTATATTCAAGGATTTAAAGAATATTTATTTATACTTTTTTTAGTCATCCTTGTTTATTTTGCACAATATAAGATTTTTCCCCTCAGTTGTGGTCACCATAGTTTTCCACCATCAAAGCATCCATTCACCATAGTCCATTACGCTTGCTCTCCCTATCCCATCCCTCCCCAGTTTTCTACTTTTCCCTCTCCCTTCTGTCTCCCTCCCCCCACTGAATGTCTCAGAACTATTGTCTACTTTTAAAAGTGGATCTTACTGTTTGTGTTTGTCTGATCCTTTGCTTGTTTTTTCTAGATTCCATAAATAAGTGAAATCATCTGTTATTTTTCTTTCACCTTCTGGCTCAATTCATTTAAAATAATCCCTTCCAGTTCCATGTTGTTGCACATGGCATGAATTTATCCTTTTTGATCACTGAGTAGTATTTCTTTGTGTGTATGTATATATATAATATATAAATAATATATATAGAAATTCATTTTTTATATATGTTATATATATGACATCTTTTTGATCCATTCATCTGTTCTGAAGCATTTAGGTTGTTTCCATATCTTGGCTTTGTAAGTAGTACATCAGTAAACATAGTACTATGTGAATAACTTCATGTACTTGGATGTTTTCTCTTGGTATCAGTCTGGGTAAAGAGTCAGAAGCCACCTGAATCATGGGGCCAACACCTTTGTCAGTATTGTCTCTAGTGGGATGGAAAGGGACTTCAGAGAAGCTAAGACCGAAAGATTTTCATCCTTACTATGGATAAGACAAAATGCTTATTTTTCTTAAAATTAAAATGCTGACCTTAAGACAAAATGCTATCTGAGGTTAGCTTTACTTTTAGTTAGTATTTGTAATTAGTAGATATTTGCAGTTACTGTCTGGGGAGAGAATATGTGATTTTTTTTAAGAGACTAGGTCTCACTATGTTGCCCAGGGTTGTCTTGGACCCGTGGGCTCAAGTGATCCCTCGCCTCAGCCTCCCAGATAGCTGAGATTACAGGCACACACCACCATGCCCAGCTAGAATATATGATTCTAAAATTTTGATTGTATCAAAATGGCTACATCAGATTATCAGATGTCCTGCTGGAACAGTGGTTTAAAGATGTCTACATAATTTTCTAGTTGCCAGTGATTTTTCTTACAAAGAACTTGGAGGGATTTCTGAAAAAAATTATCATGTTTAAATAGAGGACCCCATGAGGCAGCAGATCTGATTTAAGTATTCTCTAGGGAAATTTTTGAGCTTCCTACTAGTGGAACTATGAATCAAGTTCTAATATGAGACAGAATTTCCATTGACCACCAAATGTACAGCTAAAACAAGCTGATTTAGCTAAATTCTCATTTAGAATTGAGTCATTTTTCCTTAGTGTTCTCAATATTTTACCTAAATTCCCTTGTTTTAATATGGTCACCTCATACTTTAGGAAGGACAACCTTGTGGTATTATTTTCCTCTTAAGTTTTCTTTTTGTTTTTTTGGTTTTTTTTTTAAGCCACCATCCCAAGTTAAAAAGGAAAAATGGTTCAGGCAGGAACAAAGGAAGGTGCTTTTTCAGAGTGAAGTTGGGAAGCCATGCAGAGGACAGCAGGAGGGAAGGCATCAGGCATCCAAGCAGCTGGCCCAGTCAGCAGGTAAGTGGTGAGTCTTGCCATGCTAATTGATAGGAGTTACACCTGTTGTTCCACAGTTATTGGAACAGTTGATCTTAAAGATGTGGAACCTGAATTCATATTAGGGTAATTCATTGAGAAATAAGGAACTAAAACTTTGGTCAAAATAACTATATTTTACTACTCTTTCTCTGAAGAGTTACTAGCATATTAAAGTACAAACTTGAAAGCATAAGAATTTCTTTGTTCATGATGAAAAGACTCAAAGAAGTACTTCAAAGTGTAAGATAATGAGAGAATTTTATACATAGAAAGTAGATATGGAACTAGTAACATCTATTACTTGAAACGTAAGAAATGTCTGTTCTAATGCCTCGTATAAGATGTGGTCCATAGTAGGTGTTTAATCATTTTCTGCTGAATAATTTGCATTTCATTTTTACAATGTTGTCTCCATTAAATGGACTGATAAAATTCAAAGGGGGAGAAAGTTACTTGAAAAGAATTGTCTATATTCAGTAGAAGTTATCCATCAGTCATTGATGTCAGGCCCATAAAATATAACCAATGGAATCAGGAGCATTTAAATTAAGGAATATTAAAAACTTGGGCACATGAACTAGTAATATGAAGAACAAAGTGAGGATGTACGAAGGGTTTATGAAACTGACAGTTAATCAGTCAAGCTACAGCTGTCATTCAAATAGGCAAAAATTCGGTAACAGACCATGACCACAGGCAAGATTGTGAATGGTGGATGAGCAAAAGGACAGAGGACACCACTTTTCTAGAGGCCACAAAATAAGCATGTTCTCCAGCGTTGGGTTGAAGGTAGCAAGGGGAGGCAAGAGGCATATTTTGTACAAACATATGGGAATATCTGAACATTTACTCAATTCATTGAATATGGTGTATAGCCAAAATCATGATCATAATCATCCTTTTAAGGTGCTGTGTGGGATAATGTTAGGCTTATTTAGACAGTGTCCTTACACATTAGAATAAAACATTTTAAATGTAGGGGAAAGGAACCAGGAAAGGATAGCAAAAGCGGTTGGAAAGATTAACGCAAAACTAAAATTTAAGCAAAATTAAGAATTACAGGTGTTTGATGCTGGTAGAAGTTCTACAGGTCACTCAGGGTTGAGTACCCTTTGGGAAGAGTGACCAGTAGGCATACAGAGAGCTAGCCTGTCTTTGGTTATTGTCACTGCTGATAGCTGAACCAGCTCCCTTAACTCGGGGCCTAATAAAAGAATGCATACTACAGTATTTGAATAGCAAATAGCTATGTACTGGTGTATGTAACATATTGAGATCAGTAGGACTTTAAATCTGGGAAAATTCACCTATTTAGAATAACCCCTTGTTTTCCCGCTTGCAAAATCTGAGTGTTTTTCTTGTTGTTGATGTTTAGTTTGTTATTCCTAACAATGGCCTATTTTACATAATAAATCCTTAGCTATTAGAGGTTTGTCTGTTTGACTTTCTTGTCATAACCTAGTGAGCACACCACCACTATACAAAGCCATGCTAAAAAAAATTTTGTTTTTTGATAATGAAGGCACCCAGTGAGGAAGCTAAAATGAGTATGTTTACAGATGTGTGAGAACATTTTGGTTGATGTTTTCACTTTAAGGCATTTTTACTGATGAGTTATAGAGATATATTAATCTCTCTGGAGCACAAAAGACACAATGCCCAACACAGAGTTCTACTTTACAAATCATTTTACCATTAGCCTAAGCAGCTCTAACACATCAACAACTAGTGCAAGTGCATTGCTTTATTTTAAGGTAGAATATTTATTTTCGATAATGGATTATTAAATAGATATATATCATTTATCTCTGCAAGTCATTTTATTGAGAATGATTTATAGCACATCAACAGCCATTGCAAATGCATTTGCTCTCTTTTGAGAACTGCTCATTTTATTATGAATGGCTTACTGAGCAGAGAGAAGCCAAGTGCAGAGAATCTGCTTTCTTGGGACCATGGTATTTCACAAGGGTTGCCATGTAAGTTTTTTGTAAGTTACTTATAAATCTCTTCCTTGTCAATTCTGAAACCCAGTTAATGTTCCAATTCTATGTGGCCATTCCTGGAACGAGGATATCCATGCAAGGGACTGTGAAATCTGGGATCCTTTACTTTAAATGGTGGCCTTACACACCAACTTTGCTTCCTAGTCTGAAAAGTCACTATACACATAATGATTTATTTACTAGAATTTGAATGACATTAGGAAGAAAAAACACCTCTAGCTAATCTCTGACTTTTCTACTATTGTTGCTGGAAGAAGTCATATTGTTGGCATTCACATAGTTAATGATACATTTATGTGTGAAAATTATACAAATAGGTGGATGATAATTATTTGGATTGGCTTTGAAAAACTTGACTACTGAATGTGTCTTTAATATCTAATATACATCTAGGTGAAAAAAATAAAGGTACTTGGCTACTGTATAATGCTGTCAGATTTTTAATTTCAGAAAGGATAAACACTGCCAAGTTTTGAAGGTCTGCACCAAGGATACTGACATAATTTTCAAAGTCACGGCTTATACCACAGCCCCTCCCCTCAACATAAAACCCAGGAAGTTGACACCAGCACATCTCTCCCTAATGTATTCCGTGCATAGCAATATTGCCACAGAGCCTTCCTGAATATTTGCAACTACACAGGCACAAGTGAGTTTCGCAAATGATGTGGGGGGTGATGTATTTTATTGCTGATACAGTTTCACCTGTATTTAGTTCCACTGACAAGGCAAACCCCTCGGCCAATTGTCCTTATTATAGACCCTATGTATTTCCCCCCAGTGCACTTGCACAGAGGGAAGATGTGAGCATGGAGCGTACTTAACTGCCAGGCTGAATGGCTCTGTAATGTAGCTTCAGTGCGGCATAAATTAAGCTGTCATTTTTTTGGCAGCAAGTGCAGAGAGGCGATTTTCCTGTACTGTAACATTTGAAACAACAATTTTCTGGCTCCAGTACTGACTGACAGTTCTGTGTGATACATTCTCAACGTGTGTGCTTCAGGGCTGCAGCTGGAAGCTGCCTTCTGGGCAAGGTATTGTCTCTATTAGCAAATTCTGGCTGTGGTTGCCCTAAGCAGACTTTTCCTGACTCCTGCTGCCACTCAGCCAAGGAGGTTCCTATCAGGCCAGCAAAAATAGCATTGGAGTTCGAGCAGCCTGAGCAAGGGTCTTGAGCGTGGATCTTGTAGGCAAAATGGCCTCTTATTAGGAAAGTCAGATATGCGTTCTTGTGTCTGGCTCTAAGTGAGCAAAATCTTTAGCAAGTAGAGAGATTTCCTGGAGCTGGGTTAAGCTTTTCTGGGCAGGCAGTACAGTTGGATGCTCTGAGGGGCTTCCAGGTGTGAACCTGGAATGCTGTTACCATTCCGTTTCTCGTGCCACAGGATAGCTACAGCACAAAAGCAGAATTTTGATAAAGGTAATGAGGAATTTTGACTAGAGAATCTCTGGAGGGATCCCAGCAACTGATCTTTCTTTAAAGGTCCTCTACTCTGCCCCCCTCAACCCCCATCAATGACTATAAAGCAGTATGGGTACCACCAACTTGCCAACTCTCTTGAATGCACATAAAGGGCAGAAAAGGTTACCTTGAATGCAGCCAAAACAAAACTGTAATCACATCACTCAAGATTCAGCAAGGAGAAATAAGTTATGTTCATTGTGAAATTGCATGAAGAGTTGTTGCTGGTGCACTAAAAGAACAAGGTTGCTGCCCAAATCAGAGCAGTCTTTCCCAGGTTCAGCTAGGGAAGACCGCACTCAAACTGCTCCCAGAGTGGGTCATGATCATGTTTTGCGAATGCTTCAAAGAATCAATGATTTGCCTGAGTTTGTATAATGTAGCTATTTTCTGTATAACTTATTCACAGCCAGAGTGTTCTTGCTTATATAGAACTTAAGTCTTTTTTCTGCTGATTTCCTTAATTTGGTGCTATCATAGGGAAAATAGAGAACCTATCATAAATATTCCACATAAAATATCACTATCGGCTATCTGCTCTCAGTTTCAAATATCTTGCTTTCTATCAGTTTTCACATTGACTTTGTGAATGAAGCAATAATTTATTTGTCCAACCAGTAAGCACATGTAGGTATTGTTCTAGGCACCAATGGATAAATTACAGAGTAAATTTCAAGCTCTCCCTTTGTCCCTAGTCTTTTCCCACTATCGTTTGGGCTCACACTGCGTCAGTCATACCTAGCTCCTTACCACTTAGAGCGGGACACATTTCTCTTACTTTCCTCTCATGACTTAAGTGCTTTATTTATGACACAGGACCACTTCTCCTTCTCTACCTGATTAACTCCCAACTCGAACAGGAAGCCTTCCCTCACCAAACCCTGCAGTCCAGCATGGTTGGATATTTCTGCAAACTGTTACTTGGTGATCTTGTATCTATATCTCTTTCAAATTTAAATTGTCTATTTTTCACCTATTTATGGAGGTATACTTTTCAATCTTTCATGATAGGGACTATGCTTTCTAACCTTGCCAACATACCTGGCACATCACAGTTAATGAATAAATATTTCAATGAGTGGATGAATATGCATTGATAATTATTCTCAAGAAATATGCATAAACCATTAATCCTCAATAACAGAAAAAATTTTTGATAGAGACTCTTTTTTTTCTTGAGGAAAAATGAATTACTATATAGGTAGTTGATGTTATATTTCTTTTATGATGTCTTATCAAAAATCCATTTTTACCCCTGTATCTTACATTGCAAATCCATGTTCAGCCCACAGTCAACTAGCTTCTAAAGGCTTTCCTGCTGTGCATAATATTCTATGATTCTCTAGAGCTTATTTCCACAATTTGTTGAGCTATGATCATCCATATTGAATTTTCATTATGCTTACTCTAAGCCACATTATGATGCTTGTCAAAACCATTTTAAATTCTCTGGCTACATTTGAAGATTCTGTTTTTTTCTGCCCCTGATAGGATTAGAGAAATAAATATATGTGAAAATGAAGATCCAAAACCAAAAAATAATCATCAGGTTCTGAAGTTGTCCATGGTGATATGTATTCTGAGGATTAGCAGTGAGAAAGGGAACAGAGACCTAGATTCTGGGCCTAGGTATCAGCATTTATTAGCTGGTGACTTTGAGTAAGCCACATAACCTTTTAATTCTTCCTAATTTACAACCTTTTGGGGATTGTTAATCCTGTATCTTTTTTGCATATCAAAATGATCTGAAAGTTAGGAAACAATAGAGTAAAGGTATTTTTGTTACTCTTGAATCTTCAATAATCATTATGATTTGTGATCAATAGGAAGAAAGTCTTACTAATTCTCCACCTTTTTCTCTCTAACCTCTCCTCATGGTCATTGCTATAAAATTTATTAATTACATACTCTTTCTATAAAAACAGCTAAGTTCAATGGTCACCTATTAATCAATTAAAAAGTGTGTGTGTGGGGGACCATGATATCTTACTTAAAGAGCTTAGGAATCTCACACAAGCAAACATAGCCTGAAAACAAGGGACTATGTAATAAGTACCAAGTGAGAAGTCCAAAAAACATCTGCTTTCAGATGTCTTATGATCTGGGACAGCTTTATGCAATGTTATTTAATCCAGAGTCTAAATTTTGGGTAGAATTCTAATCAATGGAAAGAAAGAATACTTCTGCAGAGGAGGAATCAGCACATGTATAAGTTTAGAGATAGGATTTGATGTTCACAGCAACTTTATTAACAACAGCCAAAGTACGGGAACACCCAAATAGCCATTGATGCCTGAGTGAATAGACCATATAGGACACACACACACACACACACAGAGAGAGAGAGAGAGAGAGAGAGAGAGAGAGGAATATTATTCAGCCCTAAAAAAGAATGAAATATAGAAACTTCTACAATACGAATGAATCTTGATGACATCAGGTTAATTGAAGTATGTCAACCATGAAGGGACATATATTCTGATTCCATGTGTATGAGTACCTATAGCAGTTAAATTCTTAGAGAAAGAAAGTAGACTGGTGACTTCCAGAGGCTGGGAGTAGGAGACAGTGGGGAGTTTTTAACTAATGATATAGCATTTTAGTTTATCAAGATGAAAAGAGTTGTGGAAATGAATAGTAGTGATAGTTGCACAATAATATGAATGCAATTCATACCACTAAACTGTATACTTAAAATGCTTATGATGTTTTTATTTTTTTATTTTTTTGAGACTACGTCTCACTATGTTGCCTGGGGAACCATAGACTCACGTTACCTGGTGTACCATGAACTCAAGTGATCCCCAGCCTCAACTTCCCAGGTAGCTGGAATTACAGGTACACCACCACCACCCCCAGCCATCTTTTTTTGAGACTAGATCTCACTCTGTTGTCCCGAACAGGTCTCCAGCCCGCAGACTCAAGCAATTCCTAGTCTTGGCCTCCCTTCCTAGACTGGGATTAAAGTTACAAGCCACGGAGACCAGCCTTGATGTTAATTTTTATTATGTATTTTCATCACAGTTTTTTTTTTTTTTTTTAAGCTCAGAGTTAGAAAACTGCCCTTTAGAGAAAAAAAATTAATAAATGGGCTTGGTTGAAGCTTCTGTTTATCTAAGGGGTTAATTAAATCAATCTAGAAAGAAACTTTCAGATTGAATCACTAAAAGTCTTCAGTGAACACTCCTGATTTTGATGAAGCATCTTTGAAATTTTTGAGGGTAAAGAAATTGTTAGTTATGCTTCTGAATGTTTGGACAGGCAGTGTTACGCAGGCTGTCCTGAAAAGCCTGAAGGGAAAGACTGGAGCTGGGTAATACAGTGAGTGCTCTCATAGCGTTGTCTCGATGACAGGTTCTTGGAAACTGTGACTTTAAGCAAAATGAAATATAACAAAAGCAGGTCCTCAAATAGTGTTCATTTGGTTTAAAATTAACATTATAACGAAACAACACTGAAGGAAGCTATGTTGAGAACCTTCAATAGGTCACATGAGGAATAACATTATAAACCCTGGAGGAGAGTGATGGAAGAGGACATGAGGGACTTAATGAAGAACTGAGAGTACCTGGTGACTCACTTATTGGGGGTGGGGAATGGAGTGAAGAGGATTAGAGGTAATTTAAAGGCTGTGCTGGAGATATGAACACTCACATTATCCATAAGAGCAATATTAACAACTAGCATGTTAGAGAAGGTGTTGAGTTGATCCAAGGCTGAATTTGAGAAAATAGTGAATTATCTGAAAGAAAATACTCATCAGGAAACAGGTGCTGAAAATAGGGACTTGAGATAAATATCCAAGAGTCATCACCTGAGGAGCAGAAAACAGACTACAAATAGAAAAGAAGGGAGGGTAAACATTATTGAATGCCCTCCTAGGCCAGGCACCCTGTGAGAAACTTTTTGTATGATAACAAAATATTATGAGTTGAATGGTGACATCCTCATTTACAAGATATGGAAACAGAGACACATAAAAGCTAACTAACTTGCCCCATTTCACAGACAACTAATAAGTGACAGGATCAAAGAGAGTACACACAGGGACTCGACCCCAAAGCACAGACTCCCCTCAAATCTGGCCTATGCTCCCAACATTAACCTGTCTTAGCAGACAAGAATTCTGCTTCTTCGGGAATTTGCTGTGTGATCTCCAAAAAACATTCCCTCTGAGACTCAAGTTTATTTATCAGTAAGTACTCTTATGCCATAGGTTATTAAATACAATTTATAAGTTCTTTTCCATTTCCAAAGTTCAAAGTCTCTAAATTATGATTGAGAACACAGAAGTGAATAAAATCTCTGAAGAAACATCAAGAAAGAAATAGAGGGTAAGGATAGCATATAAACAATAGAAGGCAGGAAGGAAAAAAGGTCTACAGTTAGGTGAGAGAACAATGAAAAGATTCAGTGAAGAAAGCAAAGAGGGGTAGCAATCAGAGATTGCAAAGAGGGTAAGATCCTGTTTTATACAGGTCACCATGGGAGCATTTCAGTAAGATGCAGCCTACAGGGTCTAGTGTTTGACTAGACTCTGAGGGATGAAAATCAATATTAGACCACTGGATTTGGCATTGGTGAAGGCAGTATGTGGAGAAAGGATAGAAACAGCATGATATAAGGGATAGCTTCCAGGTTGTAAGAATTTAGGAAAAAATGAATGATGAGAAAGTAGAAGCAGGTAACAGTATCACTTACTTAAAAGTTTGGCAGCAAATCCTGTTTCACCAACTTCTGTGACTGAGTTATTAGAATACTTCAAAAATATTTTTGGTGTTAAAAGAGCAGAAAATCCTTTCAACTGAGGAACTGAAATCTGGTTTCTAGCTCTGTTTTTCTAAGTAGCTGTTTGTGCTGGTCACACCACACAGCCCTCCTGGGTTTCCATACATATATCTGGAAGTTCCCCAACTTCTTAACAGAAAAGTTGTATTGTGGAATGAAGGATTTGACTTTGGCATAAATAAAAAGATAATTACCCAGTTTGTCTTAAAAATCAAAGTCATGCCACCACTAATCTGTGCATCTGACAACAACACCAGCTAATGTTGATTGAAGACTTGTGCTGGGACAAGCAGCATCATAAGTACATAGCATATATTAACTCATTTAATCCTCCCACGAACCTGCCAGGAAGCTCTCTAATTGTCAGTCCCTTTTAATAGATGATGGGATAGAAGCAGAGAGGAGTTCTGAATGTAAGGGCATATAGTTTGAATGGAGTAAAGGTAAACAGTTTGAGGCCAGAATCCCAGTGTGTTATTAACTAGTACAAAGCATTCAAAATTTTTTTTATTTATTTGATATCTCTTCTGAAAAAATAAACACCTACTGTCTGTTTTTAAAGATACTTGATTTGCTTCAGTCTTTACCTTTAAAAATGCCTTTGGAACCATGAATCCTTTGTTGGGAATTCTCTCAATCTTTTTTCCTCAGAGTGTAGTTTGCAGACTAGTAGCATCAGTGTCACTTGGGTACTTGTTAGAAATGCGAGGATTCTGACCCCACCCCAGAGCTAGGGAATCAGAATTCACTTTAACATGATTCTTGGTGATTTGAGTAAACACTGAGTTTGAGTACGAGAGACAAAACTATTGGAATTCTCTCTCTAATCCCTTCCAGCTCTGCTGTTCTGTCCATTTCTTCAGCTGCACTCTTAGCACACTGTCTTATTCAACTGAGTTTGTTCTGCATATTTGGTCAAGGATTGTTCATATGCTATCTACCATCCTATGTGTTCTCATTAACTGAGGAAGTTAAGTCATTCCCATTAAACATGTGTGACTTCTATTGATTTTTTTTGTACCTCTCCATTTCTGAACTTGACTAAACATTGTCTTTCATCCATACTGTGACACACACAGATGTCTACTGGCAAAAGGCTATCTTGTTTCTTGAGTCCTGAAAGACATGTATAAAGATCACTGCTCTATCATTTACATGAAGATATTTTGACATTTTCTTACATCTTTGTCACCTTATAACAGATTCATTGCCAATTTCCCTCCAACCCGCCCCTTGCAAATTTCTGTTGGAGGTTTTACTGTATTCAGATGGCTACTGCCAATCAGACAGCATCAGCTACTCAAATGCTCTCTCAAAACCACCTCCTCTAAAGGCATTGGTTTTTATTTTCAACCAAAGGAAGATGCAATTAAGACTCATTGTCACTAAAAGCTGGTGTCTTATTACTTTTCTATTGCAAAGGGAGGTTTCTCATCAGTGAGCCATGAGTCAAAGATCAGCTTTGGAACCTTGAGCCATTCTCCCTACCCATTTGCTTTAAAAGCAAATAAGAAGATGTGGCCACTTGGTGACTGTTCATGTTACTCACAGGTTTCCAGGTCATGTTACAGTGTTTTATGAACTTGCTTGGCACATTTATTATATCCACACTGAGTAGCATTATTATAATTAAGTACCTGTCACAATTTCCATTACACACCCCTGTTTAAAAGTACCTAACACACAGTCATAAAATTTACTTTTGACTGAAACTTGGCATGCATGATTCCAATGCCCAATCACATTTTTCATAAAAAGCATAAAATTATATTATGTTTTCCAAATACTGGTTTACACATAGTACTTTTATGTTTAAAAGAACAAACACAATCATCAATTGTTTTTTAAATTAAAATTATAGATATGATGAATTGGAGCAAAGGTATGCTACAGGGCATAAGAAATTTCATAATGTGATTGATTTATAAATTTGATGCTATATTTTCAAGGATTAGCAGTGATGATTATATTAACTGCTGTGAATTATGTACTCATGCAATTGTATGTGAAGAGTCTAAAGAATTATACAACCCATTATAATACCAAAATTTAAATAGTTTTGTAAGCCAGTGGTAAATTAAAAGTTTATTTAAGAAATTAATTGTGTAACACATGTCTAGCAGCATACTATATATGACTTTTTTTTTCTGATTTGCTTCTGGAGAGAGGGTACAGAGCATGTCAACTGAATTTTTAAATGGGTAAAACCTGACTAAAGAAAATCACCTAAATAGATGAGAAAAGTTGCCTCATATATAATGAGAAACAATAGCCTCCCAGTGAAGTCCAGGTCCTAATCCCTGGGACTTGTGAAAATGTTTCTGTGCATGGCTCAAAGGGACTTTATAGATGTGATTTTGTTAAGAACCTTGAGAGGGAAATTATCCTGATTTATCTAATTGCCCCAATATTACACAAGGGTCTTTACAAAAGAAGGAAGGCCAGAGATCAGAGAAGTTAGATGAGACTGAAGCAGAGGTATGAGTGAGTGAGGTTCATGAGCTGAAGAATGAGCACAGCTTCTTGAAACTAGAGAAGTCAGAAAATGAATTTTCCCCTAGAACTTCCAGAAGGAAGGCAGCCCTGGTAACTTCTGACTTCCAGAACTACCAGAGAATATATTTGTGTTGTTTTACATATACAAACTGCTAAATATTATAAATATTATAATATTGCTAAATTTAGTTTTGGTAATTTGTTACACCAGCAATAGGAAACTAATGTAAATACTTTAGTAAATTAAAAATGCAGGGACAAAGAACATAGATCATGTCCATACTTTTAAACTCTTAAGAATTACTAGTGTCTTTCAAAGATGTAAAAGGAAATACTTTGAGAAAGCTACTTATTAAAAAGTTTTGAACTATTTTTGTTTCTTAATGATTAGCATTTCAAACATCCCTTTACCATTTCTGGTAAGCATACTTTAATCACCCTGACACTGGAAGAAGGTAATGTGATTCTGTTTATACCTGAGATATTTCTCCAAAAGTAATGGATGTGCTGGTTTGTACATCATGGTGCAGAATGCTATGATTGACTTATTGCTAAATGTAGACACCTTCATCACTTGGGAAGATCTTAGAAGATCTTAGAATCTTAGAAGCCCCCCTCCCCCAGCAATCAGTAGAAACGTTTGGCCTTTGCATTCATGTGAAACCATGGTGTTAAGTTCTCATCCACCTTTTGAGTAAGCTGCTCCTAGTGATATGTGTATGGCTAAGCATATTTTATTCTACTCAGCCTTTCTAACAGGCACATTTTAGACCTAGAAACCTCATCCCCATAACTCTTTCAGCAAAGAGAAAATTGCCAATCCCCTGCTCACCTGTGTAAGAGAGAGGGTAGAATGGATGTACCGGCTCCAGGCAAAGCATTTTGTACAGGAGGTCCGGGCTATAAGATCTTGGTGTGTTTGTCACATCACACTTTATCAGCTATTTGCCCGTTATCAGCTAATGCTTAACAATGCAGTTGGTGTTCAGCTATATCAATAACCATGTTAGAAAACAGATGAGTCTCCAAATTACACTAAGTTGTCCTATATTCCCAAATTGCTGCCCCAACTTTGCATATTTCATTGGCAGTAATACCAAATATGTAGCAGTAAATTATACCCCCATGGAGATGGAAACCTAGCACCCCACTTGATAATCACACCAGCACTGATAGTCCCCTACCTAAAGTGTGCCAGAGCATCTGGAGGTCTAGAATATTTATCTTGCCTGTCCATCTCTGAGCCTTGCATCCTGAGCCTGAACCATGATAGAAATCGAGATGACATAATATAAGCAGGTAAATAAATAACTGTGCAAAACCTCCTACCCTCCATCCCCATGAACCAAAACAAAGACAAAGTCACAACACACTGAAAAAAGACATCTGTCACTTTTATAACTTTATTGTGTGTTTTTAAATTTCATAAGTGATCAAATGGGATTCAATAACCCTTTCAAACCATAATGAGATCATTAGATCAACTTTACCTTGTTTTATATTAAATGGGTCCCTAGGTAGTTGAAAAAGAGTTGAAAATTGACCTGAATGCTTATGAAGGTCCTGTATTTTAAAATTCTGTACCATTTGCACATTACCTGCAATTCCTGTTCCCTTTAGATCTGTAATAGGCTTATTTATGCATGTGTCCAATCTCTACTCCTGGACCATAAGCATCTAGAAACTAGGCGTAAGTAAGTACCTAGCCATTGCACAATAAGCTTGAACAAGATAGAGAAGCAGAAGAAAAAGGGGGAATTTACCCCCTTTCCATTTACTGGATATGTATCCACAATCAACACAAGATAAAATGAGAAATACTGTTGACATTTGGCTGCAGGGTCAGTACTACCTTTTCTATTTCTGGCTTTGTAAGTTACCAGAAGACTGACACCAGAAATGCCAGGTGAATGTAGAGAAGAAATAAAATTGAATTTGTAGTTTCACTAATCATTGTAAAAGATAGGCTATAGGTTCCCCCTTCTCAGGGGTTTGCAAGCATCCCTCCATAAAGTTTCTTCCCACTGGAAAAAGTTAGTTGAGATCATGAGGGTCCTAAGCAAAGTTTCTGCTGATCCCAGGAAATTCCTTCATGCCTCTGGGTAAACTGAGTCTGGCAGCTGGTTTTGTCAGGGCAGAAGATCAGAGATGGGAATTTGTCAGGAGAGGCAAGTTCATTTCACAGCCCTTGTCTCGTTATATCCTCATAGTTCGGTGGACTTTATCATTAAATCTCTGGAGAGCCAGAGATGGTAACCCTGCCCTTATTTCCCTCCAATTCCTTATAGGGGGGATTGGATATTGGCGGGAAAATTCAATATAAGTTTCATGTTAGGTGATAAGTTATGGACATTGCCTGAAAAACATGAAGCTTGTCCCACGCTCTTCTCCTTTAGTTTAATGAATATATTTGGTCTTTAAGTTTCCCCTTCAGGGAATTTTCTTTTCTAGAGCCATTTAGGAGAAAGAACAGTACACATTGCAATATTATTTGCAGTCTTTGCCCCTTTCAGAAAAACCCTAAGGCTGATACTTAGAAGTGCTACCTTTCAGCAATGTTGAAAACAAAATGGCATCAGAATGTTTCACTGAATCTCACATTTTGCCTGTTGGGACCAATGGTGCTTCATCTAATCACAGTGGCCTCAGGACCATGTTCTGAGAGACAGTTTCTGGAAGCTCTCACCACTGGCAGGAACTCTCAAGATGACTTTTCTTGACTTGTTTTCTCTAAAGCCACTGAATGTGACCTTCCCCTACTCATCTAAGAAGCGGCTGCAGAACTCACCTAAAGTCGGCACAATCTGCGCTGCATCTTGTTGCAGGGTCTTTTGTGAAACAAGATTTCTAACCTCCTGCCTGCTGCAGTGTTTCTGATCTCATCAGTTTGTTTTTCTGAATTTAGTTGTATCTCTGTAATTAGTTCTGAGTTGTCTGGTATTTCTTAGACAGGCCATTCTGAGGTGTTTTTGTTTGTTTGTTTTTTGTTTGTTTGCTATTTTTATTTATTGTTTGAGGTTTTTTTTTCTTATCTCTTTGTGTTTCATTATTATAATAGTTCTGACTCTTTATCTGATCAGGAGATATAATCTTTCATCTTTTTCTGTTTAGATTCTAGAAGGTTTTTCTCACCATGATGGCATAACCTCTTGAGGGCCCATAATTCTAGGTGATATGTTTGGTCTGCCCATTTTACTATTTGAGGTTTCCTTATCTCGTTTGTTTTAACATCTTTAGCATTTGATTTTATTTATCTGATTATTTGGCCTTTATTGGCTTCTGTATGTATTCAGGTCTGTTTTTGTGGTTTCTGAGTCAACAGGGTGGGGAGGGACTTAAAGAGATTTGGTTTTTGGTGTGAATGAGTTGGGGTGGGATTGGCTCATGTTTGTGACACTCCTAATATCCCTCCTCTGGGGGAGGGGGTTGGGATGAGAGAGTTGACATACCAATCCTAGGAGGTGCAAAGAGGGAATGCAGATCAGAATGCCTGCTCTGCTAGTATCTCTGCTGGGGACCCTATTTGTGTGGAACACCCCAGCTGCTCCACCAGGTTTTCCCTTCCTTCAAGAGAACATGCCTTCACACAGCCTCCACTCTTCTCTTCCCAGGGCCTCTGACTGAGATGACTATCCTGCCAATGATATCCCCTACTCCAGACCACAACCCACATATTCCTCTCCACCTACTTCCTACTCAGTGTAGCATGAATCTCCTCAGCATCTACTGTGTGGAAACCTGCACTTGATTTTATTGACCAAAGAATAATTAATCCCTCTTATTTCCCAGTCTTATTTGCTTGAACAGTGTCTCTCTGACTTGTGGATCCAAGAGCCACACCTCTTGGGGAACCAGGCCCTGAGACCTGTCACATCTGCTCCCCTTGGCCGGTCCTGCTCCACTGCTTTTCAAGACCTGAGAGCTCTGGGGTGCTTCTAGGACTCTCCACAGGGCTTGCTGCAGTCTGTGGGTAACTACCAGAGTGTACCTGCTTCCCAGTCCCTTCCCTGGGCTTGGTGAGATCTTGCCAGGTCCCTGTGTGACAAAGGCTACTATCTAGACCCTTCTGGGGTTTGTTGAGGTCTGAAGGGGGCCTACCTTTGTGGGTCTATTTCCAGATTCCATGTGGGGCTTCCTGAGCTCTGCGAAGGGCTACTGCCACCGGGGAGTGCTTCAAGAACTTATCCCAAAGTTTGCTGAGGTTCGCAATTGTGCATGCGGGGACCAGCTGTGATGGGTCTGCTTCAGGTCAGGTCCATGGTTCACTGAATTCTGCTGAAGACCATTGTGTAGTGTTCTTAAGTAGTTTCAGTCTGCTGTTTACAGAGACCACTGGGTCTCCCTTGACCACCCTTGTGGGTGCCTGCTTGGCCTTTCCCACTACTCACTGGGGTTTCCCTCTTCTGCGTGTTACTCCTTGTGTGTGTTTGTTTTCCTTTCATGAGTTACGGGCTTTATTTTGCTGAATTCCAGCTGTGAGTACATGGAGGAGTAGCCCAGTTTCTTCTCTCTTCCTCTATTGTGTTCTGTCTCCCTGAAATTACTTTCTACTGATGCCTCCCCTTCCTTGTATCTTCCTAAGGAAAGAAGGAAAATTGACCTGCTCAATAAGCTCTAGAAGACTATGTTGGTATTTTCTTCTCTCATGAGCTTTCTGACAAGCATTTTCTATGCCTAGGGAGGAGTTTTAACAAACAAGTCAATTAGCTGTAATCCCTGGAGTAGTAGTTAATCCCTGGTACAGACTGTAAGAACCAGGATTCAAATAACCCTAGAGGAACCCTATGGGCAGCAAAAACCACCCTGGCCCTCACAGTGGGTGCTTCCAATGTGGTCTTGTGGTGACTGAACACATACTACACTAGGATCTTCAGCCCACATCTATGTTACTTTAAAACCTTGTTCCAACCCACCCTCTGAGTTTCCTCCTCCTCCCTGAAAGTTTTGTTGGATAGTCCGAAGAGAATTTCATGTTTAGCAACCCACTGCCATCTCTCATCACCACCTACCCCAACCTATTCTGAGTCATCCCCACTAGTGTCTCAGTGAATCACAGATGGACCATAGCTCACCCCTGATATCCCTTTGCCTTGTGAGCTCCAGACAGCAGCACTCAGTTACCATGGCCCAAGTGTAGAGTAATAAGAATAGTCTTGCTTCACTGGTTCTATAGGAGGGGACTTGCTCTTTCCTTTTATATGCTATCTTTGCTCTGAGGAACCCATGACAGGAAGGCTCAACATCCTTAAATATTAGGAAGTGGGAGTAGACTTTTTCCCATTTACTATAACCTGCAAGCATGACTCCAGAATAATAATAATTGCTGACACTTACTAAAAGCATTCCATTCTAAGCATTTCCTACGCATCCGTTAACATTATTTTCACAAAGATTATGTGAGGTAGCATCTGTTACCATCACCACCACCCCCTCATGTTACTGATGAGGAAACTGAGGTATCAAATAGTGAAGAATAGCCAGAAGTTAGCAAGGAGGAAAGCTGGGCTTGAAATCCAGGTACTTTGTCTGTAAAATATACATCCTAACTGTCATGCCCCTTTACCCTTTATGTGCTTGTACCATCTGGTTGGATCACAGAAAGTTTTAGTGGCACCATATGATCACTTCCAGAATCATGTTCTTCTCTGGGGTATGTAAAGGGAAGTTGACTTCCCATCATCTGCCTGCACCCCTTTTCCTTTGACCTTTTAAGTGTCTGAAATTCTCCCTTCATAATTTGACTTATATTTCTTCTTCCTACCTTCCACCCTACTCCACATCCTAAGGCATGCCTGTGTTCTAGAACTTAAACCATAGACATGACTTCAGGACTTTTCAGAAAAATCCTTTGATGATAGATAAATAGATAGATAGACAGACAGACAGACAGACAGACAGACAGACAGACAGACAGACAGACAGACAGACAGACAGACAGACAGATAGATAGATAGATAGATAGATAGATAGATAGATAGATAGATAGATAGATAGATAGATAGATAGATAGATAGATAGATAGAGATATGTATCTCATGTGAATCACAGGTGGGGTATAGCTTGCTCTCTATATATGTATATATATATGTATATATATGTATATATATGTATATATATATACACATATATATCTGAGATATGTAGAGATATATGTCTCAGAGAGAGAGAGAGAGAGAGAGAGAGAGTGAGAGAGAGAGAGAGAGAAGCTGGGAGAGATAAAAAAAAGTTTTCTCCCTAGCCAGGAGTACAACGGTAACTAAACGTCTACCTCACCTAAGCAGGAGCTTTCGCATAAAAATATGGATTATTTCATTACTGTTCCCCAGGAGCAGGAAGCAAATATTGAAAGTCAAATTTATGATAGGCTTTGTCAGAGTGATTAGTTTTATTCTATGAGCAGGTTTTATTGAGGAAGAAATTAAGAGAAATCCAGCTATTTAGAAGTTGACCAAAGCTCTGCATACACTTTTGCACTGTTCTCATCAAACCTGTAAAAAGATCATGTAACTATAAAGGATTTGGCATCACTATGGTCCAGTGCAGCTGGTTGCACAGAACTGCTCTAATAATGAAATGACTCTTCTATTGTTTGCTTTTCACTCACTTCAATAAAGAATACAGGAGCAAATGATATTCTTCTTGGCTTTAAGTGATTTCACTTTCATGCAGCTTCCTGAATGGTCTGCTCCTGACTCCACAGCTTCCTCACTGCTATCTCCATTTGCTTTACCCTGATACTATTTTGCATTCAAACACATTAAATGCAGCTCATGTTATACAAGCCATTATTTATTCTCGCTCGGAAACACTGTAGGTCACTCACCACATGCTAAAGTGAGAAAACCCATCAACAAATAGGCCCTGTCCATTCAGCTCAATTGACATTTCCATTGTCTTTGACTGGGGTCTCTGCATAACAGGATACACCCAGAAGGATGTGGCAAGAACACCCATTGGCTGCTGCCTGGCTTTGTTTCTGTAACTGAGCACCATTTGACCAATGCTGAGGGGTTTTCTGGGCGTGTTTCCTTCCTTTGTCAATGTTAATGCAATGCCAAGTGATAAAGATGCCCTTTGGCATTCAACACTCTTAGCCTTTAATAATAAACACTTTCTGCATCTCAAATTGCTGCTATACATGAACAGGTTTTAGTCAACCCCTGAAGTGAACATGTACCTTCTCATTACAGGGCAGTGGTGGTGAGAAAGCAATTCACTAAGCCATAGGGTTGGCAATCACCCATATTTTCTGCTATGAGTAAATAACTTCAATTGATTTAATCATAAAAGAATAACAGGAAAACTACATTGATTTCCAAATCCCTAATGTGAACATCAGACTCTATTGACCAGGCTGCATGCAAGGCGGTTGTAGTCATTTGTATGAACTCAAGAAACATCAATACTTGATCATTACTCCAACAAAAAAAATGACAATTTAGGCCTGTTTCAAAATGGGTTGAAGTAATATTATGCAGGGTGATTGGGCAATCTAGAGTGATATAAGTGATAATATGCTGCAATGCTCATTAGATTAAAAAGAACAAAATCCATAAATTCTGGTGAACAGTTCTCTTGTTAATTGTAATAGGTCATTCACCTCTATAGTAACAGTAATAACACACTAGACCTCTATTTCTATTAAAGTAACCAAATGGGGTTGTCGAAAATTCATTTGTCACTCATGTAAATTTAAGACCTGTGCATAGAGAAAAATCTCTTTATAAATGGAGAGACTACAGGTTTTCTCACAAACCACTTTTTAAAAAAATTTTTAAATTTTTGATTGCATGTATAAATATACCAAAATATATAAACATTACATCATTGTTTAGCCCAATATTCTCCCATCATCTTATCTCTTGTGCCCTCCCCTCCCCTCAATTTTACTCTCCTCCCCTTCTCTTGATCTATGCTTCAGTTCTGTTGCCTGTTTTTTTTTTTTTTGTTTTTTTGTTTGTTTGTTTGTTTTCCTTAAATCCCTCATATAAATCAGGCCATCCCATATTTCTCTTTTTCTTTCTGGCTAATTTCTGCTAACATGATTTCTTCTAGCTCCACCCATGTTGCTGCAAATCACATGAGTTTGTCTTCTTTGATTGATGCATAATATTCCATTGTGTAAGTATACCACATTTTTTTCAGCCATTCATCAGTTTTGGGGCATTTGGATTGTTTCCATATCTTGGCAACTGTACATAGTGTTGCAACAAACACCGAATACAACTGTCCTTATGAATGAGTGATTTTGTATCCTTTGAGTAGATTTCTAAATGTGGGATTGCTGGATTGAATGGTAGTTCCACTTTCAGTTGTTTGAGGGTTCTCCACACAGCCTTCCACAATGGCTGGACCAACTTGCATTCCCACCAGCAGTGTAAGAGTGTTCCTTTTTCTCCACAACCATGGCAACACTTGTCCATTTTTTTATATGAGACATTCTTAATGGTGTAAGATGGTATCTCATTGTGGTTTTGATTTGTATTTCTCTGATTATTGATGATATAGAGCATTCTTTCATATGCCTATTGACCATTTGTGTTTCCTCTTTGGAGAAGTGTCTTTTTAGTTCTTCTCCCCATTTTTTAACTGGGCTTTTTGCTAAGTTGTGTGAATTCTTTGTTATCAGACCCTATCACTTGTATGGAGGGCAAAAACTTTCAATCAGATGGGCTTTTTTTGTTTGTTTTCTCACAAACCACTTCTAGAATTGTGTTTGCTTCCCTGAAGTTCACTGGTCATTTAGAAGCAAAATTAAAAAGCATTAAGATTTTTGATATACATTTATGTATAACAATGTGTGAAGAGAAAGAAATGTAGTTGTTGATTTTAATGTAGGAGAAAGAATTTTGACTTAAGTAAATGAACATGTTTATGTAAGTAGGGATCGTTGCTTGTAAAAGCATTACTAATTAGTGTTACTAAGCCCGGTGTGGTGGTATGTGCCTGTAATTCAAGCGCTGGGAGCCAAGAGGCCCAGGATCGCTTGAGTTCTTGGGTTCAAGACTACCCCAGACAACAAAACGAGACCTGGTCTTGAAAAAGCAGGTAGGTGCAGTGGCAGGTGCCTGAAATCCTACCTACCTGGGAGGCTGAGGTTGGGGATCACTTGAATCCGCGGAATTGGGACTACCTAGGGCAACATAGCGAGATCTAGTCTCAAAAAAACAAACAAAAAGAACCCCACCACTATTAGTGTTACTAATAAGAGGCTGGGACACTGGACATACATCAGTACTATCCCAGGTGAGATGGGACATGGGATCTCTGTAGAACCTGGGAGATAGATTATAAACTCTGCCAATAAATTGCTTCAAAACTCCAAGCAACTCACCTGCTAGCTTTTGGTCCTTCCCCTGCAAGTTGACGTAATCTGTACTTTGGAATATTTCTTCTAATTATAAAATCTGACTTTGAGCCAGATGATGGAGAGTGACTTAATGTCATCATTCTTTTATTCATTGCATATTACTATGCATGCTTCATTATCTCATTACAAATAGTTTCTCCTTTAGTAAGTTTTATGAAGGCAAATATTATTTTAATGAAAAGTCTTGTTTGTTGCAGACAAGAAATACAGCAGATAGCCTCTCCCCTACTTAAAAGACCTAAAACTTTGATAGTACCTAAATATGCAAAATATTGGTGAAGCCCACATTGAATGCTCACCCAAGGTGAGAATCTTAAGGGACTTCATGTTCATGAGTCATTGGCTTTACACTTTGGTATGTCCAGCACAAAATCAGGTCCACTAGGACTTGGAAGTTATGTAAGAAAAGCAGTCGTCCCTCAAATTGCGTGTAGCATTAGGGAAATGAAATTAACACACAACGTAATTACTGAATCATCTGTGAGAGTAAATCATTAGCTCCAAAATTTAGTGTAAGTAATATGCTGTAGAATTTAGAAAAAGGTAAAGTCAAAAATAATCATTTTATTCAAATTTGTAATTAGAATGTGAATTAGACTTTGAAAACTGGATAAAGTTTGGCCAATGTGGAAGCAAACAATAGGAGCCTCTAAGCTAGAGGATCTTGCATTATTGGTATGGAGACACATGCTGGCAGTTCATGGGAACACACTCTGGCTAGGTGAGACCAGGTATATGATCACAAATAGTTTAGATGTTATGTGCTAGCAAAAAGGAAACAAACAGCTGTATTTCTTTATTATGAAAAACTAACAACATGTGGTATGAAAGATAGTTTCAAGTGTATATAGACAAAGCACTGAACATTAAAATATTTTATGGAAAAGTTATTCTTTGAATTCTTTTAATAATGCCAATAAGATTTTATTATCTCCCTATCATTTGTTAATTTCCCTATGTATAAAAAGAGAAAACAGGCCTCAGAATAAAACCTTCACCTAACAAAATTTACTACCTACATTATTGTATCTCCATTGTATTAATTATAAGGTATTTTTTAAACTTCATTAAGTGGTAATGATTTCCTTTTTACAACTATGATGTTACGTTTTACTTTAAAAATACGTTTTTTAAAGAGCAGAAGTTATCAATGTATGAATTAAGAAGGGATATAAGCTACATGCAGATGTGACAAAAATTTTAAAGGCAATATGTGAATGGAAGTTTAGAATTCACTGTTAGAGTAAGAAGAGCACTAGTCCTCAAAGTGAAGCCTGGCTTTAAATCCCTCCTCTATGGCTTGTTAACAGTGACCCTGTATGGAAAGAAGTGGGCCACTTCCTCTTACAGAGCCTCAGTTTCCTGGTCTGTAAAGTGAGGGGTTGGGTAAGATGAACTCCAAGGTCTCCTTCAGCTCACACTAGTGTGATTAAAGGGCTATTGAAGGAGTCTGAGCAGACAGTGACAAGATGAAAGTGGCACTTAAAGAAGATTAGTCTGGCAGTGACATGAAGGTGAGATCTGAGAGGAGAAAGCTTGGGGTCAAGGAGGCCATATAGGTGACTGCTTCTGTTACCCAGAAAGAACTGAGGGCCTTGGCTAGGATGCAGTGAGTGAAAATGTGAGGGATGAAAAGATGTGGAAGATATTTATAAGGAAAGTTGGACAGGATTTGAAAACTAAATAGTGAATAGAATAAAGGAAACATGGGTTTTGAACCTGGTGATATAAAAAAAGGGACCCTTTTCACAAAATACCAATGTTGAAATATTTGATTCTGAAAATCTTGGCTTTGAACTGATTATAACATGCTGATTAAAATACTTGGAGGACAGATGAAAATATAGGACTGCCACTTAATTAAAAAGAACCATGCCAAAGTATTGAGTTAAGAATCTTCTGCCCTGAAATAATGACTAAGTTGCAGAAGAGAATGAAAAACAAGAATAGCAGGAAGCCCCAATTGGGCTTTGGAGTATGATGGCTATTAATATGGGCAAGGAGAATTGAAAAAGACCAAGAAAAGGAACAAATATAGATGCTCAGAGCATGGGAGAAACCAGAATAGTTTGGGGCTCTGTAAGCCAAAAAAGGAGCCAGTTCAAAAAATGGGTAGCAATGACATACTGAAAGCCCTGCAAGGAGGAGGAACTTTAAAGTGAAGACAAAAGGCTCTGCTGACATCATTAGTGCCCTTCTTTTGAGCAGAAAACATCAGTTGTAACACTGAAATAAATTAAGAAGAGATTAAGATTAAGAGCCAACTGGGAGGGGAAAGTAAGGCAAAAATATGGGGATTTGGCAGGAAAAAGAGAGAAAATTTCTTTTTGGCAAGAAAAAAGCTGCAGATTCAAGAAAAGTTGACTTAAAAAAATATGTGGGTAGACCATAATTTTGATAACAGAGATAGATAAAAGACTCTTGGGAAGAGAAAAATGGAAGCATTAGGAAAGTGAAATGAGATAAATTGTGGACTACATTTGTGAGGTTCAAATTATAAACATGGCCCACCCTTGAGTCGCCAAGTTTCCCCAAATTAACTCCAAAGAAAGAGGTCTCACATCTCTTTCCTCTCCCCCATCACATTTCCACCAGGTTCATGTACAAAAGACACTAAAAAATAACCTTTGAAGTCGGTTTTCTGGGTAAACTTCATTGTACATTCATTCTTTCAAGCACTCCCCAGGCCAATTCGTTCCTGGGTAGAAAGGGTTGTGCTCTTTTCCTCCGTGGAATCTGGGACTCCTGGCCTGTGTTAGTGACATTAAGTGTGAAGTACGACACTCACATCATTAAGCCATGCATTCTCCTACCATCTGGACAGAATTAGCAAATGCTCTTTGGGTGTTTCACATAAGCTTGATGGTTATAGCAGTTGTCTTTGTGTGTGTGTGGGCTTGGGGTGGTGGTGGGGTGAGGGATGGTGATGGTCCTTTTCTGATGGCTGAAAAACAGCCAGGATCTCATTAATATACAAAAATAAATCAGGGCAGGGGTTTTTGCCAGCTATAGAAGAATCTAAAAATACCATGGGCCAGTGTGCCATCTATGTAACTCTTGAGAAACTTCCTATACCATAATTGTATAATTATTTTACATGAACATATAATCCCAATAGACAATGTGCTGTGTTGCTATAGCGCCTGTAGGAAGGTTCTGTATTTGACACATATAACTGAAAACAATGAGAGAATAGAATAAAATTATTTTCCTGGAATCAATTAAAATTATAATTTTGAATATATGAACTAAATTCTTTGTTGGGCAGTAGATCGTATTAAGAGCACAGATTCTACATGCCACCAAATGCTGGCTTAAATACAGTCCCCACACTTGTAAACAAAAAGTTCACTAGATTTTCCTTCATAGAGATTAGCCTGGAGAAGTAATACACATTCTGTGATAAGATAGTATCTAGACATGTGATACAGGAGTTCTTGAGTACAGAAAGATGCATGGAAAAACAAGTACAGTTTTTCACACTGATCTGGAGTTTTTCCAGATCAGTTTTAAAAAGACAATAACTAGTAGTTTGTTGTAACAGTCTGTTACAGGGGAAAGAAGTGCAATTTGTTCACAAAGATAATTGTTACCTATAATCATCTTGTACCAATAAAGTTTATTTTTCTTAATAAAAAAATTAAATAAATAAATAGCCAGGCATGGTGGCACATACCTGTAATCCCAGCTACCTGGGAGGCTGAAGCTAGGGATCACTTGAGTCTGCGGGTTTGAGAAACTCCAGGCATCACAGTGAGATCTAGTCTCTAAAAATAAATAGATAGATAGATAGATAGATAGATAGATAGATAGATAGATAGATAGATAGATAGATAGATAGATAGATAGATAGGTAGGTAGGTAGGTAGGTAGGTAGGTAGGTAGGTAGGTAGGTAGGTAGATAGATAGATAGATAGATAGATAGATAGATAGATAGATAGATAGATAGATAGATAGATAGATAGATAGATACCCCAGTTGTATAAATTTCAGCTCTACAATATCTACATACATTTCCTGATGTCGGGCGGAAGTAACAATAATGCTAATAATACTAAGAGGATTAACAACTAATTGGGGCTGTGAAATAGAATCATATAGTCCATCAGCCATTAACTCAGTTGCCTTCAGAAACCTGGTAGTCAAATTTACTGGCTAAATCAGGTAGAGTGTAAGGCACTGGGACAAGCAGGCACAGGTGGAGCCTATGGTGAGCTGCACAAGACATGCCCTTCTGAGGGAAACTGTCACCCACTTACTTGAAACCATGTGGCAATGAGGTCTCAACGAATTCAGATCTTTTAATTGGTTAAGATAATCTAGAGTTCCTTGTTTTTATATGATTCTTCCAAATTTTTAAAAATTAGAATTTTAGCAACTAACAGAGCATATTTTAGATATTTTACTGGCAAACAAAACACGTTAGTGAGACACAGTATTTTGCAAAATGGCTTCCAACTTACAACCTTTAAGTTTGTGAGTTCTTTGAGCTCTTATAAACCAGAGAGGTCCTTTTACCCAAACAGTCTAGCTTTTTCAGTGCCAGCAAGCCCCCTGCTCTTCAGTCCTATCCTGAGGCTTTACCCTCCTGATGGCACTCTGAGATCCAAAATCACCTTTAGTTTCCCAATTAAAACCCATCAAAACCTGGTTCTTTCAGTGGTCCCTGCTCTTCCCAGTAGGATACAAGACAATAAAATGTATGGTATAGCTTGCTGGGATCTTCCTGGATCTAATAAATTCTGTGAGAGTCTAATATATGCCAAGGAGCAAGTCTGAGTCCACCTCATTCAGTCATTCATTTATACAGAAAATATTGGTCAATTTATACCACATGCTAAATAAAGAATTGTATCCTAGGAGTAAAGGGCAAACAGGTCAGGCCAGGACCTTATACGCAAGGTCATAAATAGTTTGTTAATGAAGGCAAATGTGTAATTAGGCTATCAATTTGCACTGCCTCAGAGTGCTAGCACTGATACTCTCCAGGAGTACTTGTAGACTAATGCCCTGCCCTTTCCAGTCCTCCCATCTCCCTTTCCCCTGTCCCACAAGTCCTCATTTGCTCCAAGTCCTGCTTCCCACTGTTCAGGTGATACAGTCTGCCTGACCCTACAACAGGTATCTTGAGCACTCTGGTTTTCATTAGGCCAGTGGACCAAGGAGCTTTGCACCATTGGTCACTCCTGGTTCCCACTGGTTTTAGCTTCTCACCTACAGGCTTTACATGTGCTATTTCTTCAAGTAATGCGTTTACTTGTTCCTTGTCTATAACCTTTATGTTGTTCTGCTTTCCTACTTAGTGGATTCCATTTCTACATCTATTATCAAACTGTGAGGTCAGAGATCAGGTTTTTTTAATCTGTGTTTCCCCTGTAGTGTGTTTTGGGCACTCAATAAATGTTAATTTAAATGAGTTAAGACTTGTTCCTTCAGTCTCAGTTTATGTATCCTTGAAGACCTAGTTAAGACCTAGTAAGACCTATATATCCTTGAAGACCTAGTTAATTGCTGCCTCTGTCCAGCAACCTTCCTAGCTTCCTTCAGCCTCAAGGAGGATCTATTCTTGCTCAGAATAGCTCTAGCCTTGAGTTCAAACTACTCTTCCTGCCCATAAACATAGACGTTTATGCTGTGATTATTGTGTATGTGCCTCATCTCTACAAAAAATGTAATTCTTCTGAGAGTAGAGGAAGTTTCTTCTGAATCTTTCTACCCTTTGCGATAGGATATTGCCTGTGGATTTTAATAAGGTATATACCAAATCCATGTGCTTGAGCAAATGAGCAAACTAAATGAGTGAAGAGAACACAATCTAAGTTGGTAATCAAAGCATTACCGATTCCACCCTTCATTTATGCTTTTGACTTCCAAATTTGATACATACTTTAACAGGGGTGCTTTTACATTTCATAGGTGCCTGTTACAAAATGTTGAATGTCATTAAATTTCCAGGTAACTAAAAACCATGTGATGAACTTTGTGATAAATACTTTGTGATGAACTAGTCTTGGAAAAAATCTTAATGTTGAAAGTGGGGGAGAGTTCATTATGATTATATACAGCATTTTATATCTTATAAAACCCTGAACTTTTGATGTCTTTGAAGGTGTTTAAGACTTCCTTTAGTAATAATTTTTTTTACTGTAAAAAGATGCTTAATTGTACTTTTTGACTTGACATTTTTGTGTCTTTTTTACTTGGTACTAACATTATCCATCAGCCATCCCATGTTCTCTCACTCAATTTAGTTTATTTAGCCAACAGTTCTTTACTGAGTGCCTATTAGGTGCTTTGACTCACTATGGACCTGAAGAGTAGATAACCCTCCTTATTAAAATGGTGCTTAAAGAAACAGGACACATTTTGAGTGAGCAATCATTTATTAGTAAAGCCACCACACATCCGTGCATAGATTTTGTGGTATTTGTTTAAATTCAGAGCAAGTAAATACACATCTCATTCTCACATGTGCTTCAGAGAACCAGCTGGTTTATAACTGAAAGGGAATAAGTCTGTTACAACCAGACTTACAGCCTCTAGAGGAGAATTGATGGCAAGAGCGACTAAAACATTTGCTCTGTTCTGTGGTGAAAACAAGTGCAATTCAGCACCCTTACTTTCTCTTGATTTTGCCATTAAAGAATGTTGTCTCATAATTAATCACCAGTGAGGACACTAGAATAGCAGAGGCCAAGGTAAGAAAACCATACAGCCATACTGTAAGGACTAATTACATAATATTGCTAAGAAATTATTGAAGTCTTTTTTTATTCTTTTGTGGCAAGGGAAAAAAAAAGCGGTCAGTTATAAAAGCTTTCTCATGAACATTTTCATAGCTACAGAATAGGCAATATAGTACCTCTGGTAGTACCTCTGGCAATGATAGATTAGAGACTTCCATCTAATAACTAGCAATAGCTTACCTATCAGTGTTTTAGGTAATAAACAACTAAATCATAATTTCTATCTCAGAATCCTAAGTGATTACACTTTCTATTTCAAGATTTCATAGACATTTAATATTGGAAATGAAAATAATGTGTCATTGATTTGAGCAGTCTGTTAGAATGTAGGAATAATGATCTGAGGGATTTCTAATTATCTAAATTCCAGTAAAAATCCTTGAGAGCTTTTCATATGGAGAAAAGAAGATGACCCAAAATGTAAAAGGTACCTGAGAAAATGAGATATACTTTTGCAAATCTAGATTCTATCATAAAGAGGCTATCAGAAGCAAAGAATTGGGTTCCTTGTGCCTCTGAGGAGGCTGGGCATGGAAACTTTCAAAGAAGGCAGATGACTACTCCTTAAAGGAATTTTTATACACAAGTAAATAGTATGCAGACATCTTCTTGGTTTCAATTTTATTATCTATAGATGCCTCGGGCCTGTTGGAAGTCATAAACTCACACTACGTATGACACCTGAAAACAGGCACGCATTGACTGCCTTTTCACCTTGTATCCATTTGTGTGTTAAATAGCTGATATGATGGGCTCTTTTTTCCTCACACCTATAAGCCAAAGTCATTGTCCTGTCAGTGTGTAATGATTTTAGTATTTTTGGAGTGCTTGCCCTGGAATTTTTCCATTGCATTATGGAACAGCAGCCCTATCCATAATAGATTTAATGTGGGGGGGAGGGGAGGAAGAAAGGAAGTTGGGTTGAGAAAGACAAAGGAAAGAAGAGGAAATTTTCTATTTAGACTGCTGGATCCGAGCCCCTCTAAGTAAAGAGATTCTTAGGCTGTCCTAGGCAAGCTATTTGATTTCTCATCAGATGCTTTCATCGCCCCAAGGCTCATCAAAATGGAAAATATTTTAAAGTGGGCCTCTCACCCCTCAGATTTCTGAGAGCTGAACCTGGCAGGAAACTGATATGATGTACACCTATCTTCCAACTCCACTTGCGATGTTTTACTAAGCCCACTTTTGTCTGGTTTCTAATCCATTGGGTATTAATGTTAATCTGATATTTCTGAAGTGCTTAACAGTGTTTGTCTATGAAAGGGACTGTGGAAAAGCAGACTGATGGATTGGCTGTGGATCTGACAGCAATTCAAATTTTGAAAAACAAACCTACTTATCCAAAAGTGCCAAATAACCCTCATATGTTTCCCTAAAATAAGAGTGATATATAAAGAATAAGTCGGTGACACTAATTTCCATGTTTGCTGCACCATTTTAGCACTCCCATAAACCTGTAGTAGCTTTAACAGAAATATGGCTGGTTGAGGCATATTTTATTCCTCAGCATGCAAGCCTAACAAATACAAACTTTAACATGTTCTTAAACAGACCCTAATCTTAGTGAAGTATTCTAGCAGACATTCATATTCCACCTGTAATACTTGAGGGGGATAATCTAGTATCTGCTTTTGATTTATAAAATAAGAACTAGTGGGATAGACAAAATATAATTTTCTTGAAAGAATTTTTTTTACCAAAATTATAGCCCAACCTTTTGAATTTGAAAAATAGTGTTCAATTCAGCATAGCTCTGTGTTTTAGCACATGTGGTAGTTTTAACAAAGTAACTCCTTACTTGTTTTCCCCACAACTTCCAGATAGACATCCCCATTCAGACCTAGCCTTTGGTTAAGCTGTCCTATGACTCCTTCGTTGGATCATATTTGAAAGGAAGAGTTGAAGTTCTTATTCTTCGAAAATATGAAAATGGAGAATTGGGTCCCACAGATGGCACATAGAAGTTAGAAGTTAGTTAACATCTGTGTAAGAAACACTAAAGTATGTATGTTAGAGTTTATTGAGGAAAACATTTTACCTTTCTGAAGTTTTTTATATAAGCTATTTGAATATAAAAACAATACATCACTTATCAAAAAGTAGGCCATTCAAACAAAGGAATATATACATAATCATATTTAACATTTGGAAGCTATCTTTTGAAATTTATACTTACATATAAAAATATTTATTAATATATTGTCAAACATATATGAAAGTCACATGTATATAAAATAAAGTGTATCTGAACTTCATTAAAATATCTTTATATAGTAGTGATGGGTTTACTATATGAATAAACTTGATGCCACTGATCTGTACACTTAAAATGCTAAAACATTAAATTTTATGGATATATTTTACTACAATAAAATACACAATTTTTGGTATTTTTTAATGGAATTAAATTTTCATTTTAACATTTTGTCAGTTTCAGGTGTTTATTGAAAATCAAAATGTATAAATATTACATTAAGGTCACTACTAAACTTCCAGTACTATCTTTCATCACATCATTGTCCCTTTACCCCAGTTACCCTGACCCACTCACCTTCCCCCTTTCTTTCTGGTAACCATTCATTGATCTTATAGTCAAAGTTTATTTTTGTTTTACTTAGTTCACATGCATCACATATGAGGAAAATCATGTGTTGTCTTTATAGGATTCCCTATTTTTGCCAAGCATGGTTTCCTGTAGAGTGGTTCATGTTGGTGTAGTATGATTTTACCTTTTTTTAATGGATGAATAGTGTACTGTTGTGTATCTATACCACATCTTCTTTATGCATTCACTCATTAATCAGTGTGTACTTGGTTGCTTCCCATTCTTGGCCATTATAAATAAATAGTGCTGCAGTAACCATGGGTACATATATCTCTTCAAATTAGTGATTTTGTTTTGTTTTGTTTTGTTTTGTTTTTTTCAGGAAAATATCTACAAGTAGTATAACTGAATTTTAGGTAATTTCTATTTTTAATTTTTTGAGGCTCTCCATATAGCTTTCCATAATGAGTGCATCAGTTTACATTCCCTTCTCTCCACATCCTCCCCAACATGTATTTCTCATTTATTGAATAATAACCATTCTCAGAAGTATGGAGTGCTAGACCATTGATGTTTTCACTTATATTTCCTTAATAATAAGAGATGATAAATGTCCTTTGGCAATCTGTATGTCTTCTTTAGAGAAGTATCTTGGATCTTCTGCCCAGTTTTTAATTGGAGTGTTTGCTTTTTATTGTTTTTATTAGTTCTGTATATATTTTGAACTTAACCCTTTGTCAGATGTATGAAGTACAAATATATTCTCCCATTTGGTAGAATGCCTTTTCATTTTGATACAAATTTCTTTTGCTGTGCTGCAGCTTTTTAGTATGATGTGGTCTTAGTTGTATACATTTTTAAAAATTTTTTGTAATTTAATTTTTTGGTTGAGTGTACATATATGTATATATATTTTACATCATTGTTTACCCCGAGGTTCTCCCACCACCTTAACACCAGTGAACCATCATAATCTCTGTGTCCATCCCTCTCCCAATTTTTCCCTCCACCCCCTCTCTTGTTCTATGCTTCATTCTGCTGACAGATTTATTCTTGCCCATGTCTGTTTGTTTTCCCCATATCCTTCATGTAGGTGAGACCATCCAGTTTGTCTCTGCCTTTCTGGCTTATTTCCACTAACATTATTCCCTCTAGCTCCATCCATGCATGCTGCCATGAGTGACATAAGTTTGTCTTATTTGATTGATGAATAATATTCAATTGTGTGCATATACCACAACTTTCTGACCCATTCATCTGTTTTGGGACATTTGGGTTACTTCCATATCCTGGCTATTGTAAATAGTGCTGCAATAAATATTCTAGTGCAGGTGTCCTTTTGAGTTAGAATTTTTGTAAACTTTGAGTAGATTAATAGAAGTGGGATTGCTGTATTGAATGGTAGATCCATTTTCATTAGTTTAAGGAACCTCCACACAGCTTTCCATAGTAGCTGCACCAGTTTGCATTCCTACCAGCAGTGTAAAAGTGTTCCTTTATCTCCATATCCATGCCAACATTTGTTGTTGCCCTTTTTTTTTTAATATGGGCCATTCTTAATGGTGTGAGATGATATTTCATTGTGGTTTTGATTTGCATTTCCCTGATTGTTAGTGATGTTAAGCATTTTTCATATCCCTATTGGCTATTTGTATTTTTTTTTTTTTTTGAGACTAGGTCTCACTATTTTTGCCCATGGAACTGCAGGCTCTCCTTGCCCGGGGTACCACAGACTCAAGCAATCCCCAGCCTCAGTTTCCCAGGTAGCTGGGATAACAGGCGCACGCCAACATGCCCAGCTGTTTTTTTGGACTAGGTCTCGCTATGGGCCCCAGGCGGGACTCGAACCGTGATCCCTAGCCCTGGCCGCTTCATAGGCTGAAGCTTACAGGCACGAGCCACCGTGCCCGGCCTTATTTGTATTTCTTCTTTCAAGAAGTGTCTGCTTAGCTTTCCCCCTCATTTTTTTGACAGTTGTATGTTTTTCTTTTATTTGCTTTGACATTGCAGTCCAGTTCCCAAAGACATCTCTAAAGCTGATTATCAGGGAGTATGTGGCCTAAGACTACTTCTGTGATTTTATGGTTTCAGGTCTTACATTCAAGTCTTAAGTTAATTTTTGAACTAATTTTGGTGCATGGTATAAGAGAGTGGTCTAGTTTCCTTCTTTTGCATTTGACTGTGCTGTTACTCCAACACTATTGTGCATTGTTTTTAAACTCTTGACTTATTTGTAGATAAGTTGTCCATAGGTGCTTGGTTTAATTCTGAGTCCTCTAGTCTGTTCTATTGATCTGTGTGTCCATTTTTATTCCAGTACCAGGCATTTTAATTACTATTGCCTTGTAGTACAGTTTGAACTCAGAGAGCATGATATCATTTTTATTTTTTTCTCAGAAATGTTCTTGCTATTTAGATTCCTTAGTTGTTTCAAATAAATGTTATGATTTTTTTGGTTCCAGTTCTGTGAAAAATGCCTTTGGAATTTTGCTAGTAATTGCATTGATTCTGTATAGAGTCGATTTACTGCTTTAAATAATATAGACATTTTTATGGTGTTAATTATTCCAATTTTTAAGCACAGACTATCTTCCCTACTCTGTCTTTTATTTTTCTCAATAATGTCTTATAGTTTTTGGTATATAGACCTTTCACATCTTTGGTTAAATTTACTCCAAGGTATTCAATTATTTTTGAAGTGATTATAAGTGAATTTTCCCCCTTTTCTTCTAGTTCATTATTTGCATGTGGAAAAGCAGAATTTTGTATATTAATTTTGTAGCCTGCCACTTCTAATAACTTTTTTCTGAAGTCATGGGGATTTTCTATATACGTATATTACTGTATGTAAAATAATGATATGCAAATCACAAATGCAAATAGTGATACTTCTTCCTTTTTTCTATAATTACACAAAACTCTGAAAAGACTCAGCTCTAAAGGATTTTATAGCACACATTCACAACTACTTATCTATATGGAGTTTGGTAACAATATCCTTTATCATTCTAACCAGGACTTCTGAAAGTGAATGGGGTTCTGTTATTCATTATAGCAGTACAACACACATGTAAAGGAGATTATCTATGGCAAATTGATCATATATGGTTGTACTATTCAAAGTTTGAACTAACTTTTAAGAAATTAGTAGGTATCGTTGAATGTAGAACAGTGAAAATATTCAGGGAATGCAAGAGTTTGTGAGGAGAACATTAATTAGATTTGGGAAGTTGTTCCACTGAAATAACCAACTGTCCTTGAAAGATGACATTAGTAGACAAGGGAGGTGACTGTGAAAGGAAACAAATTGATGAACTACAGAGGCATCTGAGAGACAAAAGCAGTTTGATTTGATGTGAAATATGAGGGACAGGGAGAAATTAGGAGTGACTTCTAGGAATCTCGGCTTGAGCTTACAAATGTTTCAGTGGTGCTATCTATGAGCTAGGAAACAAAAAAGAGAGCTTTGGAGGTTAGGAGAGCTTCTGAGTTCCCATTTGGAAATTGGGAAGTTGAAGTGCCTGTAAAACATCTAAATATACATGTCAAGCAGATAGTTGATATATGAGATCACACTCTTGGGAAAGATTTGAATAGGGAATAAAAATTTAGGAATCACCAACACATATGTGGTTGTTAAAATTTACACATGTGAATCAAATTTTTTTCAAGGGAGTGAGAATAAGACTTAGATACTAAGCAATTTCAATACATAATAATCAGGCTTAAGTTGCAAAAGGGGTGAAAAACCTGACCTCAGTTAAATATTTGAGGGTATTTGAGAACATGAACAGGAAAGGAGATAAAGGCTTATAGATTTTAATTTTTTAACCTATTTATATATAAATTTGATGATCTCTATCTGCTGTAAAAATCTTGACCACTTTATTACATATCTAGTGTATGCTAATGAGATCAATTTCCTTATGATTTCTGAACATAGTGCTTTAATTCCTTTTGGTGGAACAGAATTTTCCCAGCCCAAAGTAGTTACAGACTTTCTAGCTATATTAGATGTATAAGGCTGCCTCTGGGACTGAAACTGCTAATCAGGAACTCTTGAACCAAGTGAGGGCCCTTCTTCATGTGAAACTGCCCTCAGTAGGTCAAATTCCTCTCCTCCCAGGGGAGAATAGGAATGCATGTGTTTCCTTAGAGTTACCCTAGGCAGAATTTAGGAAGAAGCCTGGATTGCCACCTGGGGTCAGTCAGGATCTTCATTTTAAGTCAACAGGTATATACTGAAGTTTAGGAACTAATGCCATGACCCGGACTTCTTGTTCAATGTAATTTGTTAAGTAAGATTAGTGCAGAATGATGCTGTTTTGGAGTACTTTACAAAAACATTGATGGGGAGTAAATGATGATAAAGACAAACTAGAAGAAAAAGATGTATAGCACACTCTGAGTTATAGGACTGTACACAATTTCCTCATGATGGGGCAAGAAGAACAAGAAGAAATGAATACCACAGCAGCCCTGACCCATCTTTTATCGTATTTGCAGTTTCTTGGGTTCATTTAATTATTCATTTATTCAGCTAAGAGTGATTAAGTGGCTATACCATGCCAGGCAGTGTTCTAGGCACTGAAGGTGCAGCAGGGAATCCGATTTATATACTCATGATGGGAAGATGAGAAACAAGAAACAAAAGGCCTATCAGTTAAGAGGAAAATACAATCAACTGAAGGAATTGTGAAAGACTGAGGGATATATCAGTTTAGTTGAACAAGTATCACAAACATGATTAGATAATTTACATAACTAAATCATTTAATTATGAGAAATAATTAGGAGAATAAAAAGAAAATAATGACAGAGTCCCATCCCAGGGTGGTGTGAGTTAGTCTGTTTAGGCTGCTGTAACAAAAATACCATAGATCAGGTACTTAAATAACAGAAATGTACCTCTGGAGAGAGACTGCTTGCTGCTGCATAAGCGGATGGCCATCTTCTGGCTGCATTCTTACACGGCAGATGAAGTAAAGGACCTCTTCGAGGTCTCCTTTATAATGACATCTGTTCCATTTCTCATAAGGGTTCCCATTTATTTCCCAAAGTCCTCACCTCACCTCCAAATATCTTAACATCGGAGGTTAGGATTTCAGTATATGAATTTGGGAGGCAGGGGAACAAGCATGAAGTCTGCATAAAGTCTGAGTAGGTTTGAATTCCAGTTTGACCACTTGCTGGGCATATAACCTGGTTCAAATTGTTTAAAATCTTTGAACTTGCTCAAATTCTGAGTTTTTCTTTTTTTCATGTGGAAAATAGAGCTAGAGCACCTAGTTTGTAGTGTTTTGAGTTAATCAGATAGGTCTTATCAAGTATTTATTGTAGTCTACTAAATACTACAGAGGGGGGGTTTCTTGAACTTCATTCTGATTGCGCTATTCATTCTTCCATGCCCCCTAGTGTCTTCTACATAGTGATACTCAGCGATGTTGGAGAAATTTACTGAATGGGGAAACTAATTTTAGCTATTTTGTAGAATATAGCACATTTTATATCTCTGATCTTCAACTTACTCTTATTTATAGTTCCTCTATAAAATCTGGGGAACAGCTTAAGTGTTCTCTGAAATCTTATAATTCTAAGATATAATGAGCCAAAGTTATGATTTCAAAGGAGAGTGACTAGCAATTTCTAGGCATGGTGTCCGCTCAGAAAGCAGAGTAAATGTTGTGGCTTTGCAAGATAGCACCTAAGTTGGAGCCCATCCTTTTTACAGCTTGTCCTACTTTGTAATTGCTGTGTCTAAACACTGGCATTTCCATTTCATTAGAGAGGAGCCAGAAAGGAAGAGTGAGGTTTGAACATACTTGGCCTGGAACACAGTAAAGGATTACCTCCTTTCCCAAGAAACTATTAATTATTGGCTGCAACGTCTATTAAAATTTTTTAGAATAAGAAAAGTTAGCACTACAAAATTCCTCGAAACTGTTACACAAAAATAGAAATGATCAAAGGAAATCTTCAACTCTTAGGTATATCACAACCTATGCAATGTAAGAAAATAAAAATTTACCACCAAATAGCATAATTAAATGTAACTTTTTAATTTCTTGGCTTGCTATTTCAAAGGAATGTCCTTTTTGTTGTGAGAAAATTATGTACTCAAGTTGGAAGATTAAAAGAAAAAAGAAATCCTACTTTACATTTTGCTAGAGAAACAGCACTAACAACAAAGATTAGCCAACCAAAAATGTTTTATATCAAAACTATTCAATATCTCCAGTAACTTTCTAACCAATCAGTGTTCAATGTAGAAATATTGGCTATCATTTGAATGTAATCTTTACCAAAGCTTTCTCAATGGAAAAACTGCCTCATCACATAGGTACACTTTATTACAATCTTCCATCTGGGGAAGGAAAAATGGGGAGGAGAGAAATGGCAAGAAAGAAAGTAAACCTCAAATGGAAGCAAAAGGGCCATATTGTAACACCCTTTCTTTTTTCCATTTCTCTTTTTCTGTCGGTGAATATCAATGAAGTGTTACTGCATTCAAGCACTGGAGTGCTGACTTGGAGTCACCCAGCCTCAGCCCTGCTTCTTTTGAGCACAAGATCAAGGAGTTCATTTGTTGTTTACACATTTGAGATTCTACCCCACCCCCCGCAGCCCCCCTCCCACCAACACACACCTTCAGAAGTTGTTAAGGGAAAAAAAAAAAAAACAACACTCAGCAGGAGACCCAGAGGTTTTACCTGTCTTTAATTTATGCAGCATTTTTTCTAATTGTGTCATCCCGGCAGGTGTGACCGAGCTTTTGCCGAGCGTCGGTGCTATTTTACCTGCTTGAGTCTGTCAAAAAGCCATTTGTATGCGCCTGGCTAATGTGCTAGAAATAAAAGCCCCAACCTGTCAAGTAAACTCTGCACCTGTACGAAGCAGTTAAATTGTTCCATCTGCCATTATCCCGGGAGATCAAAGGCCCTCCCCGGGAGGGGTGCCCAAGAACCAAAGCAAAGGATGGAACTCCTTGTCTTAGGGTTTAAATAGAAGAGGACGACTACGCGGAGAGTGCAAGAGGGGGGGTGAAAAATCCGGAGAAAGGGATCCCGAAGCCCGGGCCTGGCTCGGCTACCTGAAGGCGCTTTTGTCTGACCCAAGCGCACCAGGAGCACATTCTTTCACATTAAGAACCGCAGGGGAAGACATTCATTCACTCCTCTTCTTTGGTGACGTAGTTGGGGCATTCATGTGTTTTTAACCTTGAATAATTTTTGTCTCTAAGCTCCAAACAAGTTTTACCCTGTCCACAGGTCAGTTTTGTTACAGAGGCCAATTAGCAGTGCTACCTTAGCCTGCGGCAAAAAGCCAAGTAATGGCGGGGCAAGCCCTACGGAGAGGTGATGAATAACTCCGGAGAGCTGTAATTTGAAAGGGGGGCCTTTGAAGCATTTACCTTACATGGGACGCTATTGTCACTGCAGGGTGTTTGATCTTAAAATAATTTACTTAATGATCTCACCATGGGAGCAATTGGCAGAGCAAGATTAGGCTGTAAGGCCTAATGGACATGGGAAAAGTTAAAATTGCTTGGAGAAAGGTATGTACAGCACTGAGATCTGTCCGTGTTCTGTGTTCATTACTTACTAGGGGGGGAAAGCCCAGCTGACCGCGCTCAGCTTTGCACAGCTCATCAGAGAAAATCATCAAACTCGGGCTTTTCCTGGGGTATGCGCTGAGTATTTTCCCGCTAGCCTGCATTTCAGCATTTGTGAAAATGAATAATCTGATTTCGTTTTCATAGGCAGTGACTCCCCACCCACCCATTTGTATTTTGCAGATGTGGGGCCACTGTTCTGGAAAGGAGCGGAGTGGCATCCCCACTTCAAGTTTTTGAGTGGAATGGGAGCCTGTGAAAATGTGAGATCATGCCATGTTTTGTCCTCTTCCAGCTGGTCAAGAACATCAAGTAGACACCAGGTGATTGTTTGGCATCATTATCCTGGGCCAAAAAAAAATATGAGCTTTGTCCTCTGAAAAGGAAAACTTTGTCCTCTAAAAAGGAAGCCCCAGTTTGACATATTTAGACTCACAATCACTTGTGTTTCCTGACACATCACCAGTTCTGCTCATCTGGCCATTGGAAGAACTCGCTCAGGGTTGAGTTCTACTTGTGTCATGAGAGCACTTCAGATTTAAATGCCTTCATAATTTTGCTCTTTCAGCTCTTCAAAATTTGTTTACTTCCACAACTCCTTATAAAGAATCTTACTGCTCTCAGTTATGGAATTAGATACCTTTAAAAAATGTCCAGCAGGAGCAAGAGGTACCTAAGGATTGGTATTGCTGTTCATGTGTTTGATGCTAAGGGATTGCTTTCCTTTGATGCTAACAAAAGAACCTGTGATGCAACAGAATGTGAATAACTAATACATGAACTTATTTCCTGTGTTTGACAGATTCTAGTTAAGTGCATCATAGCAGCAACCCACTATCTGGAAATGTATTTCTTCTTTAGGAAACAATCCCCGGGGAATATAGCTATATATGTCATCCAGAAGCTTTGCATTCATGTTATTTGTGTAAAATAGAAAAGCTCAAATTTGAGCTCAAAATATATTATCCTCATTCTCAAAATCCACAGGTTTTGTCAGTGCCAGGTAGACCAAGCAGTGCAATAAAATATTTTTAGTTCATGCAAATCAAGTAGTTATGAGCATGAGTACCAGCTTTATGCCAGTTTGAGGGAGTGAAACCCCTACAAGTCTGAAGGGTTTTTAAATTCAACCTTTGGGGTCAGTTTCTTCTTATTCTATTGAGATATGCCTGAGAGTCTCTATCAAAACAGAATAATACCTTTGAACTTGTGTCTTTATCTCTTCCCTATACTTGGAAATTGGTAACTTATTAATATGCATCAATAATTTCTTCTCTGATGCATGGAAATAACTACCTGAGGCTGAACTAAAGATTATATATGCTTTGTTCATACATTCTACTTGTTAAATTACTTGATAAGTGATCATGGAGCGAGTGCTGCAAGGTAGGGAAAAGAAAGGCAGCAGATCAGAATATGCATCTATGAGTCTTAACCTTTTTCAATTAGTGAAAAAGAAATATCATGGGTAATGTGAGGATTAAAGTGAAATAAGTTATGTGAAGCTCATAGGACTGACTCTGAAAATAGAAGAGGCTCAATAATAGTTCTTTCCCACCCTGTACTATAGAAATTTTGAATTTCCAAAATAGGAGTTAAGTTTGGTTTATCCTCCCCTTCCCTAATTTCTTCTCCCATTTCTCCCATTTCTTCACCCATTTCTTCTCCCATTTCCACTCATGATCCAGTAGTGTGCTGTAAGTAAAGCTGTTTTTGGTGGGTAAATTGAAATGGTAACATTTATGAACAGCTAAACATTCCTGGAGAATTGACTAAGTCACCTGCAGGCCAGTAGATGTGAATACTAAACTGAGTCTGAGCTTCCCAGAGACCTTGTAGCTGGTGATATTTTCTCTCCAGCTTTCCTTCTTCTTTCCTCTTTCTCTTTTCCCAATTCTATCTTTTTTAGAAAATAATTTATATATATATACACATATTTCACATCTTTGTATTCCCCGTGGTTCGCCCACCACCTCCCCTCCCTAACCATCCCCACCCATCCCCCCACCCCCAGTTGTATACTTTAGTTTGGTTGTTGGCTTGTTTTGACTTTTCCTCCTGGCCTTTTGTTTGTCTTTCCTATATCCCATATATTAGTGAAACCATTTGGTTTCTATCTTCTTCTTTCTGACTTGTTTCTGCTAATAAGATTTCTTCTAGGTCCATCCATGTTATCGCAAATTCATCAAATTTGTCATTTTTAATTGATGCGTAATATTCCATTGTGTATATATACCACATCTTTTTCATCCATTCATCTGTTTTGGGACATTTGGGTTGTTTCCATGTCCTTGCAATTATAAATAGTGCTGCAATAAACATCCAAGTACAGATGTCCCTTTGTATAAATGTTGAGGTCTCCTCTGGGTTGATTCCCAGAAGAGCGATTGCTGGGTTAAATGTTAGTTCCATTTTCATTAGCTTGAGGGTCCTCCACACAGCTTTCCATAGTGGCTAGACCAGTTCACATTCCCACTAGCAGTGTAAAAGTGTTCCTTTCTCTCCAGTTCCATGCCAGCACTTTTGTTGTTGCCCATTTTTTTGATGTGGGTCATTCTTACTGGTGTAATGTGATATCTCATTGTGGTTTTGATTTGCATTTCCCAGATTGTGCAATTCCCCAATTCTATCTTTTTTTTTTTTTTTTTTTTTTTTTTTTTTTTTTTTTTTTTTTTTTTTTTTTTTTTTTTTTTTTTTTTTTTTTTTTTTTTTTTTTTTTTTTGAGACTAGGTCTTGCTATTTTGCCCAGGGAACTGCAGGCTCACGTTGCCCAGGGTACCATGGACTTAAGTGATCCCTAGCCTCAGCTTCCTAGATGCAGGCTTGCGCCACCAAGCCCAGCTATTTTTTGAGACTAGGTCTCATTATCTTGCCCCCGGGCAGGTCTTGAACCTGCGGACTCAAGCACTTCCAAGTCCCAGCCTCGCTCCATAGGCTACGATTAAAGATATGTGCCACCATGCCCAGCCCCCAATTCTATCTTTTTAAAAAATTAAATATTACTTTATTTCCAGTTGTGTTTGTTGTCATAAGTGGTGATTGTAACTTAGAAACGAAGAAAAGACAATGTAATCCTCGTCAGGAGACTAACACTAATTTTAAAAGAATAAGAAAAGATAATTGGGAAAGAAAGTTATGAGTGTTTTAACACAAAAGTTTCCATTTGTATAACAGCATGAATTACACTGTAGGCAAGTCCTTCTTTCTCTCTGCTGCTTTTTCTTTGTGGTTCAGTTTCCCTTCCTCTCAGATCTTCTCCCTATTTCTGTCTCCCTTTATGTCTTTCCTCTTTCCTCTGCTCCGCCTGTTATATTTTCATTCTGTCTCCCTCCCTCATTTCTTTTCCTCTCTTCCCCATCTCCCCCCTCTTTTGAGTGGGTGTCTCCATTTCAGTCTCTCCCACTGTGCATATTTCTCTATATCTATTGGTTCTTTGACTCTCTCTGAAACCCAGATGTAAATGAAAAGATCAAAGTTGACTATGCAAATATTAGACATTTTTTCTTGATCATTATCTGTAATGATTTGCTTTTCCAAGTAAAAGCTTTGAATTGACAAGCTCACTCTCAGAATCTACCCCAGACCAGTGTCAAGCAGCACTTGACCATCACACACAGCAAATACGAAGTCAGCTCTTGAGCTCACACAGAGCCAGGAGGCGACTGCTCTGCTGGTTTCAAAATTCACACTAAAGGACAAGTCAGAAGAGAGGGGTGAAAGAGAACAAGGTCAAGGTCAAGCCACTCACCAACCTCTTCCCCGCCCAGTTCTCCTCCCACCTTGCACTGATTACTGTGCTGTGTGTCAGAGGTACTCCCACTGGCCTAGAACCATCATCTCATGCAGAAGACACATAAATTCCTACCCAGGTTGTTCTAAAATCACCCAGCTGATCATTCAATTTATATACAGTATCAAGTGTTCATTTCATAGCTGCTATTTCAGTCCCACTGACCTACTGGTCCTTGATATGTGCTTTGCCAGAGCCCTCCAGTGATGTAAAAGTAACTTTTTAGCACTCACAGAAAAAGCAATTGAAGTTCATTTCTCACAGATTACCAGGCCCTATCAGAAATGAAGATGCTGTAAAGCAGGCATCACACAATTTTCAAATGTCCACTGCTGTCACTGAAAAGAGCCTGCCAGCTCTAGTGATCATTCTCAGACCAGTCACATGGGACTGGATCCTGTTTCTCAGGACACTCTGCCATGCCGCAGCAGGGTTCCTTCAAGCACACTGACCTGGCTGGATCTCTATGAGATTTTCAGTTTATTTTTCTTGATGTCATCTCAGATTTCCCATTTTATTTTTGCATGGTCCAGGAGTGGCAATGCTGACTTGGGGAACAGGGGATATTGTTGCTAGCCTAGCAATAACTTGGACATTGTCTCCAGAAGGGTAAGGAATATCTGTACCTGCCTATATTAGGAGCATCTGTTTCTTCTAAAATGAGCTGCAGGAGAGGAGATGAGCTGGACAAAATGGGAATTGTATTTCTCAGGCTTCTGTTGCTTTGTAATCACTTCGATCATGGTCCCTTCTGATCTCTGCCCAGTCTTCTTTCCCCATCCCACACTGGACACGCCTACAGATATCTGGTTCCTAATTTCCCACTCTCGGTTTTCCACTTCATCCTTCCTGCTCAGCTTTCCCTGTTACTCTATCTGAATCATCATGTTCATTTGAAGTAAGTTTTTACTTGGGGACTTAAAAGATGTGTGTACTGGCCAGTGGCCTGAGTTCAACTTTATGACAATAAACACAATGTTGTTAGAGTACCATGACCCATATTTCCAGAAGTTCCTTCATCAGAACTATAGGAACAACAGCAATTTTGCCTAGAAGTCAACAGCTCTACTGACTCAAATTTGGAGAATTTGACTGCAATTTTCTTTTTCTTTTTTTTTTTTTTAAGAGACTAGGTCTACTACGTTGCCCGGAATAGTCTCAAACCCACAGACTCAAGTGATCCCTAGCCTCAGCCTCCCAGGTAGCTGGGATTACAGAAGTGTGATACCATGTCCAAGTTTGATGGCAATTTTCAAAAAATGATAATGGGTTTTAAAAAGTTTAAAAAGCCCCAGTCCTTAAAGACTGGTGGAAATTTAGTTTAAACTTTTTTTCTTAAAATGACTGCCAGCTTCAGAGTTTCCAGATTCTAATATATTTTACCCATAGATTTTCATTCATATTCTTTGGATGTCTTTCTTTCCCTGTCATCTTCTCACTCACACTTCCACAATAAACTTCAATAATAAAGAGGGAGTGAACACAAACTCTTATTTGTCCCCACATGTTTCTTTGGTAGATGTTTTTCCAAAATGTATTATGGAAAGTGAACTACTTTTAAGACTTTCAGAAAAGCATATACCTACCAGCACTCTGCTCACACAATATCTGGTGATTCAGATTTAGGTGTCACAGGAAGAACTAGCTTTGTGATTGGCATCATAGCATCAGACCTGATGAGTCTCTGCAACTTGTTGCACAGCCAAGGAAGCCAAGGAAACCGAAGTCCCTGAGGGTAAAGCAAGATCCTGTGGAAGATCTAGGATGTCAAAGTCTGTTCCTTTACAGGGACACAGGTAACAGTAATGCTTTCAATTCTCCCAGGGTCAGATATTCCTGAATGAGAGTAACGCTAATGCCTCAGCACGATCAGTGCTATTATGTGCTCTCCAAAGCACCCACCTTTTCTCAGGACCCAGACTTAAGTCTCCCAGCTACTGTGTGTATCCCCTGTTGATGCCTCTCAGTTCTTTAATAACTTTTGCATTCAGAGCTTCAGACCTTTGTTAAGGTGAGGCCCTCTCCCAGTGGGCAACCTGCACCCAAAGTTTGTTTGATCTGGAGAGTAAAATATTACAATGCATTTACTTGGAGGTGACTTTTTATCATTTTAAGAGGATGTGTTTGGTTCCTTCTCTCCTCTTTCTCTAGGAGAAGGTTGCCTGACTGAGGGAGGGAACAAGTGTCTGGAAGATAAAGGTGAGGGAAGGGAAGTGACAATAGGGAAGGGGAGGATCCAAGTGATAGTTTGACTTTTGGCTGGTGAAAGTGATTTCCTTATATTGGTGATGGAAGGAGAGTGGTTAGGTCCCCTGTGCCCATGAAGGTCAAAGGGTTATGATTTGGATTAACTAAATGCATGAACATCACAGCCTACCTCTCTCCCAGATACCAGCTCCCTCTCTCACATCTTGCGTCAGTGGGTCTACAGAAGGACCACCCCAGTTCCAGAGTTCTCAGCCAGGCCTTCTTGCACTTTTCTCACAGATCTACTACTCCCTCTGCAAAATTCTGTTTTCTTTACATTCCAAAGGTTTTGACCTCGAGAAACACTGCAATAAACTTTCTGTGTATAAATGTCCATCTCAAAATCTGTTTCCTAGAACCTGACCTCAGACACATATATTTGCAAACTATGTTATTTTAAAATGATGCTCCACTGTATCTCTATAGTGTGCATAACAAATCGAGGCTCATAAAAGTAAAGTAACTGTTAAGGTCACACATCAAGGAAGTGATGCACTTGAGACAGACTCTAAGCTCTCTGACTCCTGTTGCAAGGCTCTCATGAGGACATAAGTGAGACTTATAACTCTATTCACATACCAGATTTTGTCAGATAGATACTCCTGTATATAGAATTTCTAAGCTAATTACATTTTTAAAAGCTAATGACTCTATTACTCCAACAATATTTCTCCCCATCCTATTCCCCTGTATTGCTTCACCTCCCACCATTTGTTGCTTCCAATTGAATAACTTTCCCCTCCTAAACTTGATTTTCCCAGTCACACCTGCCTTTCTGCAATGCTTTCTGTAACACAAACATTGAGGGAAGGAATGGGAAATTGCAGCTCCTTTGGAATTTAATAGTATGGCACTTGAGGCCCTCTTGCCCTGGCTTGTTCCTCCTCAGCTGAATGACCCAAAAGGAAGGGATGACAGGGATCATATCTACTGTTCTGTTGCTGCACCAACCCTCTGCTCTAGACACCTGGTTCTTCCAGTGCTTCACCATGTACTTTTAAAACAAATTTTGTCAGGTTGATGCTCCAGTCTTCTTGTTGCAGAGAGCAAGAATTTCTCAAGGTAATAACTATAAACACAAGGGCAATTTGGATGCTCAGTAATCCCATGTAACTGTGGTTTGGGTCTGATCAGTAAGCTTACAATGCCCTCCAGATCCCTGGGGACCCTCATCATTGGATTCAGCCCAGCTTTGGCTAGAGGAGAAAATGTTCTTTAAGCTCATCAAGGGAAAACCTCTGGGGACCTATTCATTGCCTTTATGTTCTGGAGCTTCCAAGGCTTGAGAGGATTTCCAGCTCACCCAGCAAATCCTCTCGAACTGATTGACAGGCATAGCTCACACCAATTAGCTTCTTTGCATAGCCTCAGACAGGTGTTTGGGGAACCGAAGGTTCATAGTTATTATGTTTTGCTTTTTGATCCTTGATTTTTCTTTTTTTCTGTTCTTTTGACAATATTTTCGAACTCAGAGTTAAGTCAGTTCAGATCCATCTAATGATTTCAGTGTAGCACCTCCCACAAATGTGCACACAGGTTGGAAAAGAATGGAAAATACAGGACTGGAGTAGCGGTGTTATGGCCTCTTACTGCTTTTCCCCTTTATCACCAAGTAAAACTCATCAGTGAGACACCCACACCTGGGTCCTTTGACTTCTCCTGGGCCCTGAGCTAATGTTGTGGTCTTGAAAAGTGTCCTACTGTGACCAGGCATACATTCAAAGTGGTATTTTAATCAAATCTTTTCTATTGTGAGCCCCTTCAACTCTAGAGGAGAGGAAGGAAGAGGAAGGGAGAGAGGGAGAAAGGAAGGTGAAAGAAAGAAAAGATGTTTGTGAATTGGTCCTTTGTATTCATTGGACTTTCCAAACACTCATACATCATGGCCTTTGTTTCAGAAATGTCTTTTCTGTGTCATACTATGGCCTGGGAGTCTGGTACACTGCTCCCAGACCACGTCCCATCCTGAGACTCAAGATCAGTTTCTCAATCTCTCTACTCAGTTTTCTCATCTGCAAAATGGAAGGCCTAACATTAGGGTTATTGTCAAGATTAAATTTATTATTTTGGCATCCTCGCAACAGAACTTGGCATATAAAACATATTTAATTAACCATATCATTTTTCCAATTATGGCTACTGCTTTTCCTAGTTAGTTGGAGATTAAAAAACGACTGTCCTTCATTTGTTCATTAAGGAAGGAAATCAGAAGTTAAGCACCCACTGTTTTTAAACTTGGAGTGAGGTATTTTTAAGCAATTTTCAATTTATGCAAGAGTTTTAACACAGCTAATATTGGTCGGAACTGAATGTCTGAGAATGAGGTTAGTGTTCTGCATAAACCCTGCTTTTAAAAAGCTCACACGAAGGGTCAAAGACCAGGAAATGCTCTCACTATAATTCTCATTTTCAGCTGAATTGGACATGGCAACAAGAATGCCAGCCTGAATCACATTATGTTCCAGGAACCTTTAACTTTGCATCATAATGACCTGCGGCCTAACAGAAGCAAATTGCAAGTGGTTTCAAAAGGATAAACTCTAATTTATATTAAACTAGTATTATAACTTAAGCAGCTCGTTTTGAAAGCAAAAACGAAAAACCTCATCATTCATGTGATAGCTCCTAAATGCATCCGTTTAGATTTTACCTGTGAAACGCTCTGTGTTTGCTGACAGGTTAAATGTATACTATACACAGAGAGCCAACATTTCTTTTTTGTAACACTGCGGCAATCTCACTAGTTTTAGCAGCATTCTTATTATTTTAAGCTGTCGCCATTGTCTTCTAAACACCATAATTAGAAGCTGAAAAGCTTAGAGCAACCAAACCCAATAAGGTCTCATTATGAACAAAATATTCTACTGTGGTTCAACAAGTGACCCTGTGTAGTCTGACATGATGAAGCCCTCAGCCTTCCTTCTCAATTATGACTTCAGGTATGTGTAAAGTTTTCCCTTTCAGTACTATTTAGCAACTTCATTCAAATTTTAGTTCCTTGGTCATAATTCTTTTCTTACTGGTCTCTTTGTTTCATTTTGCACAATTCTCATTTTCCTAGACATGGTGAAGAAAATCTGTCTGTTGGAAACAGTGCAGAGTGCCTCTTATTGGTGGAGTGATGTTTTGTAAATGAGTTGAATGAGAGAGTCAGTGAGCAGAGAGCTGAATTAATTAAACTGCTTGACTAAAGAAAGAAGAGAAGGGGGTGATTTTAGGGTCCAAGGAAATATTTCCCCTACTAGATCAGTGGCTTTTTAATTTGATGCTAAGGATCTTTTCCCATTTGATTCAAGTACTCTTGAACTCTTTCCAAATGGGAACTCTTGTGGGAGATGGGAGATGTAAATTACGTATTATCAGTCATTTACACTTGAGTATAAAAGAGCTCCTTTTTTTTAAATCCCTCCCATAAAGAAAACAGAATGCTCTAGCTACCTAGAAGATTAGAGGAAATGTTCAAAGTAACTAAGAAAGCTTAGAAACCAAGTATTTCCTATTTTTGTGTTTTACCAGGGATCATTGCTAACTTGAATTCGTGCTTTAGTACATTGCAGTGCACTTGGTGTTTAGTGTAAGCTTGGGACTATTAAGTAGGAGAGAAATAAAATCCCTTTTGATATTTTATAGCTATTCCTGGGAACACTTTCTTTTGGCAATATAGAGACAGAAGCTGTTTGATTATGAAATATTTTAATTTAAACCAAGCAAGTAAAATGTGAAAATAAATCTTGGATTTTTTATCTTTATTTTATATTCTGCTGGTGAAACACTGAACTCTGAAAAATGGACATGTCACAATTGCCTTTAATAAATCTACTCACCTGTCATATGTTTTCAAGGTTTCCTTACTGTTCACTAATTATCAGGCTGTATTTCTCTTCTCTAATCTTTGAAAGACAATAAAGCATATCAATCAATATAAATCTTAGGGAAAGCTGCTTATTTCCCAAATCCCATCTCAAATGTTGTCAGATGCTGGGTTTCTTGAGCCAGAGTGCTTCTAATTGCCAACATTCCTTTTTCTGTTCTCACTTTTAGATTGAGTCTCTGTTCAGATTTTCTTTTTCCATTTCCCTGCTACTCTTTCCTCTGGAAAACACACAGACATGTCACTGTAAGAGCTAAGTCTGCTTATAAAACTGCTAAGTGTCCAATCAATAAAAAAGCTGAGAGTAACTTTCAAAGTTATTCTCTTTCCCTATGCTGTGTGTCAAAATTCAATTTGAGAAGTATTCCTATGTCAGGATCACTTCAAGGAGGCAGGAAACATGACTCACTGACTTAAAAACCTCTGGGGCTATTGCTAGGAATCTGCCTTTTAGAGCAGTTTCCCCAAGAGTAAGTCAGTCAGTCCTTCAAACCATAGAGCCACTGCCCTGGGATCCCAGTCTCTAAAGAAAGTTGCTCTGTTCTAAATGAATGTAATTATTTAATTATAAATTCTCTCCCCATAGATAGACACACATAGACCCAAGGTCCTGAGTCTTATATTCAGGTATAGAAAGGAGACTCTGCCCTTCTATTATACTCTACTGTTTTTTCATGCTCTTTGATTCTTTGTGTTTTTTTGTTTTGTTTTGTTACATTTTATTTTAGTTTTATTTTTGTATATCATTGTTCATTTTTGGAAAGTATTTGATTTCTCCCTCAGGTAGTCCCCTTAGTCCTCCCACCATCATAGTACTTATGATTCATCATCACAATCCCTTGTGCTCTTCCCTCCTGTTTTGATCCTTCTCCCTCCCCTGCTGCATGTTTCAGATCTCTGGTCAGCTTGCAAGATTTGTCTTTTCTTTGTATTTCACACATAAATGAAACCATCCAATATTTGTCTTTTTCCTTAGGATTTATTTCATTTAGCAGCTCTAATATGCTGCTACAAATGGTAGTTTCTTTTTTGGTTGTTGAGCAGTTAATATTCCCTTGTGTCTATATACCTCATCTTCTTGATCCACTCATCTGTTTTTGAAGCATTTAGGTTGTTTCCATATCTTGGCTATTATAAATAGTGCTGCAATAAACAGGAATGAAGGTTTCCTGTCAGACTGGGGTTTTTGTGTCTGTTGAGTAGATTCCTAGGAGTGGAATCATTGGGTCATATGGTAAATCCGTTTTTAGTAATTTGAGGAATCTCCACACAGCTTTCTGAAGTGGCTGGACTACTTTGCATTCCCACCAGCAATGTAAGAGAGCACATTTTGCACTATATCTTGTCAGCTTTTGTTGTTTTGGTTTTTTGTTTTGTTTTAATACAGGCCTCTCACCCATGTGAGGTGGTATCTCATTATAGTTTTGATTTGTATTTCCATTATAATAATATATTTTTTCATATACCTGTTGTCATGCTCACTTTCATGACTCATAGTTCCTGAGTACAGAGGTCAACATATGTATAGAGGGTAGAGGGTTGGGAGGAGGGGCTGGGAAAGGGGCAATGAACAATGGAACACCCAGCTAGCCCTCCTGACCCAACAGGCACTATTCTTCACTGGCTCATTGTGATGGGCAGTTCAAACTACATGGCCACAGGGCTCATTTCTAGGATATTCAGATGCCCTATGACAGTTCCCGAACATGAAATATTTTAATTTAAACCAAGCAAGTAAAATGTGAAAATAAATCTGAAATTAAAAAACAATTAGAATTAGTACATCCCATACCTTAATTTAAAGAACCAAATCAAATAAAAAGATAAATACTTATTAAACTCAAAGACTTTCTCAGCTATATTCTTCCATTAATTAATTCCATCCTTGTGCCTGTTTCAGATGATCTTTAGCTGCCTGGCAGCAAGAACTGTATCTACAGAGAACTTATAATGAAATGTCTGCCTCTAATAGGATGGACCCAGGATTGGAATTTCATTTCTGACCTATCAGAAAATGAAAGAGAAAAGGCTCCTTTTCACAGTCACTATAAAAATCTAGCAAAACCCTGAGATTAGATTCCTTGAGATCTTAGGTTGTCTTACTTAATTTGCCTATTTAGCATGAAATATTGAAGAATTGCTAAAATCCTTCAAAATCTGAATGATGAAAGAGTGAAGGATCTTGAAGGATTCTTCTTTTCTGGAGATGATGAGAGGAAAACTTTTTTAAAGAACAAATTTTAATCAAACTGCCTGAAAGAATTTGAGGCTAACCAGTACAGCAAAGAGCTGGCAGGATGAATTAATATTCCCCAAAGTTTCCACTGGTAAATGGCCCTGGATCTCATTTTTTGGGACATAACTTCTCTTTCAGCATTACTCATAGTTCTTTAAAAGTTAGGACAGCCTACCTTTCTAGCCTTATAGTTTACCAATCCCACACTTGCAAGGTTCAATCTTATTTTCTAACTTCGTTCCTAGAACATGACTAGTTCTCTGATGCTTCCTTGTTTTTTGTAACGGTTCATTTTCCCTTAGAAAGTTTATCCTCTCTGTCTTTCTCCCTGAAACCAATCCTCTTCAGTAAGTTTTGAATAATCTAGTGAGAGAGAGCAAAGAATTATGCCAGAAAAGGAAACTAAGGAAAATTAGTTCTATTCCAGTAGCAAGATTACATAAATAATAGATTTACACAGAAATAAATGACCTACACTGAGAGAAACATGAGAATATTACTTGGAAATAATATAGATCCCAGATATTCCACAATATGGTTGTGCCAAACAATATAGAACTAAAAGAAAAAAGTGAGAGTAAAGCAGGAACTAGAAACACCTGCTGAGACTCTGAGACAAAAAAAAAATGCCCTCCCAAACTTGTACAACCTCTGCCGTGTTAAAGAAATAAAGTGTTGGTCAGACAACCTGGATAAAAGGCCCTGATTTTTATTCACAGTCATATGAAACAATAGGTAATTACAGTGCCTAGAGATTTGTATAGCTGTTTAAATACCTTTTCAAATTATGGACCATAGGTTGGTCCCTTCCCTTTTCCTGTTAGGGCTTTGAGCCTCTCTGAGCCAAGAGATCAGATTTTTTTTTTCCAGTTCTGACATCATGTGATTTTGAAATCTACTCTGATTCAAAGGCCTGAAGTACATGTTAAAGATCTTAATATAGGGTTCAGCTGCCAAAGCCACCCCTGCCTGCAGGTGTTGCCATTTTGAGAAGGTGAGGGTGAGATATCCAAGGCTTTTGTTCCCTCCACTCCATTGAAGCTGCTTCTACCAAGGTTATAGCGCCAAAGCCAGTGGCCTATTTAAGTCTTCATCTTACTTGGCTCATTGGTAACTCTGACAGATAATCACACCCTCCTTCCTGAAGCCTGTCTTAGGATTTTCCTCCCAGCCTGCTCTTCCTTGATTCCTCATCATCTTTGACATTTTTTTTTTGGTTGTTGTTGCCACTTTTAAAATTTTATATATTTATTTATTTTTATTTTTTAGATTGTGTAATTATCATACAATATTGGTTATGTTTGCATGGTTGTATTGTACCCCTTACTCCCCACCCCCCATCTTTGAAATTCTTGACGTTGAAGTACCTACAACTTAATTTCTTCTCTTTAACTCCCTAAGTGTCATCATTTTGTCTCATGCCTATAAATGCCATTTACATGCTTATGAATCCCATACCTTTGTCTCAATTCCTAGTAATATTTCTGAGCCAGTATACCTGGACTCGGAAGACTACATATTTTCCCAATTCTATAGTCAATGACAGTGACTTCATATTGATAACTAGAAATCAGTCATGGTAAAGTATTAATCAAAAAAAACTGACCCATACTACATTTGAGAACTCTTCTATCTGACCCCCCCTCTCCTCAGAGCAGGCTATTAAATACTTCCAAAGCCCACCATTTTACCTGACCTCTCCCAAGGAACCCCAGGTTTGTGTGAACATCTGCAATATTGGACATCAATCTTGTCCAAAACTGAAGTCCATCTCCCAACCCAGTTCTACTCCCTGGCTTTTACTTTTCAATAAATAATTCCATCTTTCCAACTCCTCAAGTGATATATGTATGAACCATCTTTATGCTTCCTTTTTCTCTCAAATCACATATTTAAACCACTAGTGAATCCTATTGATGTTGCCTTTAAAATATATCCAGGATACGCAAAATGGTTACTCCAGATACTTCAAAAGGATACAAAGAAAAAGGAAAAGAGGGATTGTCTCCCAATAGATTTAGTAATCTAGCAAAATTGCTTATTCTCTCCGCCCCTACTTTGCCCCTCTCCCATTTGGCTGACTTAGCTCTTATAGTGAACAAGAATGCTGTCTGCTTTACTCCATTTATATATCTGCTAGATTCAGAAGGAAACCAACAGTTTAGATTATTTCTGTCTCCCACATACTTTCAATCACACAGAAGGTGTATATGGATTCTGTTGGTTTATTTTGTTTTGTTTTTACCATTCTGGTTCATGTAACACAAAGTAACTAATCAAATGTGGATATCCTGTATAGCCTAGTTCATGAACCATAAGTTTTACAGTCTCTCACTTGCCCAAGCATATGTGAATACTGGGAGTTGAGTATTTATTCCACATGGAGAGGAAAACCCAGGTTTCCAAAGGTTAAGTAAAATTGTCCCTTATTGAAATTTAATTCTGATTATATCATATGTGAAAAGAAAGCTGTCACATATACTATCTAAATGTTTAGCAGAATTTTTTAAAGGCACTTAAGCCATCTTTCTGATACATGACCAAACAAGTTCAATCCTGATTTTATTTTGACCTAAAGTTTATACTATATTTTTGCATGTCCTATGTTTGAATCTAGAACTTTGATAACTCTCTGTTGAATAAACTGAAAACAATAATAAAGTAGTTACTATCCTATAAATATTAATGACATACAATAGAATTTCAGAAATATCTGAATTAGCATCTACTCAAAAATATTATCTCCTAAGCAAATTATCACTTCCCACCTATACCCCCACACCAACATTATGGAAAATGCACTGCCTCCATCCATCCAGAAAACAGAGGAGCATCCTTCAAACTAATACAAGAAAACTAGACTCATAGCCAAAGACAATAGTATCTCTCTCAAAATTCTGGTCTTTCTGTCTTTTACAATTCTAGCTGGCTAGTTTTTGAATGTTTGAAGTGCAGATGGGTCACCTCCTTAAATGTCACCCACTATCCTCTCAATAGCCAAGGACAAAACAAACAGATGGCTAAAGAATGGGATGGGGGGGTGAAGGGCAGATGGGAAAGAAGGAATACATTCTGGAAATATCTCAATTCTTTATTTAGCAAGTTATGTGTGTAGAATTCTATTGAAAAAGTTCACAAGAGTTTTACTTTTGGAAAGATGGTAAGATTGGATTACAGCTTTAAAATAATTGTTCATATAAATGCACTAGCACAGAGGAGAAGCCTATATTGACTTTCTGTTTACCCAGAAGGGGGAGAAAAGCACAAAACAAGCTTTTCTTTTACTACAATGGCAATCTTCTAATAGCAGCACTGGCTCACTCCAAAATACAGGACTTGGCCGTTGATAATCATCTTTCAACTCAGGTTATTGCATGCAATTTTTCACATTCATTCAGCTTTCTTCATATAGCTCTTAGTAAAGTAACTCTCTTAACAATAAAAGCTTTTATAGAGCCCATTACTCTGGAGGGCTAACCACTCCTGTTTTTTTTCCGTCTTCTTCTTCATCTTCTTCTTTTTATTGGCTCCTTGGAATATTTATAGCTGCCTTTGTTCTCACTGCAAACTTATGTGTCTGGCTGTGTGTGGCCATTTTTGTTGTTTTTGTTGTTGTTATTGGGTATGAAATGGTAAGTATGTGTTTATATGTTTGGGTGACTTTGTTTATGCAATTGCAATTCTCTCTTCATCATCTTGTCACTACAATTCTTCGTTGTTTAGTCGGGGAATGTTCACTCCAGGACTCTTTTCCACTGTGAGTAGCATGATCTAAACTTTATGTGCTGCCATGCCACTTCTTCCTAATAAACAGGTTCTCTGGTGAAGGGACTCTTGAGCGAGACTGGTCTTCAAGAACAAAAGCTTGACTCCTGGAACACTGACTGAACAGATTAAATTCCTGGTAAAGGGTTTCACAGGAACTAAATTATGTAAATGGAGAGATCAGTCTGGCATGAATCAAATGAATAAGGGCCTGTTCTACATCTCGGCCTCAAGGACACAGTGCAGCCTGCATGGGAAGATGTTCTGTTGTATTAAAGGACTGCATTTACACATTACAACATTGGCACCATAGTCTCCAGATTCACACTGATAACTTGGCCTTGCCACCATAATTCCTGCTATTAAGTCTGTTCTCTTAGCTGAAAGATTAGGGAAAGATAGGGGGCTAGAGCTGCAGTCAGGAGGTCAAGGCAAGTTATTCAGTTCGCTGAGGCTCAGGTTCTATGCCTAAAAAATGGAAATAATAATAGTAATTACAGGTTGCAGTGAAGGATTGCAGTAATACAAATGCTTACTACTATACCTGGCCCATATCAAAACATTGACTCTTTTTAGCTATCTAGTTGGAATGTAGCATCCATGTGGGTAGATATTATCTATTTCAGTCAATGATGTTAACTCGTAACACCTGGATCTTAGTAGGTGCCAGTAAATACTTAGTGAAGTAATGCCTTACCAGGTGAACCTAAGATTTAAAAAAAATATATCCTTGTTTATTTTTTTTGTAATACTGAATTTCTCCACTGAGGTATAGTGTAAGGAAAATGAATTAAATCAGACTCTTTTTCTGCCTTCCACCACTAGTCTCTATGGCTGTCACCTGAGCTTTGCTTTTCTCCCATGTTACATTACCCACATGTGATAATGTGTAATTACAAAAAGCATTTGGGAGTGTAAGTACAGGGCACATATGCCAATGGTTACAAACACCCAGCCCAGAAGCCAGAGGCAGCACATATATAAATGTAGACACTTGGGCAGAGATTGAGAGAGAGAAAGGGGAGACTAAGGGAAGGAAAGAAGAGAAGTCAGAAACCAGAGAGGGAGTGCAGAGATCACAGGACTGGTCTCTTGCATAGGGTCACCATAGCTTTCTCCCCATTACCATAGTCCTCTACCATATTCCATTGTATACTCTACCTCACCACCTCCTGTTTTCTACTTTCCCTCTTATCTTTCCCCTTTCCCTCCCTGCTTTTCGAATGTCTCAAGGGTCAGTCTTACACTTTGTCTTGATCTTTTGTTTGATTTCTCTAGAGTCCACATATAAATGAAACCATCTGGTTCACTTAGAATAATCTCTTCCGGTATCCCCATGTTGTCATAAATGGCATGAGTTTATGTTTTCGATGACTGAGTAGTAATCATGTGTGTGTGTGTGTGTGTGTGTGTGTGTGTTTGTGTGTGTGACAACATTATCTACTCATCTGTTCTGGGGCATTTATGTTGTTTCTAGGTCTTTGTTATTGGCAATAATACTGCTATGAACATTGGAGCAAGTTTTCTTTCTAGTTAGTGTTCTTGTATGTAACCTACAACTTGATCCCTTAAGGGAATCAGAGAGAAGAATTCTTCTAAATACTACATATTTAGAAACAATAGGATCTCGTAGGGACCTGACTCTTGTTATGTGCCCTATCCAAGAAGAATTTATTTGAGAGAAATTTGGAGGTATTTCAATATTATATCTAGGTCAGTAACTCCCAAACCTGTCCAGAAAATCACACAGGTGACTCCCAAACTCCAGAAAAACACCTCTCTTTTCTGCTTTCCTCACTACAAATAAATAGAAAAATTAGTACCTCCTTTTAAACATAGTAAGATTTGTGTTAGCACTCAAATTTAGATGCTGGAATCTGCAAAACTGTTTTTATTATAACTTTAGTACACTAGATATAGTGATATGTTATGGTAGGAGTCTTTCTGAACCAGTTTTATCCAAGATTCTGAAAGCACAAAGTAATAGGTGGGATGTGTGATTTTATTAACTTAATTAATAAAATTTCACTTTATTTCATTTTACATTTCCCTCAGGTTCTATGCTTAGTTTCATAGTTCCTTTAGGTAACTTGATGAGTTGAAGAAAACTCACCCCTTGCATTCTTCTGTAGATAGTCAATGATACGACTATCTGTCTACAGGGCTTTGCTGATGATGGAGTAGGACAGGTCTTAGTGTTGATTACATCACAGAGGGCTTGCTCCCCTAATTCCTTCAGCAACTCCCTTTTTTGAGCAGGGTCAAATGCTGTGGGTCAATTGTGCTCAATGTTATAGAGCACATCAGTTGTGGGCATAATTATAGACATCAAGAAATTATTTCCTATCTGGAAGTCCTAGAGAATCCACAAAGTCATGAACTGCTTCAGCCCACTTCTGGGCATATAGAAGGAGAACATTTTGCTTCTGTTGGTGCTTCAAAGGGAGCAGTAAGGTATTTTAGATGTGTTCCTGATATTCAGTGGGTTTTTTTTTATTAATTAAAAAACTTATTTATATATAAATTTCACATCTTTGTGATCTCTGGGGTTCACCCCCCCTACCCTCCCTGACCATTCCCACCCTGGCCCTGGCCCCCTGCCCCCTAGTTGTGTATTTTAATTTGGCTGTTAGCTTGTTTTGACTTTTCTTCATGGCTTTTGCTTATCTTTCCCAAAAGGTGTGGTTATATATACACAATGGAATATTACTCATCAATTAAAAATGACAAATTGGTGATTTTATGATAACATGGATGGACTTACAAGAAATCATATTAGCAGAAACAAGTCAAAAAGAAAAAGACAGAAATTCAGTTTTGACATGCTTTTCTAGCACAAACGGAAGTAAACAGCTATAGCCTCTGGCTAATTCTGTTCTCACCTTTTCATCACCGTACCAGGCAGCAATTATGGAACATTTGTGCTGCTAAAACCCAACTTATTTTCTGAATCATTGAAAATACTGCAGATTCTGATATTCATGTGCTATATAGTTGAGACTGGGTGAAAAAAAAATTTAAGGAAAACAAATAAATAAACTTAAGGATATTCTCTAAAGAACAGAGAGGTAGATGTCTTAAAAGGAAGATACAGAGATTTGGTTTTTGTTATAGAAAACCTAAAATACAAAGAAATTGGTATTGAGCAAAAGACAGAGTTGGCAACCCACAAAATCTTCTAAGATCCACCAAGAATACTATCATAAAACCATGAACAATGTAGAATTTACCTCAGTGACACTAAAGACAATCCCATTCCTGTAAGGGTTAGTCAGATGAGCTGGCTCACTGTTCAAGTATCATGACAAATTTCTCCCACTCAAGTCTTACTCTAGTTCTAAATCTAAATAAGCAAAGGCAATGAAAATGTAATTCAAATTCATCTCTATTTCCTTACCAAAAAGGTCACACCTCCTGCAAACTATATGGTGGTTTCTTTCTGTGTAAGCCTGAGAGATGAACTGGCATTGACTAAACTGAATTAGCTTAGTTTTTATTGAGTCAAAATAAGGAAAGCTTAATAAAACAAAGGTAAAGTATTGACTTGTAAACTCTAAATATTATGATCTCCCTCTACATAGTAATCAAGTGCAGAAAAAGTCATCTCAGATTTATCTAAAATAATGGCGAAATTCATGTGTTGAGCAGTTTTAAATTATTTTAACAACCATGCTGTACCATATATCACATACATACACAAATACTCACAAATACTCATTCTCTGATCTTATGAAGATGGAACCTTGGTGGTTCAGATTTCTACCACCAGCTGTTTAACCACCAAAAACGTTGTCCTTGAGGACTTAGAACAGTGATTCTCAACTAGGGAACAGTTTTGCAATGTCTAGACACTTTGCAATATCTGGAGAGAGTTCTGGTTATAACAAACAGGGGCAAGGAAAAAGAATTTGTTCTAGTGGCTTACAGTCAGAAATGCTGTGCACAAAACAGAATATCCCCCCATAGCAAATAATTTTCTGACCCAGACTGCTCTTTGGACTAAAGCTGAGAATCCTAAGATAATGTTAAAGGTAACCCAGTCTTTAACTGGATGATATACTGATATAAAAATATGAATTTAAAGTCTTAAGGGGCTTGGGAGGCTTTGGAGAGAGTAGGCAGAGAGAGAAAAGCAGCAGAGAGAAGAGAAAGAGAGAATCAGAGAGGAGAGGAAAAAGGCTGTAAGCTGTGCCTCTCAAGAGACAGAGACAAGACCATCTTTGGAATGCATACTTTTGTTTTGGAACTACTGCTTCAGATGGGAGGATGAAGGAGGTGAGATCTTTGGACCCAGGCATCTTGAAACTTGGGGAGCTTTGCTGAGAACTTAGGGACTGACTGGATTGTGGTAATATAAGGAGACTACTGGCATCAATGACTCTTCTCTTTCTCTTTTGTAAATAAACCTTTTTTTTTGTTTTATATATATAGATATTAATATTGATTTTTTTTAAAGCTAGGTCTTGCTATGTTGCCTAGGGTAGTCCCAAACTCTCAGACTCAAGCAATACCCAACCTCAGCCTCCCAGATAACTGGGATTACAGGCGCCCACCACCATGCCCAGCTGCTTTTTTCAAGAACCAGGTCTTGCTATGTTGCCCAGGGTAGTCTCGAACCTATGAACTCAAACCATCCCTGTTCTCTTGCCTCCCAGCACTTGGATTATAGGCATGCACCACCACACCCAGCTCATATATATATATACATATATATATATATATGTGTGTGTGTGTGTGTGTGTGTGTGTGTGTGTGTGTGTTTTATATATATATGTTTTACATATATATATGTTTTGTTTTGTTTTTTAAATGCTGGGAGGCCCTGGGGGAGGGGTCCCCACCTTGGAAGCATAACCTGAGCAGGGGCAAGGGTGGGGGGTAGCCACCCAAAGGAAGTGGTGTGGGTCCCACATATAGATCCCACGTCCTGCTGGGCCTGGACCTACAGGGAAGGGGTAAGGTTGGTGTGTGGCAACATGCCCCTCTGGTCTTACTCTCACTCCAGCCAGTCCTCACCAGGAACAAGAAAAGCACTAATGAACCAACTTTAGATATAGAGGAGGCCACAGAAGAAAAAAAGACTTGACACATCCATCTCCTGGGCAGGACCCATGTAGAGCATAGTGGAAACCAACAGATAAAGGACTGAGTGACCAACTATACCAAGGACTTATCAAAGACATACACCCTCACTAGGGGCTGGGAGCCAAAATCAATGCTCAGAGAAGTCTCCAATGAGAACTAGCTGCCCTCCCTCACCACAGTGGGAAGAAGGCCACAGAAATGTGGCAGAGGCCCCATTGTCGAGCAGCAAACTGCAAACTAAGAGCTGAGACAAGCAGGATTAACCATCTGCTATAATGTCTGTCTCCAAGGAGTAACTTACTTACTGACAAGGACTGGGAGATTCACTACCTAGGCGGAGTCCAGAAATATATGACAAAGAAACAGCAAAATGGAACTAAAATGTAGGAGACAACAAACAAGAAGGATGAAGCACTGATAAGCCCCAAAAGAACTGGGCTGAAAGCACACCACAAAGTCAAGAATGGAAATCTAAGCAACAAGGTCTTCTGGGCCCCAGCATTGCAGATCCTTGCCCAGGAAAAGGACAATGCTTCAGAAAAAGAAGAGGCCAATGGGATAAACATGGTCAAAGAAACAGCATCAAAAGAGGAGTTGAAGTGACCAGGATGGGGGAGACAGGGGGCATACCCAAGGGGATCAACAACTATGTAAGTAAGTAAGTAAGTAAGTAAAGTAAGTAAATAAGTATTTGTGTTTGAGTAATTATTACAAGGAAAATTTCTCAACCAGGGCCTCTTTTGGGAAATGTGTATCATCGGAGTTTCAGCTTAATGAAAAATCTGTCATTTTTTTTCAAAATTAATTTTATATTAATGAGACTTTCTAAGGAAATGATTAGGAGACTTCTTTAAAGCACAGTGATGTGTCTAAATATGAAGAAAACACAGGCTTTCTGGGAACAACTCAGCCTCCCATTTGACAACCTGGGCTTTCTTTTTTTAGTATAGAGTATGAAGTACTGCTTGCTTGCTCATGGGTAGGCATATCACATGACTTCCTACTACAGTGGCTACAATACAAATGTATATTATCAATTCTACCACATTTTTCAGCTTGTTGAAAGTTGCTAGAGAGGCTTAGTAAGTGTAACAAGCACCCCATGTGTTCATGGGGTTCAGAAGGATGAGATGCATTCTAACAATTCTGTCTTGTTCAACTTTATCTCATCTACACCTAGGTCATTTTTACATTCTTTCTATCAGGTTTTCATTTTTGTTTTAAGTTTGTTTTTGTTTTTTCATTTGCCATGTGTATTAGTCTGTTTGGGCTGCTGTAACAAAATATCAGCGTGGCTTATAAACAACAGAAATTTATTTCTCACATCTCAGGAAACATGAAATCTGAGATCTGGGTGCCAACTTCATGAAGCACAGATTTCTTCATTATGTCTCACATTTTGGAAGGAACAAGGGAGCTCTAAGAGGTCTCACAAAAAACACTAACCCCATCCAAGAAGCTCTATCCTAGTGACCTAAGGACTTTGCAAAGGCCCTATCAGGTCCTAATACCATCACATTGGGCATTAGGATTTCAGTATGAATTTTAGCAGGGACCAAACATTAGGACCATTGCATCATGTTTATATACCATGTTATCCAACTCCTCTCACTTAGGTTCTATCTGCCTCTTTCCTACTACAAACAGATGATAAGCAGCATGATTTCATATAAATCTTCTTTACCTCTAGTCTTTTTCTTTAAATGTGTTATTGTATTATTATTTCAGAAAATTATATCACTTTTGTATAGAATTAATTTTTTTATGACATCATAATTTTCAGAGGAGGTGCCCAAGAAAAAATAATAATTCCTAAGAGACAAAGCATGCAAGCATATGGGCAATATTTATATTATGGACTTCTATAATACAGAAAATTAAATCTCACCATGCAATCCAATGACTTAGTGTCCTAGAAAAACATTAATTGTGAAGATCTACTTAAGGTAAACATATCAGACCCTATTCTCTGATAACACCATCCATCCATTCAAGAAATATTTATTAATTGCCTTCCACTTGCAAGTACTGTACTGGGTACTACATAGGATGGAGTTCCTTTAATGTAGTAGGAGTTAGGTGTGTCAGGACCATCTGTTTCTCTTGGTATTCCAGCATGAATATTAGCAATATTTAAAGCTCACTCAAGTAGCAGTCTGTTCAACTCTATTAGTTTGGTAGAGGTAGTTTGCAGCTGAGCTTACAAATAAGCAAAAAAACTGCTCTCTCAATATCAAGGTAACATTTTAATTTATTACTCAAAGTGGGACAAGAAGAGGTTTCTATGAATAATTTTGTCAGGACCACTAGCAGAAACCAGGACAGTTCGAGCAAACCTCAACATGTGGTCTTTTTACTCAGCTAGAGATATTTTGGGTCTTTCATTTAACTCACTTCTCAAAATTTCTTCAGTACATGTGAAAATCCATGTACTTCTTGCCAACTTTAAATGTCAGGATGTAGGGGGTAAGGAGCCGTGAGGACTGTGCCATTAGACACAGAAAATTGTTAGTATAAAAAGTAGGAATGAACCAATTGATAAGTGAAAGAATCATCTCTTACTAAAAATGAATAAAAATTGTGAACAATGGTCCCTCATGATCTGTGCCACATGATACAGTGCTGTCACAAAAGCAAGAGGCAACAGGGTATAACAATCAGGAGTTTGACTTTGGAGGAACTTTGCTTATCTTTCCAAATACCATGTTTTAAACTATGTAAACTGAACAGGTTCCCCAGTCTGTCTTAGTTTATCTGAGAGATAAGGGTAAAAATAAGCCTATATCATAGGAGAATTTGAGGACTGAATAAAACAATGCATTTTGAAATGCTTGGCACACTGCCTGGTATGTAATAAATTTTCAGTAACCACAAGCAATTATTATAATATAGCTATGCAATCTTTGAACCAAAATGTCAAATAAGACTTTTCCGGGCAATACAATCGAATGTTACCCATGTGTTCACTTTTATGACCATGACTATTTGGTGGGGTTTTATTTCTGTTTAATAGCATGTCCATTCCAATTACATTATCCTGATGGCAGCCCCAAATACTATATCTGGAAATACCCTTCCATATGACAAAATAACCTCTCCTGGAGCAATGTTAAACATCATCCATGTCTTCAAAATCTTTTTCACAAAAGTGACTCTTCTTAGTCATCAAGCACAGTTCCTACATAGAGCTGTGTTTCTGAGATTTCTGCTAGAGAAAAACTAGCAAAAAACCCTAGCATATGCCTGTTCAACCTTACTAGAAATGATGGGAAATAAAAGAGCTTTCCCACTATGCTTTGTAGTTTATGAGACTATCTCTAGATAATTCATTAGTTCTAAAGTGACATGAAAATCAATTAATTTTAATGGTGGATAACAGATTATGGTATTTAATAGTTCATCTGATTTCATGAGGCAAAGTGAGCCAGACAATGCAATGTAAATCTAATAAGAGTTGTGAACACTCATTTGACTGTTTGTCAAATGCTGAGAGAGAGAGGGAGAGAGAGAGCATATCAGGAATTAAACATAACCTAGCTATCTACTTTAGTCCTCTTTTAACTTGATATTACAACTTATTCATTAGCACTTAATATCTAAACTAAGTTGTTTCTATTAAAGTAGACAGCACAGAATGGTACATGATTCTCCTCTTATTTTTTAGAATAACTTAGAAAAGCTAGTGTTTCAAAGTTCTTCAGGAAGGCTTGTTTATGAATAATTGAAATAATGAACTACCAGCAACTTGGGTCCCATTCATCTGTATAGTATTAAAAATAGCCCATTTTCTCTAATAAATAATTGTTATTCCCATTTTAACTCAGGAAAGAAATGCTTCTTCCTGAGATTTAGCACAGCTGAGACTTTGGGCTAATAACTCTCTCTCTCTCTCTCTCTCTCTCGCTTGCTCTCTCACTCTCAAAACTCAATTTATAGCCCAGTTTTCATTCCCCAATAGAACAGAATGTACAAAGGCAGTTTTACTAGAAAGTTTCTTTTTAAAATACTGTTAAATGGTTTCTTTGAAATAGTCGTAGCTCTATGGTACAGGAATCATGAGGTCACAGTTGCCTGGTTTCTATTGATTCTCCTAGTTAATAAAGAGTTAAACAGTGAAGTATGGTCTTTTATTTTTATTTTTATTTTTTTTAAAAAGGCATTTTGAAGGTGCTGGAGAGGGAAGGCCTGGTCCTAAGTGGTCATGTGGCTACCACCATTCATCTTGGTAGTGACTATCTGTCAAAAGTGGCAAAAGTCCCTGTTAACAGCCCTGACCTGAGCAGTAATGAAGGGAGAGTGGACGGCAAAGTGTCCATTATCAGCAGGTCGGGAGCAGTAAATTGGAGCAGTTTGCTTCAATCTTGCTGTAAGTTGAAATGTAAGATAGGTGGGGATCAGCAAGAGGCAATTTTATCCTATGATCATTTTTGTCAGATCGCATAAGAGTGGCAACTTAGTTCGATGCATGATTTCAATTAACCAACTCTGACTGTAAGCTTCCACTGCCAGGGGAAGCTCTTTTCTGAACCTGGATTCCTCATTATTTATTATTGAGCCCCACTGAGCATACACAGGTGAGAGAAACTGCAGGGTTAAGAAAAAGGAAGTTACACATGTGGATGGCCAGGGTTGCCAACAAACCTTGCATCTGTACAGCAAGTGGTAGGGTGTTCTGTGTGACTCAAAATGCTACCTTGCTGATGTGCAAATTTTCTAACTCATAAACCTATTCTTAATAAACTCAGCTTTGGGTTTTAAATATATTAACTTGCATGTTGTTTCCTCTTTGACAAAAGAACAAGACTTTTGGATGGCACTTTTATGAAGTACTAAGTCACAACATTTGTATTTGGTCTAAGTCATATGAAGCTATTCATAAGCACAAGAAAAAAAGAGCTTGAAGCTGAACACTGAAGCAAATGCACTTAAATCTCTGAAACATGTATTTGATGGCAAAAGTAAATATTTTATTCAGTAATGCTGCAAACATATGCATATATACATCCACAAGCCACCTCTGCTCCCAAGGAAACTTACAGTTCAAGAATTAGAAATAAGACAAACACACTTAATAAAATTAGGAAATGCCATAAGAGAGAACAAAGTCCTACAGAAATTTTGAGAAAGCTGATCTCACTTTTGGATGGCAACGTCAGGGCAAACATCAAAGCGATAAACATTTAACCTGGGTCTTGGTAGATGGTAGGATATTTCTAGGTGAAATTAGTCCTGGTCAAGTTTTATGACTTGACGGAAATGGAAACATGTTGGAGATTGATGACTCAAGAGAGTCTTTTTGTAAGAAAAAGACTGAAAACACCATGTAGACAAGACAGATAATGAGACAATGAGAGTAACCAGTGGTATGAGAACTCTAAGAAGAACAGAAAACCAGACCACATGGACTCACAAGTTTTTGGAAAGATGTTTGGAAGCAGATAGAGGTGGGCTGTTCCATGGTACTAGGAAGGGAATGAAATTATCTTTTGATGAATTCTGATTTTGAAAATAGAAAGTTAACATTCCAAGTCAAGTTTTATATATTAACTATATATATAATAAACATAAAATGAGTATATATATATATGTGTTTGTGTGTATATATATATAAATAGAGAGAGGTTAGAACATACTGTTTCCTTCACACATACACACACACAGCCACGTATATGATCATACTGAAGGTCATAAAAAAGAAGACAGAAGGACAAATAACCAATTTATTTCACAAGGAAGCAAAATACAATAAAAATAACTGTGACTACAATGGAACCAAATTTCATTCATTAAAAGCTCAACTAAAAAAAGCTATTTTGCTAAAATTAGTTGCAAATAAAGTTTTAAAAGTTAATCAAAGAAATCAATTTGACCTATCTACTTCCTGTTCCGCAATATGACTAGACAGGGATAAGCTATATAGCTAATGTGGAGAGTAAAACTTCTAACTTTTTTCCCTCTGCATTCTTTGAAATGATGTGTAAGTCAGAACCACCTGAATAAAACAGGTGATGCACAGCATTGGAATATAATGATTAATGGTACCTACAGTAATTTATGGGAAAATGCTATTGAACTCAGATATTATCATGACAATTTTTACCACATAGTATAGTTTAATACATATGTAAGATTCACCTTTTTTAAAATCAAATTTGCATTATCTATTTTTCTCCACATTTACATTATCTATTTTTTTCAACATTATGAACCCTAGTAAACTGACTCACCTCACCATTTCTAGCAAGAGATACTATGTGTCATCCTGGTCATACATATGATGATATGTCTTATAGTATCCTCTCTTACAGTGTCATGATGGAAAGGGAAAAGGGATTAAAAGTATCTAAAATAAAGAAATATGCATGTTCTTTATACAGACTTAACATCTGTTGATTTTCCCAATTCAAAATCCAGAAACTATGTGTGTGTTGAATTATTAAGAAAATAGAAAATTAAAAATAACTGAAAATAGTTTATATATTTCTGACTGTTCCTAAACTGATTTTTTTTAAACACTTACTAGTTTTTCATATTTGCTTTATGCCTTTAAAATGACTCAGGTTCATGATGTACAAAGAAGTTTATGTGATATATAGAGCAGAGCCATAAACCATATTTTATGCATAACAGTGATTAAATGCATGGTTGATATATTTCACTAAGATGGAAACCATGCCGAAAGGCTTACATTTTGATAACTTTCCTTTTGGGGGGCATTTCTAAATTATTTAAGTTGAAGAATAAAATGACTTGTTTGTGAATTTACATGCTCTTTTTAATCATCTTTAGGTAATGCTGATATGGCAAAGGCGCTAAATTACAGGCAGCAGTGGGAATCTACTGTGTAAAAGGCACAGATCATTTTGTATATGAGTCCATGAGGAATATTCTGTTCAAGAAGTGGAGACATAAGAAAATTACCTAACTCATGAACCACACATTAGGAGCGTAGTCAGCTGTTGTAAATGCGTATCCAACAACAAACCATTATGTATCTTTGGTTTAATTATATGTGCTTATTACACACCTGTACTGGAGAGAAGAGGCTGCTATTTGCATTACTGTGGTTTTCTCTATCAAAACAGCATTAGCATTATGAAGCTTATCAAGGTTATGTATAATTTCCCAGACTTGAGTGTAAATTACTTTATTTTGTGCACAACCCAACTAAGATCAAAGGAACAAATTAGGAAATATTTTAATCATGTTAGTAAAGAATTTCTAAATTTAGAAATGTAGGAAATTCATGACATGGCCAACTATCAGCAAAACTACTAAGCTTTTGTAAATCAATCACACATCTAAAAAGAGCAAAAAAATTTAAATGAATTCATCATTTAATTTTTTTCTCCAGAGTTTCATCCTAAAGTAGTAATAATTATTATGATGCTAGCATTATTTACAGGGTACTTTAGAATAGGGACAACTTGTTAAACTACCAAAAAATGTTGTGATTTGTAGTTTTTACAAGTCACAGTCAGCTTAGGCAAAACTACTCTATATGTTTAAAATCATCTATTATAAATAGAAATATTAAACCATATGTGAAAAATAAAATTTAAATGAAAAAATATGTTTTTATCCAAAAAACCCTCAAATTTTACGTGACTTTAAGGAGAATCTATTTGATTTATATATCATCAAACTTGTTACTTTTACAAAACAGATTCCCCTGCTGATTTTGATGTAGAGGTATTCAATGCATCTGTATCATTAACCCATTCCTTAATTTCATCAATATCTATGCCTAAATTAATCATTATATGTCTTTGCTTTACCCCTGTCTTCCTTTCCAGAGGAGAAAAAGTGAGGTCATACTAAGGAAGATAACACATGTCCTGGTGAATATAATCCTATTATCATCATGAAAATAATACCATAACAGAAATAAGCAACCAAATGGTGCCCAATGCCCAGAAAAAATTAAAATTCTATTTGGGATTCCCAGTGGGTCTAGTGGCAATCCTACAGTTGAAGTTTGATAGTTTCTCAGGAAGATAAAAGCTTAGTAAAATAGGATGTAGGTCCATGAAAAATATGAAAATAATAGTAGCAAAATGAGGATTAAATAATAGTATTGATTTATAGTAAACATTAGAAAGGAACAAATGGTGGTTTGGAAAAATAAATGTATATAGTCATTTTAGTAGTAACCTCTTAATAAGAAACATGAATTGTATTATAATGACAGAAAATTTACAAATCTCTAGAAATATCAAGTAGTTTCTAGAAATGTAATTCTTCAGTAATGTTTTTCCTTAGAATAAAGTTCATGATCAAGTATAAAATAAGTAAAAATATTTCAATTTTTGCTCATAATGTCATATCTTGGAGGTTTTATAACTTCTTTTTATAAAATAAGAGACACTAAAATAAATATGGTCATGCACTTATTTTATACTTTAAGTTTCTCAACTAATTTGCCTCATTTTATTTAGAGATTAATATTCAACCCATTTAAAAATAGTCTTTGTTTAAACATTGCAGCAACATTTTTCTTAAGAATTGCTTTTACCATTCAGGAGGACTAGAACAATGAGGTGATATTTTAGAATTTAGATTATCTCTACATGTCTATTACATATTTTTGCAACTCAGCAAATTACTTCATTTCTTTCTCCCTGGTATGGAAATTTAATCTAGGTATTTATTTCATTTTCAGTAACCTATTTGAAGAAAGACTAACTACCCTTCAGTCTACAGTATTACATTATGCATTCAAAACTGATACAATAAATTATGCAGCCTAACAAAAAATATTAATGGCTTATGGGGCATGGGGGGGGGGGAGGTGTATGGGGGGGAGGCTACCACAAAACTACAACTGCTAGCAATAGAAAGTCATTTTCTCTGTTGTTCATAAGTGAAAGGAAAGGAACCAGAGTTTCTGTGTTTAGACAGATCTGTTGCATTCTATCTTTCGCAAATGTCAATGTTTATAAAGACAGACAACAGTAAGGTTCCAAAATGAACTTCAGTGTTTATAAAGACAGACAACAGTAAGGCTCCAAAATAAACCTCAATTCTGTACAGCAAAAAAGACAATAACCAAAACAAAAAGAAACCAAACAGAATGGGAGATTTTGCCCTCCATACAAGTGAGAAGAGTCTGATAACAAAGATCAACAAAGAACTTAACACAACTTAACAAAAACAAGGCAAAAAACCCACTCAAAAAATGAGGAGAACTAAAAAGACACTTCTCCAAAGAGGAAATACAAATGGCCAATAGGCATATGAAAAAATGTTCAGCATCACTAATAATCAGGAATATGCAAATCAAAATGAGATACTATCTTACACCAGTAAGAATGGCCCATACAAAAAAGAAAAAAAAAACAGGCAACAACTGGCATGGATGCAGAGAGAAAGGAACATTTACATTGCTGGCAGGATTGCAAACTGGTTCAGCCACTATGGAAGGCTGCGTGGAGGACCCTCAAACTACCAAAAATGGAACCTACCATTTAACCCCATGATCACACTCTTGGGAATCTACCCAAAGGATACAAAAACACTTAACTCAAAAGGAAACCTGTACACAGATATTTATTGCGACACTATTTACAATTGCCAGGAAACAACCCAAATGCCCCCCAAAACTGACAAGTGGTCAAAAAAGATGTGGTGTATTTACACAATGGAATATTATTCTGCAATCAAAGCTGACAAATGTGAGGCATTTGTGATGACATGGATGAACCTAGAGGGAATCATATAAGCAGAAATAAGTCAAAAATAGACAAACCATATGATCTCACCATAGACTGGATATAGGAATAGCAAACAAAAGACTAGGGAAAAGTCAAAATAAGCTGACAGCAGAGCTGGGGCAGGCAGGAAGGGAAGGGGAGGGGAGAGGAAGAAATCAGGAAAGGGAGAAGCACAAGAAGATTGAGATGAAAGTTCACAGGTGATAGGGTGGAGGGAGAACCCTGGGGAATGCAGTGATGTTATATATAGGTAGATATACAGGTATATATACATGCATATGTAAGCAAAATGACTAAGAAATAAAATATAAAAAAATTTTAGTAAAATTAAGTAAATAAATAAGAAAAAAATAAACCAAGTCTAAACCACAGACATTACTGAACAGATACATTACAGCTATAGCTTGATACTTCAGTACTTTTTGCTGAGGTCACTGCATATGCAATTATGACAGCGGAACAATAGACTTGCCATTTTATTGTGTTGATGACAGAATTTTCCTGTTATTTTCCTCTACTATTATTACAAGTGCTTCCTCCAAATGGAGGTGTTTTTTTTTTAAGTAAAGAATAAAATCATGTGTGATAGAATTGAAAGACTTTCAGTTATTTAGAGTCATCTGAATCAGAGAAGGGAACCTGTAAACTCTAGGCTGAACCCTTCTGTAAGTCCCTGTTGCTGATAATGTGTGTATGCAGTATGCATGGAAAAACTCAGCATCACTCAAAGCCTTTCCAGGTCAACAGCAGAGTCCCAGATGAATGTAGACCAGGAACCTATTGGGCTGGACAGCCACACATTTGTGTAATTTTTCTTCCTCAGCAGCTTTTTTCATCAACATGAGTTTAGTTTCAAAGAGTTGATTAGGCTTTTACAGAAATGTGCACAATAGACATGCAAAAAAATGGACCAAGACAACTCCCTCACACCATGTATAAAAATCAACTCAAAATGGCTAAGACTTAGAGGTCAGACCTGAAACCATAACATACATAGAGGAAAACTTGGGCAAAACCCTCCATGAATTACAATTCAGAAATCCCTTTCTGGAAACATCTATAGATGACAAAAAAATGAAGGAAAACATAAACAGATGGGACTACATCAAACTAAGAGCTCTGTACAGCAAAAGAGACAACAAAAAACTAAAAGAAGCCCAAATGAGTGGGAAAAAAAATTTGCCCTCCACAAGAGTGATAAGGGTTTAATAATGAAGATCCACAAGGAATTCACACAACTAAACAAAAGCAGAACAAAAAGCCCAATCAAAAAATGGGGAGAACTAAAAAGACACTTCTCCAAAGAGGAAATACAAATGACCAACAGGCATATGAAAAATTGCTCAACAACATCACTAGCAATAAGGGAAATGCAAGTCAAAACCACAATGAGATACCACCTTACACCAGTAAGAATGGCCCACATCCAAAGAATGGGCAACAAGAATTTCTGGCAAGGATGTGGAGAGAAAGGAACACTCTTAAACTGCTGGTGGGAATGTAAACTGGTCGAACCACTATGGAAAGCTTTGTGGAGGATCCTCAAACTAATGAAAATGGAACTACCATTTGGCCCAGCAATTGCTTTCTTGGGAATCTACCAAAAGAGACCTCAATGTGGGTATACAAAGGGACACCTGTGCTCGGTTGTTTACTGCAGCACTATTTATAATTGCAAGGACATGGAAGCAACCTAAATGCCCCCAAACAGAGGACTGGATGAAAAAATGTGGTATATATACACGATGGAATATTACTCATCAATTAAAAATGACAAATTCAACGATTTTCTGACAACATGGATGTACTTAGAAGAAATCATATTAGCAGAAACAAGTCAAAAAGAAAAAGACAGAAGCCAAATGGCTTCACTAATACATGGGATATAGTGAAAAAATAAAAGCCTTGAGGAAAAGTCAAAACAAGCTAAACACCAAACTGAAACACACAACTTTGGGCAGGAGGGGAAGGAGGGGGGTGGAGGGAATAGTGGGAGGGGGTAAATCCCTGGGATTACAATAATGTGAGATTTATATATAAATAAATTAAGGGAAAAAAAGAAATGTGCATAATAGACATATTTAAGTCTGTTGTTATTGACAGGGAATCTAGGCAGGTCAGAAGAGAGTGGAGTTTATAGTAGAATAGATGATCAAGAGGCAAAGTCATTATGGAGCTTCAAAAGAGAACACAGGCCATCCCTCCCCTCACTTCATATTCTTTCTTAGTGATCATTATCAAAATACAGCCTTGGATAATGTAGTACTTAGTGTACAGGGTTGAATTGTGTCCTCCCTCCCCCCCAAAATAATTACTAGTCCTAATCTCAGGTGCCTGTGAATGTGACTTTATAAATAGGGTCTTTATAGATGTACTCTATTAAGATGATGTCATTCCGGATTGTGATGGGCCCTAAATCCAACAACTGGTGTCTCTATGAGAGAGCCTTGTATACAGAGGTACATGGAGAATACAGGGAAGAAGGTCATGTGATAATGGAAGTAAAGATGGGTGTGATGCCACAGTCAAGGAAAACCAAAATTTGCTCACAAGCACCAGAAGCCAAGAGAAGAATTTGGAATAGATTCTAAAGAAACCAGAACTTCTAAAGGAACCAAACTTATTGAGACCTTAATTTTGAACCTCTGGCCTCCTGAAGTTTAAGAGAACAAATTTATTTTAAGTCATCCAGCTTAGACAATATATTATGGCAGCCCTTAAAAACAAATTCATATATACTGTAAATTTGTAAGAAAAACATGCTTAAGATTATTTTCTAGCATAAGAAATGAGTCAGGACTTCCCAGGCCTCCAGAAACATAGATGAGAAAACTCCAATTGGTGATCCAGAAAATTCTTTTTGATTATCAAGCACCTAAAGAAACTGATTTATGTTTATTTTTAATATACTTTTTAATTTATTTCATCATTGCCTAAAATTATAACATGAAAAGAAATAATTATATTTAAAATTGGAAGGAAGCCAGAATTGTTTATTGTAGAATTTGGGGTTTCATAGACTGAGCTCATGATGAAAGCTATGACTTTTCCATTTCATGTAGTACTGTATTAATTTCCATTGTGAGTGGGAATTGTTTTTTCTGCTAAAATGAATGTATCACTCAATAACATGGACATGTTAGAAATTTTAAAGATACACACATGTTTCCCTGACCATATCATTGTGCCTAGAGAAATAAGGCAGTGAACCTCCACAGTCTCGTTGCCTAGGACTTTTTTTCCTACACACACGTAATAAGGAGTGTTAGCTTTATCAGCATTGAGATGTAAAGGAGACATAAATCATGGATATATCTGACATTTAACCAATTTAGATTCCTTTTGCAAAACTTTCCATTTCAAATGTGTCCTTTGATTCTCCACTTAGAGAAAACAACCTGTCTGCTGATCAGGAGGTTTTCCTTATCCCCACAGCTCTTGGAAACCTATTTGGTCACAACAGAGTAAGATGTGAATAGGCAGCATACAACACAAAGGCCATATCAACAACCCTGAGATGAACTCTATTTCCTGGAAACTCAGCATTTTGGAAGACTGGAGATTTAAAAAAATCTGATAATGTGCTATCTGTTTTGTGGCACTACCAGTTTTTAAAAGGTGATGCTTCTAGGCTTCCCACTAATCTTCAAGCAAGCAGTGTCATTGCTATGGCCTGAATAAGCTGGTCCAGATCTACCTCACCAGTCACTCCCCCACTCCTCTCCCACACTCTCCACACTCCCTCAGTGCCTTGAAGATACCACAACCTTCCTCCCACAAGGTATTTGCAAACACTGTTCCCTTTGCCATGTATTCTCTTTCTATTTCCTTAATCCAATCCACATCTCAGATTTACTGAATATTTCTTCAGAATAACCTCCCTGTACCCTCCAGAGGATGTCAGCCAGCCACATCTGCTATCACAACACGATATTCCTCTCCTCTCCAAGACTGACCAAGGATGGAATTTTACATTTATTACTAATATTAATGCCTGTTGATTCTCTAGATGCATTTATAAAATGTTAGTTCTTTAGGATCAGAGATGAAGCTGGTTTTTAAAATTTTTTTCTCACCATAAATTTTCTGTATTTTGACAATGACTGGTACTTAGGCCCTAAATATTTATTGAATAAACATGTAGATAAACAAATTGGAAACATGACCTTTAAAAGTTCTTGAAGACTCTCAGTTCATGAGAAACTTGTCCAAGTCCCAGAGACATGGAACTGTGTGCTCATCTAGACATGATAAAGGAAGATCTTTGGAAGCAGTGCAGTTCAATGGTTGGCCACACACCCATGGGATGACCATTTACCTGTGATGATCACTGCTTTTCCTTTTGAATTATGCTACTAGCTGTTTTCTCTAATGGAGCCAATGCCCAGAACAAAATTCCTACCATTTCTTCTTTATGTGTGCATGGTTTCTTACATTCCCATTCAGTAGAGTTATGATTAGAGCATATTCATGGTAAGAAATATTCTAGTGGGGGGAAAAAAGGTCTCTCACCTTTAGTATATTTTTTCTCTACATTTTAATAATTCTGATATCCTGACTGAGCCCCCAAAGAGCAAATTAAGGATTTCATTCACTTCTTATTCCTTATAAGTTGCAAGGTCTTTTTCTATCTTCTGCCTAGAAGTGAGAATCTTCAAGGATCTAACCAGTCAGAGGCATCAAAGCTAATATAAGACATTTCACCATGTTACTGAGTGCCAAAGGATTTTGTTCAAGACTTTGAGACCAGCACTGCACAAAACTGTAAAGAAGATGTTTGTTTGCACTATCCCTTCCCAACTATACCCACCTCAGCCAGTTTAATTCTCCCATATTGAATTTGTGACTTCAAAGAAAATTGCTTTTGGATACAGGTTTTATGATGGCATTCTAGGCATGGAGAATGTTGAGGAAATTATGAAATTATTAACAAGGAAATTATGAAAGTGGAGAACCTCCCATGTATGTTTTAGAAATTAATTGAAAGCCCTAAAATCTCTGGACTTTCCACATCTAAGGAGTTACCTATATCTGTTTAAAGGGATACTCTGTTAGGAAATCTGGTCAGGTTGCAATCTGTAAAATCGCAGCCCTCAAGAGAGCTTCCTACTCTATATGCATCCAAGGAACATGAGTATATTATTTCTTCCAAAGTCAGCTGCAATTGAAGTTCACTGAATTGACTCCACATCTTCCTATCTCAGGCAGTGATAGAGGAATAGCAAGTATTTTTTTTTTTTTTTACTAAAATACTCATTTTAAGCAACCCCTTCTTTGGGGATTTCTCTATCACTGAAGCAGAGGACATGATCTTTACTGTATAGAAGATGGCAGAACCCTAGCTAATCAATGTTGGAGTCTAGGAGTTACTATCAGTGCCTCAGACATTTGTCTAGCAACTGTGACCTTTTACCAGCTATGTCGCACAGAATTTTGAAGTCAGAACTTATTGTAAATATAAGAGGATTAATGTCAGAAGGTAATTGTGTTGATGTGTGCACAAAAACGTATATGTTTGCATAGAGTGTTAGGCATGTGCACACACATGCGGGCTTTTACCTCTTGATGCTCCATATTAATTATGGTTAAGAAAATAATGACAATTAATACTTCACGTAAAAATGCATCTCAACTGACATATCAATTCCTCTACTAAGCATTCTACACTAAGCCAGGTGACAGGTTTCCTATATATTTTTTGTTTTGCTAATCTTCATGGTGAACATGCTGGCTTCCCTTTCTGCTCTGCCTCTCCTCTAGCAGAGTTGTTCTACACTGGATTATGTTGAGAATTGTGCAGTGATGTAAGGATTAAAAAAATGCAAACAAGGGGAAATGTGGAAATCAGGCAATCAGATCCTTAATCAAACTGGTTTTACTTATTTCTCATAGATGATCATTAAGACTTTAGCAAGTATTATATTCCAAAAGGTCACTTGTTACATCTCTAAGCTGTGGTTAGCATTTATTGACCACAATGTGATAGATTGTGTGCCTTGCTGTGTGTGTATTGGTTTTGTTAATCCTCATACCATGCCTTTGAGGTATAACTGTTATTATCCCCGTTTTATGCTGTAAGCACTAAGGTTCAGAATGTTAAGTAATGCACTCAAAGCTAAATAACTAATGGATTATGGGAAGATGCAAGATAGGAACATGACAGTGCGTTCCAGAGCCTGTAATTTTTGGCCTTCCACTTTCAAAGTACTTTGTATTTTTTAGTGACTCTCACAAAGATGTAATACAGAGCCAATGATGTATATATAGGAAGGAAGCTCTGAAGACAGAGGAACTTTCTACAATAGACAAAACCTGATGTTCTAGCGTGTGGACTTTTGTTCTCACTCTTCATATACATTTCTTTTTTATCTATGGGAACATAAAATGAGACCTCCAGAGTTCACTGCCAATGCCTGATCCCTCCAAACAGCCAAAACAGAATTGTTCCACGGATATGAATATTGTTCGGCTATAAATTATCTTCAGAGGTGTAGGTCACATATTTATTGACTACTTTAATTAATCAGTTGATTATTTAAAGAAGTTGATTATTTTACAATCAGAGCTCCTAAAGAAAAAGGGTTTTGCTTTTTTATTTTTTTAACCAGAATATAAGTTGACAATCTTGTCCTCAGAATTTAGTCTGACATCCACAATGCCCAATATTATGCCCTTGTAAGAACAGGGGCATCAAAGAATCATTCTCTTGATTTTGCTACCACATGGTTCATTAAATTCCCCTGACACTTGTTGAACTTAAACAAACAACCCCAAGAGGGAGAAAATAGCCATTCTGGATGATATTTGTTTGATCAGACTGTGAAAAAATAAATTACTCAGTCAAGCCTGCATGTTTAAGGGGACAGCTCAATTGACTGACAGCAGATTGACTGTGCGTGCTTGCATCCGTAAGTGGAGCTGACTTACAAAATTACTATTGATCATATAGATGATAAGTTCTTATCTAGTCTCAGTCTGAAGAAACAATAAAAAATGATATGCTTGTAAGTGATACCCAGCAAGGTTAGGATTGAGAACCAGATGTTTGGAGGCCTATGCTGATTAGAGCACTGCTTCACCTCCTGTGTTTTGAGAGATTGTTTTGTAGAAAAATGTTTTGCCTATTTACCAGCTCTAACACAGATGAGAAAAAGAGTCAGAAGCCACCTTTCAAAAAAAGGTTTAGAATATTTCATCAAAGTTCATCTTTCGTTTCCTGGACTGGCTTCTTACCAAACCCTTATTTTATATCAGTCTCCTTCTTAGTTAATATTCTACTCTTTGAACCCATCTCCAGTTTGAAAACTTTTTGGCAAAGTAATATAAGCTTGTGTCTACAGCTAGATGGACCTTTCAAGCCCTCCCAAGGTGAGAAAATGTTATTTTTCCTTTTTATGTGTTGTAGTTCATTGGATAGTGTTTGTCATCTTGTCACATAATAGGAATGACGTTCACTATGTTGAAATACACCCTTAAGCATCAGCATCTATGGCTAGGGGAGCACTCTCTGAGTTGAAGCCTTCATCAGGCCTTCCAAGAACTGGCAGCTTATATGTTTATTCCTGGGCAAGAAGATTCACCTTAAAGCACACCATTTCATTCTGATGTGTCATAAGGGTCAGAGCTATTCCAGAACAATATTTCCACTGGAGAGAAGGGATAATTGGATTGCCTTTGGATACCTTTTACCATATTTTGCCCTGATACTATGAAAAATTGCCAGCTATTCTGTTAAGTCACATACACACACACACACACACACACACACACCATCTGGAAGAGAAGCAGGTCTTCTATTTGTTTTCTTATTAGGCGGACAAGCCCAGAATCACTGCAATAAAATAGTCAAGATTTCCTGGAAGTACAAATTGAAATTGCCCTGTTGAGTAAACTGTTTAGGCTTCTCTCTTGGGGAAAACCCCCTATACTGTTAGCTCTCTGGAGACCCAGGGAACTGCCAGTGAGAGAGTGTAGTTTGGTAATCATTCCAACTAGCCTAAACTCTTCACCACGCTCCCCACAGGCTGTGCCACACAGTGTCTTTTAAAAGGACTTTTTATTTTCAAACCTCACAGTAAAACTTACTCTCTTTTCCCATAGTTAATTTATCTTATTTTTTTTCCTGTGGGAAAACATGTAGAATGATTTTCCCACTACCTTTGCAAGTAGGGTTATCCTGGTTTCAAATCCCCGAATTGCCAGGTAACAGCAGCCATTTCTAGATAGCTTTGTAAAAATAACTTTTCTCAAATGCTTTTCTGCTCTCTCTGGGGAAACAAATACCTAAGAACACAAAATCAAAAAGTATATATTAGAGATTTTGTGATTTTTTGATTTTTGTACACTCTCAGTTGACTTCCCCATTCCATAAAAGAAACCTAAGTTAATGGAGGGAAAAGACTCAAAAGCTTTCAAAAATTTGGGAAAGTCCATTTCAATTATCTTAAATGCTTTCAGGAGAATTTTGTATAGATGAAAGATAAGAATTTTCAAATATATGAAAGATATTATCTCAGTCATGATTAAAGTGTATTTATATAGATGCCTGGCTCTCTCATCTGATTATGTCTTCAAATAGCTTTCACTTTAAAACTAAAAATGTATTTTTACAGTACTTATCAGTTTTAGCTTTAGCTTAATGATCAACTCAGTTGTTTTGCATTTATTTAGGTGACAACTTTTTAGAGAATACAACAAGATGTAGCATTGCTCAAAGTGATATATTCTGAATATTTATTGAGATAGTGTTGTGACTACATTTGAGTATTTGAGTGCCTGAAAATTTCCATGTGAAAATTGCTGTAGTCACCCTCTAAGTAAAATTTAGTGGACCAACTTAGAACTTCTAAGAGTAGACATTTGGAGATTCAGTCATGATTTGTGCATTAGAAGTAGAAATAGGCCTACGCCCACCTGAGCAGTGGTGCAGCCAGCGGGCTCTGCCCTGCCATTGGGTCATCCTGGGACCTCTCCAGTGGCTATCATCTGTCCTGGGTGCACCTTTCTGGGAGTGGGGGATGAAGGGGACCGGGGTCTCTGTCCACAGGCAGTTTAGGCAGGGGAGCACCCAAGCAGCTCTGCGCCTGCCTGAGCAGCCAGTGCGCAGGCAGTGGGGATGGAGTAGGCAGAGGCTGGGGGGACCTGGTGGCTAACCCCTTCTGGTTCAGTCACATTCCAGTCATTGCACACCAGGATTAAGAAAAATACTAAAGATCAGCTGCAGGCAGAGAAGAGGTGTGTAGAATGAATAAAGGTCATAGACACACATATTTCCTGGGCAGAACCAAAACATGCTCCAGAGAACCACCAGACACCGGACCGTCACACCAATTTTAGTGCTGCCATAGCACAGAATTGCACCTACAACATCACTTGGAGGCAGGACACCAAAATTCTGGTTCAGATATGCCTTCAGAGAAGCAGCACAACATCCCCACCCTGTCTTTTCCACGGGGGTGGAAAACCACAAAATGGGGAAGCAGCCCCACAACAGAGCTACAAATCAAGAGAATGGCAACAAGCTGGACCAACCAGCTGCTGATGTCTGTTCCCATGAAGGAACTTCTTTATGGATAATGGCTGTGAACCGGGTTCCCTAAGTCTGAAACTGGAACTTCATGTGATGAAGCAGCAAAATGCATCAGAACACAGAATGGACAAAATAAACAGCAAGTAGGAGCAGGCATTGATAGACTGCAACCGAGCTTAGACTGGCTGCCTAAGGCAAAGATAAGATTGGAAATCTAAGCAGAATGGTCAACTGTGTCCCAGGAACACACCCAAGCAAAGGACATAGATCCAGAAAAAGAAGAGACCAAAGGACTAAACATGGACCAACACACAACATCAGAGGAGTTGGGTTGACTTCAGTGGGTGGTCAGAGGGAAGGGGGGCTCCCAAGGGGATCAACAACCATACAAATATGAATGATGTACAAAATCTAAAACAAACAAACAAACAAACAAAAAACAACTTTATACATACTTCACACTGACACCTCACTATCCTACCTCCTTGGAATACTAGGTTCAGAGCCCCAGCTCTCAGCTAAGGTAATGCCACAGGGGTGCTGGGTGGAGGACCAGGGAAAAAAGAAAATAAATAAGTAAATAACACCCCTTCAAAAAATTAAATAAAAATTAAAAGTGGGAATAAATTCTTTCTAAAAAGAATCTTTATTCTAATCAAGAGTAATGAATTGACTCCTAGGTAATTCTGTGCTATGTACATTTATTTTTATTTTTTATTTTTTGGCTTAACTCTAGGAATTTCACAAAAGTATCAATGCCTTAATGGTTTGATATTTCATTAAGGTATGGTTCTAAATTAAATTTAAATAAATTCATTTGGAACCAGAACAATCACAATCCATATGATGTAAAAAAATCTCAAAATCAGAGCTGCTCAATATTCAATAGGTGCTTATCTGAAGGAAGCAAAATTTTAGATAATCACTCAAAGACTATGAATGCAAGTCATGCAACCTTCCACATACCCTAATAGTTGAATTTTCTTTGGATTAAATTCATTATACCATGTTGTTAGCTACATGAAACTCCTCATGTACCTCTCTTTTAAATATTGTTAATGACAGTGGTTACTGTGGCACAGAGATACCAGGTATGTTGAACCTTAAAGACAATTTCTTACTCATTTTAGCATCCGGAGGAGCTGAGCTTCTCATAACAGTTGTTCTTGTTTGGTTTTTGGCTGGTGTGTTGCCATTTATTACTTATAAACATGTTCCATATAAATGTCACTAATACCAAATAGTATGGTATTTTAGGGTAGGCATTTTATATTAGTTTTATCTACAGATCTATTTAAGATCTTTTTTGCCTCTTAAGTGATATTCTTTTGCTGTGTTTCAAGTAATCTAGTAAACAATTATTATGAAAAAATGTTTAATAAATATTGCCAGTTAAAGGGATAAAGATATTGCCCTAAAACTTTAGAGAAAGAACCTGACATCCTATAATAAGCTGGTAAAAATGAGCATGATTCTGCTGGGTCCAATAAAAGGATTCAAAAGAATAAGATTTTTTGAAAGAAGAGCAGGTCACCATCAGAAAGATAAATATGATAGAAATACAGGGGTATTAATATAGCTAAATTAAGAAAAAAGTGCATGGAAAAATATGAGAAAAATGTAAATTTGCTTTGATGTTGGTTATAAACAGCATAAATAATTTGCAAATTCTTATCTGTACAATGGAGAACATATTTGAGATGATACTCCCACAATGCAAATAGATTAAAGAGATGAGAAAAAAGATATAGAAATAGGAGAGAAATTTAAGATCAGACTTAATTTTGCAAATGCAGTAACCAGAGAATAGTGAGTAAAACAACAAAAAAATACTAGAAGAAAAATTTCTGAGCTGCAGAAAAATCATAATTCAAATTGATTCACCATGATTCAACAAAAATTAATCTAAGTAAGCACTAAAGTTTTTTTTTTAATTTAAAAAGAACAAGGGGGTGGTGGTATAACACCAGGGTAGATAACAATGTAGAATAAGAAAAAAATGAAAAAATAAAGTGCAAGGGGAAATTAGTTACCTTTCAGAAAGAAGCAACAATAAGAATACTAAAAATTCTCTTTTTCAGCTTATTGAAAGACAAAAGAAGATATCTTTAGAACTTTGAATTATAAAAATTCAATAGCTAGTGTGGGAGCCCATCTCAGAGATGAGAAACTTGCAATCTAAATCTTTGCAAGTTAAGCTTTTTGCCCCCCGCAGAAGGAATAATTTGGGAGCTGACCTGAGAATCAGGGGACCCCCTAGGGGGCGTAGCTCTCTGAACCCCAGGTATAAAAGTGCTAAAGTTATGAACTGCATCTTTATTAAGAAATATAGGAGCCCTGTCGTCAGATTCTATATTTTAATTAGATTCTCTGTGGAGAATCACTGAGATACTAAAATGAGCCCAAGGCAAGGAAAACTGGGAGAACCAGATAAGCTTTACAACCAAGGAATAACCTTGGGTGACTTGTAACCAACTTTTATTATCCTGATTCCCTAAAAATGATTG
>PVHY01000772.1:109705-196261 GCA_004024945.1 Uropsilus gracilis | reverse complement strand
TCTTCTTCTTCTTCTTCTTCTTCTTCTTCTTCTTCTTCCTCTTCTTCTTCTTCTTCTTCCTCTTCTTCTTCTTCTTCCTCTTCTTCCTCTTCTTCCTCTTCCTCCTCTTCTTCCTCTTCCTCCTCTTCCTCCTCTTCCTCTTCTTCCTCTTCTTCCTCTTCTTCCTCTTCTTCCTCTTCTTCCTCTTCTTCCTCTTCTTCCTCTTCTTCTTCTTTTTAATATGCTTGTGCATAAATAGGGTAATTTGGGTCAGTGGTTCATGATTTCTCAGTACAGCTGAATTATCTTAAAACATTTGGTCTTGTGACACAAAAATGATTGAATGTGCTGTTATTCAAAAGCTAAGTTCCAATAAAAGTCTCCCACAATGCAACAGAACAATAAATAGCAACAATATCAAGGACTGTTTACTACTTGTGAGATATTTGACTTTTTTTCCAAACTAATAATTTCTCTGTTACTGGACATTAAGTACTGTCCATACTTTTTCCAATGAAGTTATTTTAGGATGATATTAGATTTAAAGAAAAAAATATGAAGCTAGTATGTCCATATCCATTTTCCATTATTTTGTGTATGTTTTTCATTTATTCTTAGAACAAACCTATAAGTTGTATATTATGATCTTGTTAATGATATATGCCAAGTGAACTTTAAATTTAATTCTTGTTCTTTTGGTCCTTAGAATATTTCTCATCAAGAAAGTTATTTGGGTGAACTTCATTTTATGTGCTGTTATCAATTGGATATGGAGTTATGTTTATTTGCTCATTTTCTTTCCTATTAGGGTTACCCTTTTTTTCTTTTTTCTTTAATGTTTTGGAAAAGAATATCTTTAATTTAAAATTAAAACTATAAAAATTATACTCATAAGAATTTTAATGCCACATTTATTTTTTCTTCCTTGTTCCTATACTCCCATCAGTAACAATTATTTTCAGATTTATCAACATTATATATAAAAATATGCACATATAAGCATACATATTTATGTGTATGTTTTGTACATATCAGTACATTCCCATCTTATTTGTTCACATTTACCCAAAATTTAACTCAAAATGAAATGTGATGTTCTTTCACATCTTGGAAATCATTCTATGTTTGCTCATAATGATGCTATTTTAAACTTTTGTATGATTATCTAATACTCCACTGTGAGAATATCATATATTCAACCTAGTCTTCTATAGCTATGCTGTCATAATTAATAGCATGGTAAATATGCCACAGTGCTTTTGTGCATATTGTTTAATTTTTGTAGAAATTAATTTTTGCATAAATTCTTAGATTTCTGAATCAGAGAATGAACACACAGTTTGGCTAGATTTTTTCCAATTTCTTCTCCATGAGAGTTGAATGTACTCCAACTAACAAGGTATGAGATTACCTTTCTTTACAGCTTTAGCAACATTATATATGGCTAGCTACTTAAATATGGCCAGCCTAACAAATAATTAATAATTTTAGCATTATAAGATGAGTTGAGTAAATTGTCATATATAGCCTTTTAGAAATTAAAACTTTGTGAAGGAAATAGAAGACATCTTTATATTTAACTGGCCAAGTATAATAGATATAATAGCTTTGATAATGAATATTTTTGTTCTTTTGAGGGAAAGCTTTTCTCTGCATCTTTCTTTTTCCTAGAATATTTGTATAACATGAAGCACATAGATATATTACCAAATGGAAAAGTCATTTTTTTTTAACCAACAAATGTACCATATTATTCAAAGGTGATATCCTGACTCTGGGAAGACTGATATATTTTCTTTCTCTGTACACTCTGCCTCATGTTCACAGGGTCCCATTATCAGGATGATTAAATGATAAGACATAAATTCAAATGCTTGTTGTATCAAAAAGATTTTAATAAAATATACTTATATAAACACCTGCCTGCAGATGTTATTTGAAAATTTTAGTTTCAACTAGTTTTAACAAAGACAAAAGGTGAGCTGAGAAGCTTGGCATGATCCTTTTACTCTTGATCAAAGGTCTTTTAACCCTGAACCTCATGACTTCTAAGTACCTGTGACTCAATAAATATGCTTTTTAAGGAAAACAATAAGTCATAAAAATAGTAAACTAGCAAGGAAGATAGATACATAATTTTGGTCCTACCACTGTTATTTTTAATTGAAGCATGTCGTTATATATTTCTGGATATTAATTTTTCCTTTCTCTAATAGGTGAGTAACTTGGACTCGTTGTTATTTGGTGTCCTTTCTAATTCAGATACTTTCTTGTCTCTAATTATGCTATCAGTCCTGGCAGTGTACAGTTAAACCACACCACTTCTATAGATCAACATCAAAATGTGTTTACTTTTAAGCTTTCCAACTGCTTCCTAAGATTGTTATTTGACTATCAATTGCACATAGTTTATTGATTATTATGTACTATAGGTGTTTGAGAATTGTGAGATAAAGATGCTATCATTTACCTAACATCACAGATAAAAACTAAAAATAAGGAGGAAAAATACTTATCGAACTACCTCTCTGCATTTGTTGTTCTTGTCACTACAACAATTGACTTTAATATAGGCTTTAAAAAATTATTATTCAGAAAATCAAAGAGTGAGGTGAGGCAACAGTGACTGATGGATATTTAAGTGGCTGGATGGATATTTATTTAAGTGGCTGATGGATATTTAAGTATCATTTTTGAGAATCATATATATAGGACTGCATTTTTGGATATTAACAAATTTAGATCCAAATTTCAGCAGGTGACTCAACTTGGGAGATGTTAAATATAAATACGCAAGAATTGTAAGTGTAACTTTCAAAATACAAATTATGTTGACTGTGTTAGGAAATACTTGGGATAGGAGGAATTCACTTAGGAAGACCCAGGAAGCTCTTCAGCAGAATAATGACTTGGATGCAACAGTTGAAGTAATTTATTTGCTCCTTACTAGACTGAAGCTCGTCTCCTCTTTTTAAACATTTGTCTACAAATGTTTAAAACATTTTAGAGGAGAAAGCAAACACAGTAAACCTCAAACCAAATAATGGTTTTGGTGAAATTTATAAAATACTCAATATTAGGTCATTAGTGACAGGTGACTCTGAAGCTCCTATAATTTCCTTTCTAGTTATTACCTTTTGCAGCTGACTGACTCAGCTACCTTTCTGGCTTAAGAACTATTCAGTGCATTCTACTTTATCACTCTGGAGAACTACCAGCAGATGTGGATGATTTGGGTATGCCGGTCAGTCGTTAACAGACAGGGGGCTACCTCATTCAACACTGAAGGTGTTGAATGGACTTATTGAAGAAGGGTCATGTCGCCTGTCTCCGTATACCTAAAAACCTTTATACCAACAGTCACTGGTATGCTTTAAATGTATAACAATCATCTTATTAATAAGTGTCATACTCAGGTTTTACAATTATTTTTTTACTAGTCATCTTTGGACATAGTCTTTTCTCTCCTATTGCTTTTACTTAGGTAGAAGTCAACTCCTAACTTTGACAGCCTGGGTGGCTTTCTTTATGTAATCATCTTTTAAAACTAGGGTAATACTACTTTATTCCCAGATCCTCTTATGTCTCCTCCCCCAGAATCTTTTATATCATTCCTAGTACCTCTAGAATAAAATAGCTTTTCAAAAGAGAGTGGAAACATTTATTTCATACAATTTTTAAAAAATCTATATTCTACTGTCTCAAGTCCTTTATACTACATTTTTTAAGTAAGACACCAAAGATTTTATTTTTCTTAGGGGTTTTGTTATTATTGTTATATATGCATGTTTTCTCCTTATATCCTTGTGGAACCCAAGGTTTTCCCACTACCATCTTTGTTATGGGGATGAGATGAAGATATATTGATGAATTTCAGAAAAAAATAGTGCCTAAATGATCTGTATTCTGAAAAATGTTTGAGTATAAACCAAAGAATGTAATATATTAACATTAAGGGTTCTAAAGCCAAAATGTATTAACATGATTCAAAATAGAACCCCCTCACTCATAGGCTGCCCTGTGATTAGTCTGATGCTGAACACTTGATGAAGAGATGAGAGAGAAGAAATGCACTATAATCAAATGAGTGTTTCTGGCTTGTCTCTGACTCCTTAAATTATGGCATCTATGTCAATGTATTGTTATTATAAATCTTCAAATGTCTTGGTATCATAATTTATTTAATCATAAAAAGTGGTTCTTATTACTCTTATGAAACATTTTACTTTTAAGGATTACTTAAAAATAAAATCCCAATCTTTTAGGAAAGTACAATATCACCATACATTTTTGGATTGGAAAGGGGAAATGATCACCACAGGCATTTTAAGCTGACATAAGATTATTATTTTTATTTTTTCAATCAGCTTTTCTTCTATTGAATTTCCAGTGTTGGAAACTACTATGCAGGTAACCTTGCTACAGATTTTAAATACCCATAACTTTTAATTGAAATTGTATTTTTTTTACAGAAAGATAAGTTTTTGTTTTTTGTTGGCTTAAATTAACAACTAAGTGCTTTGAACAGGAGATGGTTGACCTTTTGATGCTGCTGTTTTGACTACCTTTTTTTTTAAAACTGAGGTAAAACAGAAATAAATCTACTGGTAAGTGTGATGCTCTTTTGACTGAGTTATTGAAGGAGTTAATAACCCTTTTAAGAATATAAGAATAAGTGGATGAATAGTTCTGTACATGTGTGATTATTTTAATTGGTTCTTTTTCTATTTTATTAAATTTCTACTGCCCATATATTTTTTCAAAACACTGTTCTAATTGTATCCTTACAGTCCTCCTTGCAAGGCTGCTGAAGAAGTCAGATTTCTAGATGCACAGTTTTGGAAATCTCAACTATACAGTGCTGTACCCTCCTCTACAACCACCACCACCTAGAAAAATGTAGTTAGAAATTACCCAGAAATAGTTGTTTGATTAAAGTATCTTTTTCTGTCTCATCTCTTTTCACCAAGTATCTAGTATTAAACTAATTAAAGGATGGCACAGCAAGTATTGCCACAGTGAGTGAACAGAGGCTGCACTAGCTGTAAACATTGTGCTATGTACTGCAGACCAGGGATGGGCTTAAGCAAGGATTAAATGTAAAGAGGGCAAAGTTTTCATGATGACATGTAGAGAACTGAGAGCATTTAGTTAAGGGAAATACATCCATCATGTGCATCAAATACATGCCCATATATTTGCTTAAAACATATCAGAGGACTACACTCACTGTTATAGAACCTAACCTCATCACATTTTGAATCTGAGATGAAGTATGTTATGGGCAACACTTTTTATTTGGCAAGACTTAATTTGGCCAACTTCTGTTTCCTAAGCTGGAACTTCAGAACAATTGAGATGATTGTTGTCCCCTGATCATTTCTGAGGTCTAGTGACATCAGGTTGAGTCATGGCAAAAAAGGTCAGAGTCACTGATGGGAGCTCATTTTTCCTTTGAGGACATTGTGTAACTACTCACAGCAATTTCTTAGCAATTTTTAAGTCTCTGTCTATCAATAGGGGAAAGAACGGGTTAGTCCTTATTCTCTATGTGTCTGTGTGTGTTCATGCTGTCAATGTAAATAGTAAAGTCATTTGCATATTCTATCTAGCTTTCATGATTATTTCTTTGATTATCAAGGAAAAAGACCTAAACCCTATTTTCGTCCAGGTTTGAGATTAAGTTGCATACACTGTAGAACTTTAAGGTATCTGTCTATCTATCTATCTATCTATCTATCTATCTATCTATCTATCTATCTATCTATCTATCTATCTATCTATCTATCTGTCTGTCTGTCTGTCTGTCTGTCTGTCTGTCTGTCTGTCTGTCTGTCTGTCTGTCTGTCTGTCTGTCCGTCCATCTCTTTATCTCTCAATCTGTCTGTCTGTTTCATATACATAATGAACATACTTGATATATATTATATATACATTCCTTATCACATGTGTAGTATATATATTTGTGTATATACTACATGTGTATATATATGACAAAATTATTATGACCTATGTTTGGTTAATACCTTCAACCCCTCACACAACTTTCATTTTATGTGTGTGGTAAAAACATTTAGACCAGCTTCTGGTCACCAACAGTCTGCTCTTGGTTTCTGTGAGTTTAATTTGTTAAAATTACACCTATAAGTGATTATCACACTTATTTGTATTTCTCTGATGTATGTATTTCCCTTAACTCAATGCTCTCAGTTCTCTACATGTCATCATGAAAACTTTGCCCTCTTTACATTTAATCCTTGCTTATGTCCTTCCCTGGTCTGAAGTACACAGCACAAGGTTTACAGCTAGTGCAGCCTTTGTTCACTCAATACTCGCTGTGCCATCCTTTAATTAGTTTAATACTAGATACTTGGTGAAAAGAGATGAGACAGAAAAAGATACTTTAATCAAACAACTATTTCTGGGTAATTTCTAACTACATTTTTCTAGGTGGTGGTGGTTGTGGAGGAGGGTACAGCACTGTATAGTTGAGATTTCCAAAAATGTGCATCTAGAAATCTGACTTCTTCAGCAGCCTTGCAAGGAGGACTGTAAGGATACAATTAGAACAGTTTTGTGAAAAAATAGACTTTTTAAAATATTTTATTTCATAGAATTAGAGGAAAGAACACCTGGCAATGATATAGTGACAAATATATGTAGATATAATGAAACAGTGCTGCAGACATGTGTTGCTGGACAGTGTCAAGGTAGAACAGGCCACTATCTATGGGTCCTCACTTGCACATATAATTGCAAGACTACTCAGGCATAAGGAATAATAATGGGATTTATTTAACAAACAGGTAAAATAAAGAGTCCCTAAGGCTACAGATGACTGGCTATCTTACCTCAGATAGTGTCCAGTGATCTCAAACAAAAAGCCACTGATTCATGACAATGCTGTCCTGTCAATGAGGGCTTGGAGTCCATGGCATACTAATAAGCAGTGGCCCTGAATTGAATTCTTAGTGACAACTGGAGTGGTCACAGTGCTCACATTCATGGCAGCAGCCTACAACAACAATGAGAAAGCCATACTGGAAAGTACTGGACATTGGACCAGACAGACAGGAACAGAGGCAACAGCACCAGGGGTGGTGCCAGGTAAGCAGAAGTAAATAACTGCTCTCAAAGTTGACCCAGACACAATCAGTCACATGGCAACATTGCTGGACAGCACTAGTACTGGTCTCCATTAGTGCCTCGGAGTTGATGTCAGAGATAGTGTATCTCTGTACAATAGCATTTTGTGAGTTGTTGACCTACACCAATAACAAACAGCTCCTTGAAGCACCAGGATAAAGCCTATGGTACTTTTTTCAGGTAGTGTGAGTGACACTGCCAGAGGCAGGTGCATTCAGTCAAGTCTCTGCAAAGGTTTTTGGCTTCTGTTTTTTCTTCAGAGGCCAGTGCCAGGCACGTTAGCTGGCTCCTTTCTTGCCCATATCCTTTCTGAGGGTGCTTCACCACACAAGCCTGGTTGGATTATTTTCAATCCTAAGTGACTGAGTGAATCATTTAGAACCAATCAGTTCATTCTTGTTTTTCAGTCCAAATGATTAACTAATAAGCTGAGTATGAACCTGATTGGTTCATTGAGTTGACACCTGATTGGTCCATCTAGAATCAAGGAACCAAACATAAAAGGGAGAATTTGGTGCCTACACAGACTCAGTCTGCCCTGACCTCTCAGTAGGTGCATGGACTGATGGAATCTGATGAACCACAGCCAGAGCTAGCCTCACTGGGGTCGGAGGCACTCTGCACCTGGTAATTTCTTCTGTGGGTCTCAGTGTAATAATGTGTATTTCTGGAGAATGGGGAGAACCTGTAACGGCACTGCAAGGCAGGTTCACTTGGGAGCCCATTGTATTGGCCCCATTCTCCATGGGTGTTTCTCCTGCCTTCAGGTCCCAGGCCACAGTGCTAAAGCCTGCCCAATGAGCACCCATACTCCTCCTTGCAACCATGAACTAGGGGCTGCGGGACTAGTTGTTGCCTCCTGCTCCAGAGCTTGCCTAAGGAATAACCACTGCAGACCCAGAGGGCAGCAATGCCCTGGAGTGGCATGGCAGGGAAACAACTGCCACCTACCATTACTGTCAGACTCTGCATCAGTCGGAGCCCCAGTGGGGCCACTGGTGGAGAGTGGTAAAATGTCCACCACTTGCTGTCACCTGCACTGCCCACAGCAGTTTCAAGGTCCAGGTATGGATACACACACAGGAGGTGAGGTTCTGGTGCTAAACCCCAACTAATGCCAGGGTTAGCCATCAATCCAGGCACACTGAGGAGGACGTCTGCAAAGCTGTCCTGCAAATTTCTGCTTCCATTAGTCCTTTAGGGTTCAGGCATCCAAACCCAGCTTGCACTGGGGTAGGAGCTACCCACAGGCAGCAACTTGAAGTTGATGGGACCTCTCACCACCATTGCCACTGTTAGAGCAGGAGAGCACGAAAATGCTTACTTTGCATCAGGAAAAGGCAATACTGCTCCACTACTTTGCCTCAGAAATCCAGTTCCACATACAATATATGTATACATGCATATACACATGTATATGCATATATGCATGTTTAATTGAGACAATTCAGATCATAAATATCTAATGATGTAGTTGTGTCACAAAAGCTTCTGAATCCGACTTTTTAGCATATTTCTTGTAATGATATTAGGGGGCGCCACTCCGCTGGGTGTCATTGTCTCCTGTTTAAGATTGCAGATTTCAAGGAATATATGCTAAATGTGAGAATGACCTTAATTAGAGTTTCCTTTCAGAAAGATACAAGGGAAAGGAAGAAGTAAAACAGGATTGTTTGGTTTTTTTCTTTGTAATGTAATAATTCAGGAGCTGTTCCTGGAAGGCAGAAAACAGAAAGGATATAGAAAGAGGTTTGAAACAAAGATGGGGATTTGATGGGAATTCAGATTCAGATTCAGGTTTGTTTTCTGGCATTTTGTGGGATGAAGATGTGAGCAATGTGAGCTTGGCCATGTGGCCAAGGCCTGGGGCCTGAAGACTTTGGCGGGCCCAGGCTAGGAGTATGTATGTTAAAGGAAGATAAGGAGTTTTCAGATTTGAACTCCGTGTTGCAGTTTGTTTTCCTGAGTTTGACTTGTGTCTGGAAGAGGTTTTGCAAAAGTTAGACCTGAAAAGAAAGTAAAATTTTCTGGTTTCGGTACCATGGAGCTTATTCTACCTGGAGGACAAGGAGAAGACAGCATAGAAGAGAAGGAGGAGCACGCCAAAGGAAGATGTCTTCGGGCTGATTTTGGTGAGATGATCAGGACTGAGAGACTGAGGATTTTTGGACAATCTGGGGAAAGGACTTTGGACAATGTTGAGAAAGGTTTTGGACAATGTTAACAGAGTTTTACTTACATGTTTCTTTGTAGTAATTAGGAAATCACTTTGTTAGAAATAAATTAGTCTGCACTCTGAGAGTCTTGCTTTGGGTTGGGATTGTTGGTGAAAAGGCTGGGGATGGTGGAAAGAACCAATGGAAGTCTAAAAGGGTAAATTGAGGCAAGCCATTCTAAAGTTTAAACTGTGTTTCTAAATTTTTTTCTTTTTCAGGTCTGAGAGAGGGGATGGAACTGAGAGAAGCGGGTAGCTGATTTTTGCATATCAATAGTAGGTGATCAGTGAAAATGCTAATTAACTGTTAGTAGCCTGCTTCCTAGGGAGTAGCAGGCATAGGTGTTTAAGTTCAAGTCAAAAAGTCTTTTTTTTTTCTTTTTACCCTGTTTCAATTAGAAAAACTGTTCAAATGCTTTGGAATTACCATGTTTATTAAATGAGATCTTGTGATCTGAATGACACTAGCTTTGTTGACCAGTGGCTCTAACTAGTAATATTTTACTGAGGGTAGACTAAAAATAGAAGCCAAAGCTTTATTTTTATTACTCTCTCTTAGTTACATAGTTATAAATACCATTTCTACTGCCTGGGTCTTAGTAAATTCAGTGGCAGCTGAGACTATAATATTTAATAGTGGTGTATCTAGTTGATCATCTGATTTGCTGCTGCAGATTTTAGCTTCAGTTCTATATAAAACAAGTATTTTAGATCAAAACATAGAAGGTGCAGTTCTCTAAAGTTCTAAGACTAGTTGTGTTCAATTTGCAATAGTAGCAACTTTTTTGATTTAGAAAGCTATCTTTGCATTATAATTCCCAGTGTAGAGTTAACAGATTTCATGTTTCAGGTCCTTCCACCCCCCTTACAGGCTGTAATGAATGCTAGAGGCAGAACATACAGCTAAATAAATACCCACACATTGCTGCATTCAGTGATCATTTTTTTTTTTTTGAAATATTTCTGGATTCACACTTACTGAAACTGCCCTGGTTATTCAGGGTTTGGGAAGGAACATTTACACTTTCATTTGTTATTTGTCTTGTAAACTTGACCTTTATGACTACTTATTTCTGGAGTTTTATTGATATAGAACTGCTGGCTCTCAGGTTTTTGATGGACACTTGAGTGTACTTCAAGGTACAAAGTTTGTTCCATTTTGATCCTCTGTATGTGTGTACTTGCATTCAAATCTTAACAGATCATGATTTATGAAGAATTCACTCACATATCCAACATAGACCATTAAGCAGGGCAGCTTTTTCTGACTCTATCACTATAAATTAAATGCTACAGGCACAAAAAGTACAGGCATGAAATATCTATTGAAAATTAATCTGAAATCAGGATTTTATCTTGAAAGAAAGCATTAGAAAATGAAATAAGCCAGAAAGAGAAAGATAAATACTACATGGAGTGACTTACAGGTAGAATATAGAGAAACCAAACAAAAGGTCAGACAAAATCATAATTTAAAACCAACCCTTGAGCTCTGACCATAGTGCTAGACAGAATAGGAGGGTGGTGGGTGCAAATGGGGAATAGTGGGGAGAAAGCACAGTGGACTATGGTGGAGGACTATGGTACCTTGGTGGTGGAAGTGCTGTGACGACTACATGGGAGTGAGTGAGGCATCCCATACTGTCAAAACACTGGCAAGGATGTAAAATACTGTTTCTCCAGTAACAACAAATAAAATACAAAATAAAATATATAGCTCCTGAAAAAAAAAAAAAAAAACTTTAGTAAGTAAGTAAGTGAGAATGTGCATAGAGCACTGAATAGGCCAGCTACATGGAGGTGATGGCGTAGTTACTATTATCTTCACCACACTAGCAGTAGTGCTACTATGTTTATTATTCTCATTCTTAGTTTTGGAGATGTGTTGGGTTATTGGGAATGGAAATGCTTTGATAAAGGTATAACAAAACTCTTATGAGGTAATACTTAACTGTCTTGAATGTTATATGCATTTTAAGCAAGTTACTGACATTATTGGTTAATATTCATAATAACTTGAAGAATTATTTTATAGATTAAATCTTTAGTTTTATGGAGATTCATTAACTGGCCCATCCACTTGCAACTAATGCAGAACCAGCTGGAACTGAGCATTAGGCTAGTCTGACTCTACAGCTCATGATTTTAATTTTTCTTAATTTTACAAAAATGATCAATCAAAGCAACTGGTAGCTTAGAGGCTTGTTTTTATGACCTGGAATTGTGGCTTAATTTGGTACATCAAGAACTATTAAGTAGATATTTCAAGTAGGAAAATTAAAGTTCACCTCTTTTCATTAAATTAAGAAGTAGAAGAATTTTATTTAGAAGAATGGTCTCTGTCTTTGGAAATGAGAAGCCTCAGTTCTTCATTTAAAAGTCAAGTGGAAGGGTTTCTTCATGGGACACAGAACTGCTGGTTTTGTGGTTGCAGAGGTTCTGTCCATTGCTGAGATTTCACATTCTGGGTGTTAACTCTCTTAGTGTTAATTGGTGAAGATAAAGTGGAAAACACCAATAATTCCTACCTCTTGAGATTATTCCATACAAAGATATCATTTTCTGTTTGGCACTGTACTGAATTTGCTATTTTCTTTGGGGGGAGGGAGAATAGCAACTTCTGACAAACTCTGAGACTTAGCATCTTCCTTTTGTTCTTATTGGAGAATATACTTCGGTTAGTAAGTTACAGTTGCTAGTTTTGATTTTAGAAAATCTCATAGAGAAATTGGTATTTTAAAGAGTCCTTGGGTGAAATAAACTGGATAACTTTTGCAATAGGATTCATTAGTGGATTTCTTTTCCCTGAAAGTTTTATAAAACCCATATCTCCTCAAGCAACTTGAAAATGAAATGCTCTCCTTTAATGTTATTTGAAATTATAATGTAAAAAGTGTCTAAAGTCATATTTTAAAAGCAAAAAGGATATATATTTCTTTGACTTTTAAAAATACATGTAGATTAGTTTATATCATTTGATTTCATTGGAAACTGTTGTATCCATCTCCTTAAGATATTCTCCCTAGTGATCACAAAAAATAAAGCCCTGGTTGGTCACCTTTCTGGTCAGTTCTGTTTGAATTATTTTGTTTACAGTGAATTTCCCTTACCTAGAGCATTCTAACAGGTCTGGTGGACAATGCACCCTCACTCTTTTCCCCCTACTATAAGCTATGATTGAGATTCACTGTTCTGGGTGTGAACAGTGAAGTAACTATAATTAAGAAAGTCGACCTTACATTTGGAAAAATGTTAAGAATGAGTGATGATAGCTAGTTTCTTCCTAACTTGAACTTACTAAGTTTATCAAATAAGGGAAACAAAGTAATGAGATTCATGAGTAATAAGGAATCTTGACTCTATTTGGAACAATAGAATTCATGATCCAAGATTATGAAAATCATGGCCAGTTTGGTAATTTGACAGAAGTTATGTAGTTCTCATAGGTGACCAATGAAGATTCTGTGTAAGTCACCATGGAAGCAACATCTGGAAATGAGGTGCCATGAAATATGGATAACAATACAAATAGTCCCCCTTCTGATAGAGAAATATCATCTGATATAAGTAAACTGAGTCTCATCCCCTTAATGTGACATAATCTCAAAATAAGACTGCTGGGATAATGATTTTTGCTGTACCTGGTTTGGGTTAAGAAGTTCTTAGGGTATGATTCAGAAACTGGCAAGTCTTTGGACCTACGCTTTCTTAGGAAACAATTGTTCTAAGTAAGGGATATTCATAGAGGTTTTTTTTTGGGGGGGTGGGGGAATTGAGCTTGAATTACTTCAGCAAGTCTAGTGCTAGAATCCTGTGTTTATAAGAACAGAGAGCATGGGGCTGACATCCATGATGCCATGGAAGAGTAAACAACAGGATGTGAAGACAGATTGAATGCAGAAAGGGAATCCACATGATAATACTGGCTTGTGGTTAACATGAAACAAAGCAGCAGGGTATAGACCATGTGACATTCACTTTCTGTACAAAAATAACCACAAATGGAACAGTAATCACAATGGGGCATAGATCTAGGTAAATCAACATATGTGATGAGATATGCATCCAAAGGAGGCAAAATTAATTTTGACCCATAAATTAATCATTCCAGTTATTAACTCTATCTCCTTGAATTTCTGCTTGGGTCTTCTATCCAATGTCCATACACAGATAAGTTATGATAACAATAGTTGTTATTTATCAATTATTGACTGCATAACAGGTATTGTGCAGAGGGTTTCACATGCATCGTTTCATTTTGTCTACATTGCTGCATTTTTCATCCCCATCATGTAAATATTTAAACGACAATATTGAAGTTTAGGAAGGCAAAGACCCTGGCCCAAGTTTACACCACCCCTTAAAGGTAGATACTGGTTTTAATCTTCATCTCCCAGATTCAGACACCAAATCTCAAAACTTGGCAACCTACTTCATCATTAACCTTCTAATAAAGACCTACCCTGGAGACAAAACCATTATTCCTCATAGTCCTTGGAAGAGGACAAAGCAAGAAGGGGCTTGTAAGATAAACTAGGAGGGGAGGAAGACATCTGAGCCGAAGCAGGAGCAGTATACAAAGTACAGCACAGGTCAGTGTGAGTTTTCCAACTGAACATCAGCATCATGAACAACAGCTATACTTGATGGGATTGTTTTTGAACTAAGTTTGCAGCCCAACTAGTCTCATTTTCATTTTTGGAAATGGTGGTTTTATAAGACCCAGTCGGTCCTGATGTAAGTAGTCCATCTCAAATGAAGCAAAAAATAAGGTATGGGGAAATGGTTCCTATTAAGAAAAAAGAAAAGGAACGCAAGGAACCCCTTCCCATGATTTCAGTTTTCACAGCAAAAATGTGATTTAAATATCTCAACACATTGCAATTCAAATGAGAACATAAGGATAAAGAATATTTTTGTTAGGTTTTTTCACTGCACTGCAGGTAAGTCACTAAACTCCTTTGCTCTTGTTTTATTATCTCTGTAAAAGGAATGTAAATTTCTCCATCCCTGAAATAGGAATGGAAATATCTGACCAGTATGACTGACCAATATGATTCAAGTGTGTCAAATGGGCCCTAGGTTTGAGAATTTTCTTTTTCCCTTGATGTTTGAGAGCTAGACATACTTTAATACTCAAATAAAACCTGCTGCTTGGGCCGGGCACGGTGGCTCGTGCCTGTAAGCTTCAGCCTATGAAGTGGCTGGGGCTAGGGATCGCAGTTCGAGTCCTGCCTGGGGCATATAGTGAGATCTAGTTCCAAAAAAATAGCTGGGTGTGGTGGTGCGTGCTTATAATCGCAGTAACCTGGGAAGCTGAGGCTGGGGATTGCTTGAGTCTGTGGTACCCTGGGCAATGAGAGCTTGCAGTTCCATGGGCAAAAATAGTGAGACCTAGTCTAAAACAAACAAACAAACAAACAAAAAACACCTGTTGCTTGACTGAAGATTCTCCTTGTGTATAAGAAAGGTAGTCATCAAATAACTGCAAAGCATTGATTTCTTAATACACATAAAAATAATTGGTGATGTGAAGATTAATAAGACATTTAGCAAATACATGAAGTCAGAGAAAATTTTGGAGCATGACCTACTTAAAAGGCTAGTAGTTATTTTTGATTTTACTGGAATTACAATCATTTATCCTACTAAGATATTAAAGAATGCACTCTGCCCTTTGAGAATCAACAGAGGAAGAATATGCGAAACCATGAAATGATGCCCTGAGTGTTGTCTCCAGGGCCACTTACTCAGCAGCTTCAGTGCTTGCTGCTAGGGGTAGGTCAGAAATTCACCACTTGCAAGAATGAACAAATGCCAACTTTTGCCTAGAGTGATCAAACTAAAATTTCCTATTTAACTCTTTCATCTGCTGTTTTTTACAAACTTTACTGAATTTAAGGGATTGAGAATGAATGTTTATTAAAGTCATTTTTGGGATGGATAAGAGAGGATTTTTGTTGTAGACTCTAAAACAAAGAGAAAATCACAGATGGTAAAAGAGATGTGGAAAGCTGGGAATATACCCTTATCTTTTTTTTTTTTTTTAACTCAGCTCTATTTAATGAAGAGCAACACCATTTATGCCACACGGTGATTTTCACAGTTGCATGATTTCTACTTTTCCAAGAGAAATAAATGAAAAGTTGCTGGGTATACAAGGACTTTGTGAAGTCACATTGCATGCAGGTATTAGAATGAGGATATAAGCAACAGCATTCTTTTATTCTGTCTTTGCTGTCTCTTATCTCTTGCACTGGTCTGAGAGTGAGTTTTGTAAACTAAGCCCAGTGATGGCTCACTACCTATGCCACTTGTATGTCTAAAGATCTTGCAATATCTTTGGATATGCAGACATTGCCCAAACTCCAGTTACCAGCTTCAGTGTCCAGCTGTGTACATAATCAGCTATGTACAGTTTTCCCCAGCTAAATGAGAGATGAGAAAAATAGAAGTCAAGTTGAAAATCAGGGTTTTAGTGAGAATGACTGAGTAGGAATCACTGAGTGGCAATGATCATCACAGAAACAGACAGACTGAAAGGAACTTTGTTTCAAAATGAAAAACAGAGGAAGAATTCACAAAAGAAGGGAGGATTAATTTGGCATTTATCATTATGAGTATGAGTTGGTACCTTACTATGGAAGGTAAAAAATCTAGTAGGTGATTACGTATATCAGCAAGTATTGAGTGGGAATTAGCAGTGCTGAATATCTCTTGGTTTCCTTCCTTGGAAATGACCTTGTATACCTATATGAAAGGTGGATCCTGGCAACTTGGTAATGTAACTGAATACAAGCTCACCTTGAAAAAGCTTATATATAAAGAAAATTTATTCATCCAAGATTAGGTACTCAGCTTACCTTGTTAATTTCAAGTGAAACCCCAGAAACTAGAGCCATAGAACAGGGCACTAGAGCTGTAAATTACTTATATTGAGTTGGGAAGAATGCTGGTGCAATGTTAATTTAAACTAGAGGCTGGCTTTGGTTTCAAGGGATCAAGGACTCTTATATGATATAGTCATGCCCATCAAAAGGAAGGGAAGTTTGCTATATAACTTGAATCATCTTTTCCCAGTCCAGTTTTCATAAATCTTCATTCTCCCCCCCCCCCATAACCAGTCTGCTTTTTCTACCCTTGGGGGTCATTAAGGTACCTATCTTTCATTGAATGTTGAATTCCAGTTTGAATTGTGCAGGTATGTCCTTTATAAACCCCATGTATCTTCATTGAATATCCTCATGCTTTGATGTGATTATTTTAAGTGTTCATGATTTTTAAAAGTCAACACAACCTGAGTTAGATATTTCTTAGATTTTCAATGAGAGAGAATCTTCTGCAATCCTCCTCATTATCAAACTCAATAGATCCTCTTATACATGCCAAATAGGCCAGACCCAAGTTTCATCAAAGCAAAAGAAATTAATTGGCTACAGAAAATGGACACAAAGAATGTAAATGTTTCCAGAGACCATCTCCTCCCCTGTAAGGGCTGGGAAGGGTTTTGAGGAGGGCAGATAGGAGACAGAGTTTCTGGTGATTGCATGTAGGAGCCATTAAGTGTTGTTGGTTATCTGTGGATTAACTAAGTGTGCTCAGGTGGAATTTGTGCTTCCACATACATCACATGTTAAGAAAAATGACATCTCTCCTTCTTTAGGTGGGAATTTCAGTATGATAATGAAGCTGATAAGAATTTCAGGTCAGGAAATCAAGGTCCATGTAGGCTCTGAATCTTTTATGATCTGATAAGCTGTTTAAACTTGGTAAGGATGGTTGGGCTCTGAATAGAAAAGGTAAATCATTTCAGTATTCTAACTGTCCTACTGGAGGCAGTAATGAGTGGCTTTAACCATTTGTGTTTTGCATTTTCCAGTTCTTGAATTACTTGCTGTAACCTTTAGTTTTCCCGTTCTCTAAAGTCCTTTTTTTTTGCAAAATGTTTAAATATGTCTACTTGAATATCTCCATTATCTGCTCTAGGGTTTGGTTCTTGCATCCTCAATTCCAACTCCTGGACAGTCACCTGAGAGGAAGGAAAAATTCCCTATCATAACATACTTATCCATAGGTTCTCTTCTCTCTTAGGGCCCCAATTTTTTACGTTTATGAGCAGATTTAACTCCTTAATTCTACTTCCCCTCAAAAAGTGACAACAGACTATTTCTTTAATTTACACAAGCTGTGTTGTTATTGGCCTGTACATGTATATTTAAAATTTTAAATATTCTAAACTTAGAATGATTTGAGAGAGCATGATATCTAGATGGAATTACAGCCCCTTCTGAGTATTAGTGTGCTGTTAGTATCTCTTGTAATAAACACATCACATTTTATTTTAGGCAGTTCTGGGACTTTGCTTTGCCCTTATTCATGATCCACTCCATGTATATTTATTGAATGATAGTGTCAGGAGTTCTTCCTATACATTTCTGTAGCTCCCCTATGATGTTCCCCCATTAAAAGGACCATTTATTGCATCAGAAGAGAATGGAGATGATACAAAAAAATTTATTTTTATATACAGAAAGCAAATGCCATTTTACTCATCTCTGAGGTATGGGAACTGGAGGAGAACTCATGTGGTGTTGACTGAAGGGATCATTGAATGCATAGTTTCCCCATTTGGGAAGGTAATATATATTTTTTCTTGACAACAGAAAACCAGAGAAAGCCTGCTACATTAAAATTAATATTGTCTGTCCTAACATAGTCATGGTGAAATTTGTGCCAACTTGAAAAACACTGTGTAAGAGTAAAACTAAGCTACACCCTAATGCATGTAGAATGCTAAGATTTTATCTAGAAACAGTTATTTGTGCCATGCCTTAGCAATAAAGTATAGTAAAGAGGAGTGATAAATGTTATAGTTGAAAACACTTATAACTTCCAGTAATTAAACATCATAACAGAGATGGTCTAATCATAGATTGCATGTCAGTTATCTTGAATATGGATTGCCACTTACTTCTGCTAAATCTGTTGATAAAGGAGGTGTTCAGGTGGCAAGTTAAAAAGCAAAGGCATTTAGTCCAAGTGAAGGGAAATAAAAGGTGAGAGTTTGTATACAGGTATCTCTGAGCATCCATTCAAATCATTTCTTGTCTGAACACTGACAGGTGAAAAAACTTGAAGGAAATGAGAGTGTGAAACAGTAATTTCCCATGTCAACATTGACATGTGCTACTAGGGAAGCATGTGGCCTGGGGTGGTTCAGTTAAAGAAGAACATAGTGGTCCTGATCCAAAGGAATTTAGAAATGGATGCTGAGTTTTTCAAATGAAAAACACCCTGCCAACCCCCCATACTTGTACAGAACAAGTTCAATATGGCTGTGCCATTTTGCATTCCTGTCACTAGTGCTCCACAACCCACCAGCATTTGATGTTGTTATTGTTTTGACTTATCATGCTCTTTTCTAATATTTACATGTCCATTTTAAAATGGAATTCTAGGATGTTAAATAATTATTCTAAATTAAAGTAAAAACCCAGATGGAAGTAGTGTTCCCAATGTGATAATGCCTTGTCCCACCATCTCTATGGGCATTACATTGCTACCCTGAGCTGTGCCACATGATTTAGGAAAAGTAATAATAATGTTATGCACACTTGGTCAGGAAAGTGTTTGAAGAGAATTCAGTTTGATAGCCAGAATTTTAAAATATAATAAATGGAACAACTTTAAAACTTTGAACATTAGTCTAAATAAAAAACAATCCACTCAGTTACACTTGAACCTGAAATATACAACTAATAAATGTTAGGATATGTATACTGTATGTGATGTTGAAAAGCATAATCATACTCAAGCTATTTTAAATATATTTTAATTATATATATATATATATATATTTCACATCTTTGTATTCCCCAGGGTTCACCCACCACCTCCCCTCCCTGACTACTCCCACAAATCCACCACCACCAGTCCCCAGTTGTGTACTATAGTTTATTTGTTAGCTTGTTTTGACTTTTCCTCCTGTTCTTTTGTCTGTTTTTCCTATGTCCCATATATTAGTGAAACCATTTGGTTTCTTTCTTTTTTTTTCCTTTCTGACTTGTTTCTGCTAATACAATTTCTTCTAGGTACATCTATGTTATCTTATCTCAAATTTGGCATTTTTAACTGATGAGTAATACTCCATTGTGTAAATATATCGTATCATATCTTTATCATCCATTCATCTGTTTTGGGACATTTGGGTTGTTTCCATGCCTTTACAATTATAACTGGTGCTTCAATAAGCATCTGCGTACAGATGTCCCTTTGTGAAAGTACTGAGGTCTCCTTAGGGTAGATTCCCAGAAGAGTGATTGCTGGGTCTAATGATAGTTCCATTTTTATTAGTTTGAGGATCCTCCACACTTATTTTCATAGTGCTTGGACCAGCTTACATTCCCACCAGCAATGTAAGAGTGTTCCTTTCTCTCCACATCCACACCAGCACTTGTTGTTGCCTGTTTGTTTGATATGAGCCATTTTCATGTGCCTGTTGGCCATTTGTATTTCTTCTTTGGAGAAGTGTCTTTTTATTTCTTCTCCCCCCCTTTTTTTTAACTGGCCTTCTTGTTTTGTTTTTGCTAAGTTGTGTGAGTTCCTTGTGGATCTTTGTTGTCAAACCCTTATCGCTTTTGTAGATGGGAAATTTTTTCTCCCATTCAGTTGGGTTTCTTTTTCTTTTTTCTGTTGTCTCTTTTGCTGTGCAGAAGCTTTTTAGTTTGATGTAGTCTCAGCTGTTTGTTTTCCTTCATTTTTTTTGTCAGATATGTCCAGAAATGGTTTTCTGAAGTGTAATTCATGGAAGGTTTTGCCCAAGTTTTCTTCTATGTATTTCATGGTTTCAGGTCTTACATTCAAGTCTTTTAGGCACTTTGATTTTGTTTTTATACATTTTTGTGAGGAGATTGTCATACAGCAACCTAGACAAGATGGACAGATTCTTAGAAAGAAGCAACTACCCAAAATTGAACAAAGAAGAAATAGAGAACTTCAACAAACCAATCACAAATGGTGAAATTGAAGCAGTCATCAAAACTCTCCCTAAAAACAAGACTCCAGCTCCAGACAACATCACAAATGAATTCTACCAGATATTTGAAGATGAAATAATGCCTGTGCTACTAAAACTTTTCCAAAAATTTGAGAAAGAAGGAAAACTGCCAACCAAGCACATACTACAAAACAAACTTTACTCTCATACCAAAATCAAAAAAAGACAGCACCAATAAAGAAAACTGTAAACCGATTTTCCTAATGAACACAGATGCAAAAATTTTAAACAAAATTCTTGCAAATCGAATCCAATGATGCACAACTAGCATATTCACCATGACCAAGTGGAATTTCTCCCAGAGGCAAAGGGATGGTTCAACATCCTGAAATTTATTAATGTAATTCACCACATCAACAAGGAGAAAACCAAAAACTATATGATCATATCAATAGATGCAGAGAAAGCATTTGATAAAGTTCAACACCAATTCATAATAAAAGCTCTTGAAAAATTGGGGATAAAAGGAAATACCTCAACATTATAAAAGCCTATGACAAACTTAGAGCAAACATCATCTTAAAACTAAAATCATTTAAATTAAGATTGGGAACCAGGGAAGTATGCCCACTCTCTCTACTACTTTTTCAGATTGTACTGGAAGTTCTAGTTAGGGCAATAAGGTAAGAGAAAGACATAAAAGTAATACAAATAGGGAAAGAAGAATTGAAGCTATCATCATATGCAGATGATATGATTCTCTATGTAGAGAACCCAAAAAAAAATATCCACAGACAAACTACTTGAAACAACAAATCAATTCAGTAAGATAGCCAGTTACAAAATCAACACACAGATGTCAGTAGCTTTCCTATATGCAAAAAATCAAGCAACCGAAGAAGAAATTAAAAATTCCATTTACCATCACACCAAAAAATAAATAAATAAGTAAACAAATACCTGGGAATAAACCTAACAAAATACATGAAAGAACTATGCAAAGAAAACTTTGAAACACTGCTAAAAGCGATAGAAGTCATAAGGAAATGGAAAAACATTCCCATTCTCATGGGTCGGAAGAATTAACATAATCAAAATGGCCATCCTTCCAAAAGCAATCTACAGATTCAATTTAAAAATTCCAATGACATTTTTTAAAGACAGAAAAAAATTACTGAAATTCATATGGAATAACAAAAGACCTTGAATATCAAAAAGCCTCCTGACCAAAAAAAGAGAGAATGAAAGTATTACTATTCCAGACTTCAAGTTGTACCACAAAGCCATGTTAATTAAAACAGCATGGTACTGGTACAAAAACAATCAGCCAATGGAACAGAATTGAGTACCCTGAAATAAAACCACATATATTAGTCAAGTAATCTTTGACAAAGGAGTGAAAAACTTACATTGACACAGGACTGCCTCTTCAATAAATGGTACCAGGAAAACTGGAGTTCCAGTTTTCTATATTGAATTTCCAGTTTCATTTGGCATCCTGTTTTGTCTCACAACCCAATACTTGACAATTATTAGTCTTGAAAGTATCCAAGCTTGACTGTGCACACGGTAGAAAACTTGTTGGATTCCAAAGTCCAAATGAGAGATTCTGTGGTGTATGTCTCTATGTGAATGTAAGTGCTGGACTTTGTAGTGTAAGAAGTTATTTTGGAAGTTTCAACTCTCTATTCCCAAGTCCTCAACCTGTCCTGAAGGATTGCAAGACTATAATGGATGCATTCAAGGAAGCATTTGTGATTTGTGTGTTCCTGCCAATGAGCTACTTCATTTAATCCAGTATCAAAGAAGATGACTCTGCAGCTGGTAAGTGATTTAAGGAAAATGGAAACTCTTCCCAAGTGTAAAGTATGATTTTTTTAATAAAAGAACGTCCATTTAAAGAACGTCCATTAAAGAATGTCCATTAAAGAATATCCATTCTTTATGTTTTTTTATTAGCATCTGAGTTTGCTTTGCAAGAATATTTTATCTTTGTCCTTGGCCTAGATGGTTAATATGAGCATGGCTTTCAGGTTTCACATTCTCTACATTTATTTGTTTCTGAGATTGGATCAGAGATGTGAGTATTGTCAATTAGATATAGTTTATAAACTCTTGCTAAAGAATTTATAAAAATATTGTTTTTGCTTAACAACCCCAGGGAAATTATTTTGGTGTTTTTGTTATAGACATACTATCATGAAAGGGTTGTGCCATTCTTCCCCCCCAACCCCCACTTACACATAACCACCTTGGACTACAAGTTCAAATATGCCATGAACTACATTTTCCAATCTGGGGGTGCTATTTGAACAATGGGCCTGAGTGGTGTGGTTAACCTAAGAAACACTGACAGTAGGGTTAAGGGTAACTCTCCTGCTTCTTTGGCTTTAAGTTGCACCAGTGACTTGAACCACAAATTAAAATATGTGGACGTGAGATATGTAGAAACACTTGGAGAAGACATGTGGTTGACAGACATGTAGAATGATGGCTCCTAGTCCTGGAAAGAGAACATGGGAGCCATTCTTTTGATATGCACTTTGATTTTGCTCTTCCTTTTTCTAATTTTGTCCTAGTTTTCTAGGACCTGTCTCATCCCTTTCTTGTGGTTTTCCTCCAGAAGTTCCCTTATATGTGTGGCAAGCTTTTGAATCTCTGTGACCCCCAATTTGGGCCAATTCTGTTTGGTTGGGCATTTGCCCATGAGGAAATAGGTAATTTGGATAAATAGGTAAATAGGATCCAGGTAGTGCTATCATTATTGGATCCATTTGCTCTCTGCCTACCCCTGATTTTGATGTCAACTACAACCAAAAGATAAAAGAGCAGATGAAGATATTCTACCAGCACAAAGTTTCTCTGGTAAATAAGTATGGATCTGAAGGAAATTTCCTATAGCATGGGTGATAATTGCCTGTAAATCAAAATCTGTAACCTGATCATCAGTGATTTTATCTCCTTTTCCCATCCATTTTGGCGGAACTTGCACAGAGAAGTGAAAATTGTTTCACAGAGAAAGGAGAACTATCAATAACAGTGACTAAAAGATGTAGTTTGCATGAGTAATGATACATGATTGCAAATCAGATTTGGATAACTCTGCAGGAGGCCTAATTGACCTGGACCTGTAATTCCATATGGTACACAGCTTTGTTCTGAGGCTGAAGATACATCATACTGGGTCATGTGACTCAAATAATTTATATCAGGCAAAAAAAAAAAGAAAAGAAATGTGTAAGCAAATAAAAATCATTACCCTTATCTAAAAAATGGCTTTTATCCCCTTGTTCCATAAGCTACTTGCCAATAGGAAGGAATATAAATGGGACTAGAAATATATCCAGATAGTGGTAGCAGTACTGTAAATGTGTTTGCTGTACTGTTTACAAGTACTGTAAATGTGTTTGCTGACCTCAAATGTATCTCAGCTTTGTCAGAGATAGAGTTGTTCCTCTATTTTGACTTTGGGTTTGTGTGATTTTGTCATTTTTTAATACAAGGTTAGTGCCTTGTCTCTCCCATATAGACAATTGAGGTTAAAATACAATATAGTCTGTTCTCTAATTGAAACTACTGTAATTAAATAATTTAGAATCTTAAGGGTTTTGATGAATAAGAATCTATTATATAAAAGTAGAATCCTGGGTGTACTTCAAACAACAACGTTATAATTGAAAACTTTTGTGAGAGATATTTTCCTAAATTCTTTATAAAATGGAGAGATTAGTGGTTTGTCCTATCTCTATGGAAATTGGAAGATTTAGAGACGAGAGAAATGAGAATAAAATGAATCAGTTCTACTTTGTTTTCTCCTCAATTGATTCTTAAACATAAATGCATGTATGACTAGGACAGGAACAGGTTTCCTCCCTTTGGCAAGGGGGGCAGGGGTGTTGGCGGTGGTGATGAAGGTTCATATTGTAGTTTACCCAGCAACTGTTTTCAAGAACAAAATCCAGAAAAGGAAAAAAAAATCTGATTTATACTATCTTAGCAGTAAATTCACTGAATGCCTTACCCCTTTGAGTTAAACAGATCATAAATTTATCAGATATGTTCTAGTAATATTTCTTCTGAAAAGGTACTGTACTTGGATTGAGACAGGAATACAGCATTTTCTCTGTTATATACTCAAGACAAACCTTATTGAGTTTGTCATATTAGCCCTTTGGGACAGTTATTTCAGCCCCCAGCTCTTCTAGTTGATGTGGCTCCTCCTGGAGAAAAGACTACAGCTGATCATTGAACATACACAACTCAGAAGAAATGTACAATATACTTACTTTTAGTGTACACTTAAGCCAAATAAATAAATTTATTTAAATTTAAACAATTATTTTAAATGGATTCTGGAATAGTTTCACTTCAGGTAGCACTGAGCTGTTAGATACAATATTACATGTTTGAACATATAGGGAAATCATTTTTCCTGCCCACCTCATCCCCAACACCTTACTTGCTTGTCCTTTGAACTATAGTGACCATATAATTTATAAGACAAACTGGGACACTTTGGCAAGGGAAAAGAGATTCCTTCCTTAAGTATGGTAGAGCACTGGCATGAATTGGAATGGAAGTGGCAGGGCAGTATCAGTATTCACTTGATTATATAATGCTTCCACAAATACATATCCATTTAATACTCACGTGAAAAATCCTTACTGAATACTTAGTATGTGCCAGATACTGGAGCTGTAGGATGTGAGCTCTCAATGAGATCACATACAGTAAGGTAAGAAACAAAGATAAGATTCTATACTGTTTGTAAGGATAATGGGGGAAACTAATGAAGAGGAAGATGAATAGTTTTACTTGTTCAAGTTTGTATTTGTTATCTTACTTGCTTACTTGCTGTTGGTTTTGTTAAATGAAAGAATGCAACCAGCAGCCTCTTGCCATGGAAGGTATTGGAGCCAGCATGCCTCTCATGGGAGAGGTCCCCTTCTCCTATTTGTGTCAGTTGTTCCTGGCTCCCGCTGCCCCCATGGCATCTACCTTACTCCTAATGATACCTACTTTACATTTCTGGCATTCACCCCACTAACCTTGGGGAACTCAGGACCTCTCCTTGTGAACACACCAAGATGAGACTTGAGTTGATATTGCTGCTTATGGTTATTGAGTGATTCCAAAGTGGTTAGCAACTGAGCTATAATAGCCACATGAGGCTATTTACTGGTGCTACCTTTCTCAATAGCAACCTTCTGCAGAGTCAAGCTTCTTCATGACTGAGACCAAACTCAGGTCTGAGAGGATAAAGAGCCCCCATTTAGATTGGTGTTCACTGTGATTTGAACACCTCTGTTCTATGATCTCAAAGCATTATTGTTCCAAAGTGTGTTTCAGAGGGAATTGCGCCTTATGCTACAATACTTTTTTGGGAGAGATAGTTTCCTAAATTCTTTATCAATCTGAGAGTTCAAATGTTCTCTCTTTTATCTCTCTCTCTCTCTCTTTCTCTATGGAAGTCTGGAAATCTCAGGAGAAGGAGAGAAAGGTTTAGAGAAAAATTTCTAAACAGGACTTTGCTGTATCTTTGGAGTGAGATGCTAGGTTTGGTCTGCCAGCATGCCAACATTTCTGTTGCTAAACCCAAGGAATTCTGAATGGTGGCCCAGAACCTTCTATATATGAAATAATAAAATATGAAATATTTTATTCAAATAATAAAAATATGAAAATGTGAGGCATCTTTTGAAGACCCCACCCATTCCTAGACTGGTCCACTTTGGAAGTGGGCCCCATGGACAATCATTGAGTGGAAATAAAGTATCTGTTATAGGAAATGGCCTATGGACTGATATATAAAATCTATTAGTATGGAGAATATATTAGTTTGAAATTACAAAATAACTTTTTAAATAACTTACTAGTATGAGGTTTAAAAATGACTTTTTAAAAGTTGTCTATTAGTATGAACATTGAAAAGGATTGCTCCTATCAGAGAAATACTGAGATTTGAAAACACAATTTAAAAGTTGACTTTATACATAAGAGGGAACATTTTGCTTTTCCTTGTAGTACACACAGGAAATGCTTAAGAAATGCAAGTAGGGGACCTACTTTTACTAGATGATGTGGCCAACTGCTATCTCAAGACACAACACTGAGTGAGTCTTGCTTATTTACCGAAGAAAGCTACTCCTTGAACCTCAGTTACCTCATCTGAAAATTGGAACCATCACTCCCCTTCACCCCTTCATTTGGTTTTGTAGGATTTCCATGGCAATGCAGGATGTACTTGAAATTCTTTTTGAAACATGTTGAATAATAGTATGGGGGGATGCTTTCCTTTGTACTTTATTTTTGTTTTTTGGTTCTATCAATCCCAAATTTATATGTCTAGTTAGTGTTTGCAATGTCAAAGACTAGAAGTTCCCACTCAAGGTAGTTCAACCAGTTAAGGACTGAGAGTCTCACTCCATCAAGAAGGGGCAACAGCCTTGACCAGTACCAAACTGCTGCCCCCTGCAAATGGAGCCTGGGATTGCCGATGTTTCTCTAATATAATATTTTTATGATTTTGCTGGAACAAAGCTTGTTTGTTTTCCAGAACCAGCAATCAGACAAGTTTGCAATTTGTTCCAAAAGGAATTTAAGGTGGGTTGTATTCAAACAGAATTCAACAGGGCAGAAAAGCAGAGAGGGGCCCAAAGCAACAGAATAAACTGTTTTCTGTTCATCAATAAGAGTTTAGTAAGCTCTATCAAACTCAAGTCTTTGGGGAATGCAAACAAAATAGAAGACATTGCCTTTGATCTCGAACAGCCTATGACATCCTAGAGACTGATGTAAATGCATGAATTCAAATTCTTAGAGAAAGATAAAAGCTGAGATATACTTGGTCATATAGACCAGTGCCATCCAAGTGGGGCCAATAGATGAGGTCAGAGCTGAAATTCAGAGTAAGTGCTTAGAAGACCAATTTGACCAACGATTTTTTGTTTCATAAAACAAAAAATGATCAAGTATGTTTGTTTCATAAAAACTTAGTTCATTTGGAGCTATTTTTTGTGCGTTATTTTTAGATTTTAATTTCCTTATAATTATTAGTTCTTGTGTTTTATAAAAATATTGATCAGTACAGGTTGACTTAAAAATAAAAAGCAACTCTCCAATTGGCTAAAATATCAAGAATCTCTTCCTCCTACACCCTATAAAATCTGTTGCCCCACTGTGAATAGCCAATTAGCTGTGTACTTACTGGGGTCATTCAGATCAGTAGCTACTTCTCATATGTTTCAAATTTTCATTTTTTCATATCTGAACTTCTTAATGGTTTATAATAATTGGTTGTTTCCTCTCTAATGCAGTGGAAGATCTTCTACATAGTCAGTTTCTGTCCTGCTTCTCAGAGAAAAAGTTCTTGAGAACTGTCATAAACCCATAATAAAGTGATTTTTCCAAGATTCTTTAAAGAACTCAACATATAGTCAATAAATTTATAGTCAACAATGATCATGTGATAACAGATTATTAATTACCTCCTTTTTAATTATTGATTTCCACCAATATATCCCAATATATCATGGCAAAGGATTAGTATGTTGTGGATGCTTACTTGCTTTTTATTTTTAAGTAAACCTGTGCTGATCAATATTTTTATAAAACACAAGAACTGATAGTTATAAGGAAATTAAAATTTAAAAATGTACCATCATACATTCCTATCTACAGTGCACAAAAGTCACCTTTTCACCATTTCCTCACCAGCATCTGTTCTCTTGTCTTGGTGATAAGTGTAAAATAAAGCATTTAACTAAAATGAATGCTAAGCAGTTTGAAGAGGGCATTATGTGGGAGGACCCACAGACCAGTGTGAGAATCAAGTAGTTTGGATGGATGGGAGGGACAGTTGCCCTCCCATGTGAAGTCTGAGCCTCTGGATGAGAGACAACCCCATTGGGTGAATGAGAGGTAATTCTACACAGAGCCTGCGAGGCAAAGTTGGTGTCATCTGAAGTAACCAGGATGTCAATATCTAAACAGAGGCTGGTTGAGAGTGTTGTCTCTGTGACAAGGTTGCCAAGATGGTGAGCAAGTTAAGGCTACTCTTTCCCCAGGTGGGCTTACAGTGTGGTAAAGTGAGAGGGTGTGTGGATTTGAACCAAGAGAAGGTATCAGAACTCAGCAGATGAGAACTGAGTTCTATGAAGAGTCTGAGGGTGAGGGAAGTGGACTTGGGACAGGAAGTCAGGGACCAAGAAATCCTCAAAGGGCATCTGGGCAGGATATCACACTCAGGTATACCTAGCAGCAGCTTTCACATGGCTATGTGGTACAGGTATCAGGTGAATTTATCACCCAAAAAGACAGTAGCTAGCTGTGGATTTCATTAAATGGCAGGTGAGGGGAGAGCTGGGCACCTTTATCCAACTTGTTCAGCAGTTTACTTTCTTCTGTCTCATTTATCTACCATTTCTCTGCCTGAGCTGATGACATGTTACCACTTTATACTGTTATATTTCCTCAGTTTAACTGAAGTCTGGCATTCAGAACCATTCCAGAAAAACATAACCCTACACATATCAAAACATAACTTATCATGGACTTTCTGCTCAGAGTCAGGGTTTATTGTTATTGTTGTTTTGTGGTTGGAAAGAGGAGCCAAGTATGTGGAAAAGGGTCAGATGAACTGAGTGGTGTAGGGTTGGAATTGGAAGAGATGTCCACTTTGTATGAAAGCAAGAGCACATAACACATCAATACCATGTGTTTTCTGTGTCTGTTACTGAAATGGCCTGGAGACTTGGTGCTCCAAATGCAAGTGGCACCTGATCTTGGCATCTGCAGGCCATTCTTTTCAGGATCCTTGAAAAAGTGGCTGAGGCTAGAACAAGGAAAGTGTAAGATGAATTTGAATAAAGTTAACAAGTGGTCAGGCATGGGGATTGCCAAGAAGACACAAAAGTCAACTCAAAGGAGCCAGGTCAGATTACATCTGGGACATAATAAGATAGCAAGTGATAGTTATAAATAATATGAGAAGGTATCAGAAACTCACATTAAAGGAAACTAAAGATGCAAGGCAACAAGTTTCATTTCTGTTAAAACCATTTGGGACAACTGATGAAACTAGCACAAGACTGAGAATTAGGTGCTAGTAACGAATCCATGTTCATTTCCTGACTTGGATGCATCTCTGCTACTTAGCAGAGTGTTTGTAAGAACACAGAACAGTGTGTGGGAGGGACACAAACAACTGTATTCTCAAACAGCTCAATGTGCTTTAAAAGTTATCTGCCCAATTGGTGACTTTTCAATAAATTTGAGATTGTTTCATTTATGTTGAGGCGTGAAGTTGCAGATTTAAAATTATGTAGTTTTTTTAATGAATAACAAATCAAGACATTCAATTTAAAATAAAATGAAACCACTTTTTAATAAAGAAATAAGAATTCAAAAAACAATCATGTAGGGAAATTTCATAGTCCTTTTTTAGGAATCAAACAATAAGTATTATCAGGAAGCATATCTCTGCATTTTAATGGTGGACCTGTCATATAATCTCTTATTTTAAGCTGTTAAAGATAATTTTCATTGTAGTGGATGCATAGATTGAGTAGTACATTGATTGTTTGTTTAAACCTCCATGCACTCATTTTCCAGCATCAACAATTACCAACATATTGCCAATACTGTTTCATCTAAGCTTCCTCTTTCTACTCAAAGGATTGCTTACAAGCAAACCCAAACAATATTATCAGTGTTAGGCACAGTTTATGCAATAATACCTTCTATGTATTTTTCTGCATCTTAAATACAGTGATGTTACTTTTTCAGTATCTTCAGTCAGTGTTAAATTTTCTCCATTTGTCCTCACAAGTGATTATTATAGCTGCCTTGTTTAAAATAATCAGCAGTTGCACACTGACTCTGGTTAATGAATTGCTTAGCACTCACTCTCACTTTAATCTCAGTTTCCTTTTCCTCTTTCTGATTTTTTAAAGTTATCTTTTGTATGTCAGAAGTTCTCACCTTCTAGAGTTTTCTGGTAGTTTATGGTGTTCATTCATTCCCCTTATTTCTGGTAAACTGCCCTTTTGAGACTTTATCAGATTCAGGCTCAAGCTTGTGTCTTCTTTTGTGGGTGCTGCATGTACTTTTTACTGCCTTACATAAGAGGTATATAATGTTTCCTTGTCTCTCTTTTTGTGAAGATTAAACATTATTTTTTGTATTCTGTCCAGTTTTTGTATTCTGTTCATCCTGTCCATTATAGAACCTCCCTATAAGGTTTCCACCTCACAGCTTTACAAGTCATGCATTATTATTGTCAAACATAATATTTCAACAGGGAATGCAGAATGGTCATATTTAAATTCTATCATTCCTCATTCATTTATTAGCTGAATTTTTTTCTTAAAGAATAACTTTCCCTAAACAACCATTTGATTACCCTGAGGTGCCATTCAAACAAGAATGGATAAGCATTTGACTTTCCCTTTATTTATCATTATCAAATTCCTAAAGGTAATGTGATGATAAGAAAATTGGTAAGACTGATGAAAAAATATGAGCAGAAACAGTTTGAGTAAATGCCAGGGAGAAGACTATCCAGGGTGCCTGTTGTCCTTCTTTTGTACTTCTCTCATTCTGTTAGTTGCTCTCCTAGCATAGCCAAGCTCTGTCTGTAGCTCCGGAGTCCTAACTGTAGCAACTCCCTATAACTCCCCTTTGGGTACAGTGGTGAATCAATGTCTTTGATGGACTTTCTGTTTCTCTTTCTGGTTGATTTTTTTTTTTTTTTTGAGACTAGGTCTCGCTATTATTGCCCATGGAACCACAGGCTCTCGTTGCCCGGGGTACCACAGACTCAAGCAATCCCCAGCCTTAGCTTCCCAGGTAGCTGGGATTACAGGTGTGTGCCACCACGCCCAGCTTTTTTTTTTTTTTTTTTGGAACTAGGTCTCGCTATGGGCCCCAGGGGGGACTCAAACTGTGATCCCTAGCCCCGGCCACGTCATAGGCTGAAGCTTACAGGCACGAGCCACTGTGCCCGGCCTACTGGTTGAATTTTGATTCAGATTCTGTTTGTTTTTAATTGTATTTTATGGGGTCACTGTTGGTTTACAACATTGTATTTGATTTAGGAGAACAGGGCCACATCTTTTCAGATGTATGTTGCCAGCCTATGCCCACGAGCAAAACTCCAATAATTCTCCTTCCTGGTCTACGGGACTCTCCCTTCCTTTGCCCCTTTGCTCTTCTTTTCTCAGTCTGGTAGCCTCAATTCTACAGCCCAGTTTCTAGGGTTTGTTTTGATTTAGTTTTATCTGTTACTTTTTGGGGTTTCTCTATATTCCACATATGAGTAAAGTCATCCAGTATTCCTCTTTCCCCTTCTGTCTTATCTAGTGTAGCATCATCCCTCCAGATTCATCTGTGTTCTTACAAATGGTAAGCTTACATTTATTTTCCATAGCAGAGTAGTTGTCCTTTGTGTAATTTATTGCACCATCTCAATCCACTCTGCCCTGGGGCACACAGTTTGTTTCCATAACTTGACTATTATGAATAGCCATGTTGCATAAAATTAGATTGCATATGTTCCTTTAAACTTATGTATTTTTATTCTTTGTGTAAATATCTAAGAGTGAAATTGCTGGATTACATATGGTAGATCATGTACCATGGCGACTGGATCAGTGCACATTCCCAGATACAGTGAATCTTTCATTGACTTTCAAGAACAGAACTGCTACATGTGTCCTCTGAGTTCAATATTTAGATGCTTCATTAATGTGAGACAAAATGGATATCGATCATTAAGCATGGGGAGAAAAATATAAACCAAACACATAAGCACAGTGACAGGGTTCAGATGATAATATGTTTATAGCTGATACCATTAAATGATGGCTGCTTTTCTAAATGGTCAGCTTTTCACTCTGAGTTGTGGTATTTCTCTATTGTCTATGAGAGCATTGGTGGATTATCAGCTCCTTGCTGTTCCGTAGATGGTCTAGTCATTTAATGTAATTTGTGCCCATCACCAAAATCGCTCTTAATGTTTCTGTGATCTAAATATTTTATGTTGTTTACATTTCTTTGCTGTGCTTCCTTGGAGCACTCTCCAGTCAGCTATACTTGCATAAAATCAGTACATTTTCAACTCTGCCACCCAGAGAGTGGCAGGAGACTGATGTTTAAGGAGGGAAAAAACTGAAAGCAGTAAAATTCTATTGGGGAAAAAAAAACTTGATAGTTTATTTTCTGATTAGGAAGAAATGGGGTTATAGATGTTTCACCCAACATGGGCTGTGGATGAGTTCTATTACAGCCCATGTGAAGTTTGTTTTTTAATGTAGTTGTTCTTTCAGTTTACTGAACAGATTGAGTGAGGGACTCCTTATTCACACCAACCAAAAGCAAATGTGGAAAAGCTTCAATAACCAAAGGAATGTGCAAGATTTTGAAAAGTTTTTCAAAAACCCAAGCAAACAATGTGGTAGAACTGTATTTCCAGTATATTGAAATATATGCAAATACAAAAATTTTGTTTAAAAATAATGTTGCTTTTCATGGTCCATTTGAGATCCTAGGTGGTGAAATAACACCATGTAATTCAGCACGTCTTTCCATAAATGGTTTGGCACGTTCCAGCAGTGTTATCACATCGGACCCCAGGGACACCGAGAATAGCAAATCGTCCCTGGATATCGCCTGCTCACTTCTTAATAATGACCACTTTAGGCCCAAAACATATAATTAAGTTCCCAATGCTGAACATCTCAATGAAGGATACTGCTAAGTAACCAGCCAGCCACCTATTTAATTAACATAAACAAAAAAGCAGCATTTGGACTCTCAGTTCTGTGGCTCCATTGGACTCCTTTGTGATTGAAGTACTTTGTGAGCAATTTTGCAAAGAGGAAGAGATAATGAAGATTATGATCCTGTTGCCCTGTTAACTGCATTTAGCACTAGATCTGGAAAGAATAAGGAATTAGGAGGATCACATTAGCTCTCTTTCAGATGAATTCTGAAAGTCATAAGCTGTTAAATAAATTTCATCCAAGATATAATACGCCTTCTGAGAGGGCATTGTGATTAGTTCACAGGATCTCCTGCAGCTTCTTCTGGTTCTTGAATCTCAAGGTGAAATGGTCCCCTCCAATCGCTCAATAAGCAAGCTCCTTAAAATCATTTCCTAGAAGAAGAAATTGGCAAAATAGATTATAGTCACCATTCATACATTCATCCATTTGCTCATCTAACAATTTAGTATTAGTTTTTAGCACCTACTATGTGATTGGCATAGTGGAGCAGACCACGATTGATTACTCTCATGGAGTTGAGGTTCTTAGGCAAAGAAATAACCTGTGATAATAAGGTGGAAAAATGGAGACACAACTAGGTTGATGGTTGGAAGAAGTTTATTATAACAACAACAAAAGCACTGGAAATCTGACTGCAGAATTGATGCTACCATTGGGGAGTGTTAGTATGAGGGACCAATGAAATGTGATGGAAGACTACAGTGTTTTGGTGATGAATGTAGCATGATAACCTACATTTCAGATGTGTGAGCCTGTACCCCTAAATCATATGTAGTGTTGTAAGCTAAAGTCACCTGGGTGAAAAAAAATATGAAAAATTAATACTTTTAAACAGGACCTTGAAAAGACCTGATCTTAATGATCATTCTACCCTTGGAAGAGAGGCAATATTTGCGGAGACAGTGCAGTGACCCACTGAGTGATCCTGCCACAGAGTAGGTGATTTCTGTGATTCCAAAAAGAACTGGTGAGAGGATCCAGGTGCAAGTTAATGAGAAACAGGAGGATCAGCTGATTGGGGGGGGGGGAGGAAAGGCATCAAATGCTGTTGAGGCTTCTCACATAGACAACCGGGAGATGTCAGAGCTTTTTATTGCAATAAATATGTCCAAATGGAGGTTGGTTTTAAAAGAATAGGTTGGAAAGCAGGTAACCTTTTGAACCTTTTTATTTTTTTTTTGTTTTTAGTTTTTAATGCTGTATTTCATTTATAGCATAAATGAATTCATTCATCTATTCATCCATTCATTCATATTGATTGAGTAGCTTTGTAAACTTGTTTGGGTCCTGGAGAACCTGTCCCCATTTCATGGTGGATATGTTCATTGGACAAATTAACCATGTGGTGGAGCTGCAGTTATAAACTGAAGTAAACATGCTGACAGATTAGAGCATGCATGGTTCTTCAGGAACACGTGTACAGTGGACCTGCCAGAGGTAGGGTTGGGAGGGGACATTCAAAAAAGCTCCCCTGAAGAAGTATCTCTTGTCTCAAGTGTAGTTCTAAAGAGTAATATAATAGTTTAGTTAGAATATCATGTGCAGAATGGTGTCTGTGTATTCATGCATATATGTAATATAGAGTATATGTGAATGCTGTCATGAGGAAAATGGGATATTTCAGATAGTAAGAACTACTAAGACCCTTTGGCCAAAAAAAAATCTACCTGAGGTAACTGGAATAGAGAGAGAAAGTGGAAAAGGAACCTCTAAGAAAGTAGACACTAGCTCATGCTGGATGTTGTAGCAAATTAGGTATTTAGAACTTTACCCTAAGATGATAAGTCATTAAAGTGTGAATGATGACTCTGGCTGTTGTGTAGAAAGCAAATTGGAAACCTTTTGAAAAGTTAGTTAGGAGGTGCTGAAAGACACTGGAAAAGAGATGAAGATGTGTTAGAAGAAGATGGTAGCAGTAGAGAAGGCAGGATCCTTTGGAATAAGGTTTGGACTGGGATTAGACTAATATAAATTGTATCCCAATGTCTTGGATAACAAAGTAGGATAAAGTTGCTGCTCACCAAATTATTTAAGCCTGGAAGGAGCATCAGTTTGGAGAGGAGAAACATAGTGTTTGAGATTTCCCAGATTCTGAGGAACCATTGAGCTATTGAAGGTTTAAAAGCACCCTTGAGAATATATGTTTGAGTGCAGAGCCTCTCAGTGGACATAAGTAGATTTGTGGAAATCAAAGTTTTGGGATGAATGCTAAAATAACAAGAGGGGAGACACTAAGGCTGAGTCTCCAAGGGGTTTCAGTGTACATGATGGAAGAAGGGAAAGTTGTAATGGTGAGAAGGTACAGACACCTAGAAAGTAAACAACAGGGTGAGATATTACAGGAGCTGAAACATGAGAGTGTTTCAATTAGGAGATAGGATAGCAGCATCCAACCCCATCAAGAAGTCAAGTAAGAAAGACTTGAACATATGTTAGGTTAACAACATATATAACAACACATTTGATTCTTGTTGATGGGAATGGATGTGACTGGAATCAAGTAATAATCCCACTTCTATCCTTAGTATTGTGAAAGTTTCTAAAACCATGTTTCTATCTATGTATTGAAACTAAAAAGTTCCAAGATAAGCAGATGATATAAGGCAAGAAATCTTAGAGGTGATAGCAGACCTATGAGCTATATGATTTAAACAGGTTGTTTTCTCTTCTCCTCGGTTCTGTAGTCCTTTGGTACTGGAATAAAACAATTACTTCATAAGGTTATTTTGGAAACAAATAATGTTTGCATATTATCTCAGTGCTTGCCACAACAAAGAGTATAATCAAGGGGATATATATATATGCATCCAAACATGTTTGTATACATATACATATAAATATATATATTACATTGTTCAAGTCCTCTAAGAAACATATTATTGCTATTTTAGTTAGAGGCAAACCAAAATCAGAAATGTACTTAGTGGGAAGTGTGAAATGACATTGATTATATCTTTCAGAAACTGACAGTCTAATTGGTGAGAAAAATTCCCTTACCAAATACCCATAAGATTAAAAATTCTATGTTTATGGATTTTGTATATAAAAATGATAATCCAAAGAACTAGTCTATGTGATGTGGCTGTCTCTGGGTTCTTCTTGAATTGTGTAACTGCACATTGTGTAACTGCAATGAGGGTTTCATTCATTCAAGTTACTTGGATATTCTTCTGTGCTCATGAAAACCAACACTATCAATTTTGATTTGGTTATTTTTTTTCAGCATATACTCTGAATTTGGACATAACTTAAAAGGAAACACTGATGATTCCCTTTGTCACTGATAATATTTCCCAAAAATAGTAGGGTGTCTTTGTAAGATGGAGTTAAATCTTTATACAAAAGAGAAGTGCTCCATATTCTCCTTATAATTAACTAGGAAACAGTATGAAACCTACAAGGACCACTGAAGAACGTTAATGAGGCTTCAGTTTTAAGGTGTCAAAATCCAATGGATAAAACTCCAAATAACATGCTTTATCCAGGGGCAGGTAATCCCAGAAAGAAAGCTATGAAACTTTGAGTTTCATAAGACTTGAAACCTTGAGTTTTCATAAGACTCTTGCTGCCCCAGTTCCCTTTGCTCTGGGATGAAAAGATAAATACAAAAAGATCGAGAAAAAGAAAAACAATTGAGTCAATGTTCAGTGTGTCTATGCAATTTATCAGACCTACTCCTCCATAACAAGATCCAGAAGGAAGACCCCTAGGCTTCCGTTGTTTCAGTGCTTATTTATAGGTAATTGCTTTCCCCAAAGCAGAAGCTGGGATTTAGTGATGAGGGAAAACTAAACTCTTTGATTTGGAATCAATACCAATAGAAAATGAACCCAGACTGTTAATATAATATATCTGAAATCACTGTGTAAGTCAGTGGACAAGTAATGGCCATAGACACAACCAAGTATCTGTTGCTCTTTTTATAGCAACTTAACCAAGAACTTGAAAGCATGCACCACTGGGAGAAGGTTTCATGATTGTTTTTGCTTTCACTTTTTGAATTTATTTGAAACTCAATTTTATGGTTCACCAAATTATTCTTACCTAAGAAAACTTAGGTTAAATGTTATTAAACTATAAACACATTTTACATTAGTAGAATTCTAAGAACAAATCATTACCAGATCTCTTGTTGAAAAAAAAAAAAGCTATCAAATATCACATATATTTTTTTATTCCTAGTTTTTACTTGTGCACATTACAATTTTTTTTCTCTTTTTCTCTCTCTTTCAAAGCAGTGCCCCAAATGGTTCTGAACACCTTATGGTCCTAAAATAATTGCTCTCAAAAGGGAAGGCCATGTCTGCAAAGGAATGTGAGAAATGTTAATAGACTCTCCCATCTCTGCCCTAAACTTAGTCTTTTGTTCTCACAAAGGTAACCTCTGTTACTTTTTCAGAGCAGAGGAGAGTTTCCAGATCATTTGCTATGAATTTTTGCACTCATAAATAAATATGGGTAGAAAAAGTTATAGACTGATCTATTTTTATAGTTTAAAATTGACTTTGCATAAATGATGTCATAGCATTTTTCCTCATTTTTTAGTTCAATACTGTGCATTGGGTTTATGCCATTTAGATTTATCTTATTTACTTTACCCTATACTTACCCTAGTTACCCAGCAACCAAAGTTTATTTAACCCTCATCAAAGAACAATCTCCAGTGGAAAGAGATGTTTAGATATTAAGTTAATGATTTTCTTTTAAGGTTAGATTATAAAATTAACAATTTTCTTTTAGTTCAAACCTCTAGTCAGCATATACTTGTAGTAGTATGTACATTTTGATCAAAGTATTTTGGATCCAGTCATGTGAATACATGAAGTGGGGATTGGTAGGCTGTTCAGATCTCACTGTGCTCCCTCTTGGGTTAGCAGATTTCACTTACCAACCCAGTTAGTTGCATATAAACACAGTACAACTTATTGGGGGCAATCCACATTACAATAATATAATTGGAAATAATTTCCAGTAATTAATTGGCAACAATGCAATCCACATTAGAACAATTCAACTGGCAGGAAGGATGGGGTTGGGAAGTTGAATGGCTAAAATGAAATCCAGGAGACCAGTGGAGAGAACAATTTTTGGGAGCAAATGCCAATTGGGACAAAACTTTAGAGGTCCCACAGACCTGGGTTGAAGGGTCTCTGTTTGGCCTATTTCTGCTGCTGTATGTCAGTTCTTCCACAGGTATATTATCAGATCCCTGTTAGTTTGGGTGCTCACATAGCTGGACTGTCTCTTTTCCTCCTGTGTCCATTTATTAAGGTTCTCATAAACATGTGGTCACCTTCATCTTAAGTTGCTAGCACAAGTCACTGCATTTCAGTTATACTCATTTCCTGTGCAGTCAGCATCATAATATCAGCAGAAGAGGGAGCGACCAGTTCATGCTGAATTGGCTCAAAAGTTATTGTGGATCTCTAGATAATTTGTCCTTTTTAAAAATATTAATAATAAAATTTGAGAGGTTTAATGATGAAGATCTGTCTAAAATATACCTGCTGGCAAATGGAATTATTTTTTTGAAATCTCTGATTTGGGGAATTATAGTGCAAGATATTGTTCAAACTTTTCTGAAGATCCCCTAATGGCAGAGGGAAGCAGTGGGGACCCCATGAGATTCAATCTTAGCCTCAAGTAGGAGATTTCTTTGAAGTCTGGTATTTTATCTTGAATATTCACGCAAAGTCTTTGTAGCAGGCTTATCCCATGGCTCTGAATGCCAACTAGTGTACTTCTGCTGGATACTTTTGCAATCTCTAATCAGAAAGAGACTCAGATATTCCATGAAAAGATGCTACTAGTAGAAGTAGCTGACAGAGTCACTCACACCTCCTAAAAAAGAGAATATCATTGTAATGCATTAAGACCTGGTGTTGTCTCTAGGCCTCTGTCAAAGAGTTTTGTGTCAAGTAGTGGAAACCCACACCACTGATTCTGTTAACACTGGGTGTGGGGCATAGACTTCTTAGAATGGCGACCAGGCCCCCTGACAGAATGAGGTCTGGAAATGGAGCCTGCTGGAAGGAGGTAGGAAAGTTGGGGCCAGACCAGGTGACAAGCCCCAGGGACTTGAGCTCTGGGTCTCTCTGGGTCACACTCATTTCTCCTCTTGACTCTTTTCTGAGCTCATGCCCCATGCTTCTCTATTTCTTGCCAACCATACCCTAGAATTGGGGCCCTCCCTGCCATTTCTCTGATCACATGTGTGCCCTGTGTACAGATGTCCCAGTGATACAATGAGCGTTTCTCCATTCCAAGTTGATAATAATCTCAAGAAAGAGGTGATAGACTAAAGTTAGTCCTCCCAAACATGGGTATCTGGGCTAACACTGAATGAAAATTTCACAAAGATGAGACATTTATTCTCAGCATATTTCTGTCCTCTTGTTGTAGGATGATGCCATTGACTTTAAATTTTTCAAGGAGATTCCTATTGCTATGTAAATTTCTAAGGTGTAAAAGACTGGTTTTGAGCATCTGTAATGTGTAAATATAGTAGATTATGTCATCACAAACATATCTGACCTGGGATCTCTTACAAGACTTCCTAGGTAACAGATACTAAGATTAAAGTCAGCCTCTGTTAAAGGAGGAAAATGAAAGAATCCCATCGTTCTCCAGATGACAGTTGGGGTCAGGGTAGAATTGTGAATACAATTTTATGGTAACTACCATTTATTTGTACCTGGACAGGTTAACCAAGGAAGGAAGCTGAGATTTTTTTTGCTAACTCTAAGAGAATCTGAATTTTATTTGAATGGTTAAGCTGACTATGGAAAGATCGATGAAGTCATAGTCAGTGAGTAAAATAGTGAAAACACCTGCTCTGGAATTCTGTTACTTTCAATAAATTGTCTATATACTTGAGGAAGGAGAGGGCTATGTCATATTCATATCATCTGCACATGTCAGTTTTATTACTTCCTGTCCCTTTATTTCATCTCTAGTTCTGTTATAGGGGCAAACAGTCCAATATATAATTGTTGAAAAATACAGTAATGGTTGGCACGCATTCCTGATTTCAAAGGAATGCTCCAAAAATTTCACCATTTCTGATGTTTGCTATCATTATTGTTTTTACCAGATGGCTGTGTATCTGGTTTAGGAATCAATGGTTCCTAATTAAAAAATTGTGTTTTTTTCTAAAGAGGTGTTAAATTCTATCACATTTTTGGTATCAGCTGAGATAATCATGAATATTTACACTTTATCTTTTTGCTTTTTTTTTTTATATTGCACTAACATTGGTTTGTGTGTATGATTCAGAGATACAGATTTTTACCTCATCAGTTTTTACACCTCACACCTGGTGCTTTTGGGAAGAGCACTTATGATTTTTTTAGTAATAAGCTACTCTTGCATTATTGAGATAAACTCATTTTTCATCATGGTTGTTACATTATGCTGTTGAGTATACTTTGTTTTTAAAATTAATTTAAAAAGTTGTATAAATTCATTTAACAACCCCCTCATTTCACTTCCTCATAATGATTTTCTGGAATTGGTGTCGGGCTCATGCTGCCTTGTCCCTACTTTACTGATAATTGGAAAATTGTGTGTGTAGTTTGGGCCTAGTCCATGAAATGCCAGCAGTGCTTACATGTGAAATTCTTGTCTAGTTTATTAATAGTTTGGGGGAAAAGGGTGATGGGTTCCTGAGTCAGTTTTTGGAAAACTGTTCTTCCAGATTTTTCATTTAGGTTTGCGCATTTGTCAACATATTGACATTGGTGATACTCTGAACTGTGTTCTGAATTTTGCTTTTTTCCAGTCATTATGTCCTGTTTTCATCATATTTGTTTTGTTTTGTTTTTCCTAAGTCAATCTTGTCAGAGACTAGTTTGTTTTTTTCAATGAACCAATTTTTGGTTTTATTTATTTCTATTATATTCTCTCTTGTTAACATCTACTATGTATTGCCTCTTCTCCTGTTTTCTATACTTTTGTGTTGTATGATTTATAAGCTGTATACTCAGGTCATTAATTTTGAAGCTTCACAACTAATAAGTACTTTCCATGATAACATAAATGTATAAGGTAATACAAATGCCTCCAATATATAGCAATGCTGACTTTACTCATTATACCTAAACTTGCTTGCACCACTTCATGCATTTATTTATTCACAAAGTATTTACAGTCTATCCAGTTGTGTGTTTTTCCAGTATAGAAGATATAACCCAAGGAGTCTATGTTCTTTTTAATTTATTTTTGTTTTATTGAAATATGATCAATATATAAGATGCACAAATCTTAAGCTTCAAAGAAATTTTGAAAATTGTAGACAAGCAAAACAAAATACAGAACATCCCTCCCCAATCCAGAAATTTCCCTTTAGTCTTTTCCTACCATATAGAAACACTATGGTTTCCATCTTTACAGAACAATTTTGACAATTTGAAGTCTATGTGAACAGAAACACATAGTATTGATGAATTGCTTCTCTCACTTAATGTAATGTTTTGGACAAAATATGCAGAGTTTTTTCTTTACTACGTAATGTTATTTCATTCTATAAATACATGAGAGTTTATCCTTTGTCATGTTGATGGATATTTGATATGTTTTCAGTTATAATTTATATTGAATGGGGTTGCTCTCAGTTCCCTTTGTAGTATTCTGATTGACATACATTTTCATTTGGTGTCTATGTATATCTAGGTGTGAAACCATGGGCTCATCAGATAAATAGATGGTTAATTTTACTAATGATTCTCAGAAGTCAGCCCATGGATTCCAAACGCACCTAAAAACCTTTGCAGAGATTTCATAGGGTCTCCGCCATTTTTGTGATAAAACTGACAGGGTTTTTGCCTTTTTCACTGAGTTGACATGCACATCAGTGATGCCAAGCTACAGTGAATAGAAAACAACTGAAGCTTTACAAGTGACATTACTACATTATTCGCCACCACACACCCTCCACATACCAGTTTCAATTCATAATCTCTTTTACAAATAAATGCAGATAATTAACTTTATTAAATCTCAACTCTTGAGTACTCATCTTGTCAATAATTTGTATGACGGAATAGAAAGTTCTCTATATGCTCCTCTTGCATATTGAAACAGGACGGTTTCTCAAGAAATAGCAGTTAAGAAATGGAGTTACAAACTGAATTAGTTGCTCGTTTATTGGGCAAATGGTGTAATTGACAAACTGCTTATTCAGATCTCTTTATTTGGCAGATAATTTCTTTTAAATGAACAAAGTAAGCCTGTCATTTTAAAGAAAAGAACTAGCTTTACTGGTGGTCATTGATAAATGGAGCTTTCAAGTACAAATTAGAATTTCAGAAACCATGTATTAGCTTAGCAGTTCTTCAGTATAGGTGCTCTTTTCTGATGAGCTTAGTGATGATATGAATAAATGTGACATCAGAAGATTGTGTAATCAAATTTGTCAACATCTGAAAAATCTGTATAGTTCAGGAAACCAGTATTTTCTGAATGGTCACTGGTGTTATAAAATCTTGCTTGGGACAAAGAACAATAGGTGCAACTAAAATCAGGATTTTTATGGGATTCAGTGCAGACGTGTAATGCTGTGTCTTGATTCCACACTGTAACTTTCAGGAATGTGCCACTAGTCACATATTTATTATCATTGAAAATAACCATAATTCACTTCAAAGAAAGGTAATTTAATAGTCTTTTATTTTCCGTTACCTTTGTAAGTGTGTCAAGAGTCTCTTCATATCCTTCACCCTAAACAACATCAATGTACAGGGCAATATAAGTATCCAGTTGTCTCCACAGTCACATTCCAAAGAGATTCATAAATAATGTAAAACAAGATCAATTGTTTTGTTTTGAAAATGATTATGTCTCATTAAAACATTCCTTACGTTGTTATTGTAAGTGAATATATAAAGAAATGTTTATTATTTTACTTCATTTTCATGTCTATTATGATAAATATTGGTAAATCATTACCATGGAAACAAAAGCTCTTGAAACTCCTTAATGAAGAGGATGAAGGGGGTCCTAATTAAAAAGTTTGAGAAACTGAGAAATACTACTTTATAAGAAACTGCCAAAGAAGTCTTTAGTGAATTTGTACCATTTTACATTTTTTACCAACAGTGTGTCAGAGTTTGTTTCCTCTGAATGTTCTCTGACATTTTCTGGGGTTTTACTTTTAAGTGCATTTTAAGCTTTCTAGTGGTGTGAAATTATCTCATATTATGACTTCAGTTCCCTGTTTTCTGCTGATGATGGTGAACAATCTCCTGTGCCCAGAAAATATCCCTTTACCCTGCTGTTTGGTCCAGGAATAAGTTCAACAAAATACATAGAAATAAAAATGAAGTCCAAAAAAAGAAAAGAAAAGAAAAAACCTAGAGTAAATAAAGTAATACAAGCTAAACCTGCAATGTACAGACATACAACATAGGTGTTATCTAGCACATTTGGCTACACCCAGTTACACCACTACCTGAGCAAGTTTTGACATCCCTTTCTTCAGATGTAAGATAGGAATGTCAAATATTACTGACTATGGCACTTGGTTAACTACATCCCACATGAGAGTTTCCTTTCAGAGGTAACATTGCCCCAAGGCATTTTTATGTCTCAGTGCTGTTGCAGTGATGGGACTCTCACTTTTCTTCCCATTGTATGATTTCTCTTAAAATCATGTGTTTCTTCTTGATCATTGTTTCAAAATTGTTTCTTTGCTGGGGCACCCTTAGACCCATCCTAATCATCTGAAGAAAAGTGCAAAGTGGTTTGCCAAAGGGCAAACCAAGTCATGAAACCCATTAGCAAATGGACTGTTCTCTCAACTTATGGGAGTCCATGCCCTGCTTTGGTACTACAGTGGGAGTAAAGTCAGCTGGAATTTGAGTTCTGAGTCCCCTGCTGGGGCACCTAGAATGTCCCCAGCATAGTGAGTGGGTGTCTGATTCCTTTCTCCCTTCCCACCCCTTCAAATTCCCTTCTCCCTCCCCACCCCTTCAAATTAGCTCCAGAGACAGTGCCAGCTAGAAACTTGTGGAAAGATAACTGTGTTGGGGAAGGATCAGCAGGCCTCACCAAGTTAGCTGACCAAACCTTGGGATATAATTTACCTGCAAAATATGACCGGAAGGGTAAAGAAACCGATCAGGGAAATTTCAAAGGTTTTAGATTCAAATACAGTCTTTTAGGCTTTTCTGGGTTTTTGCCTATGAATTATTGAAACTCACAGTCATGTGAAAAATAAGATAATAGTACTATTAAGGTCAACAAAATCATAAGTTAATCAGTCTTTAAAGTTGTTTAGTCCTAGCATTTGATTTTAGGGTTGAAAGCCAAACAGATTTAGTGATTCCCCCTGCTCCCTGAATCCCATGGCTACTGAATTGGTAGAGACCAGAGTAGCTTTCAGATTCCAGGAGTTCATGGTGGTATCTTTGCTATAGATAAAGTAACAGACCCTGGGACAGGTGAATAGAGCATGTGCCCCTCTGAGCTCCTCACTCTGTCTGGACAGTCCCTGAGCTCTAGGTACTATCAGGATCCACTGGAAGTGCAACCAAGAGATGGAAGGCTAAGTCCTTTTTCTTTGGTATTGTAAATCTAAAGTAGGGCTTGGCCAATATTATGCCAATTTAATCCCTGTGTGCTATTGTTTCAAGGCCCAAGTGGGGAAACCATAGCTTGACCATGCCAGGGTATGACGGATGATCTTTTCATCAGGATTCAAGACTTCCATGGGAGAAGGCAGAGGGAGCAAGAAAAAGGGATAAAAGAGAAAGGTGGAAGAACTGGGGGGAGGATATCTTATCTGGCATTAGCGTTTTTTGTCTTTGGAAGGCAAAGGACCTGGGTTTGTCGAATCTTTTGGGGCTTCCAGGGTATAGTCCTCAAAGGTGAGGAGTTGGATCAAGGTGGAAAAGAGGCATTCATGATGGAGTGCTGAACTGCCATGATGATCTGGAGAGGAGAAAGAGTGGGAGCAAGAGAGAGCCCCATGTTGGACATCATGTTTGTTGTAGAATTGACTCCATGCTGACTGCAGTGACTGAGGGCAGAAGAAAGGGACACAAACCCACACATCTCCCCAAGGAGTAGAAGCCCCCCTTCCTTTTTCCCTGTTTAAAACACTCATGAGAGTGCAGACTCTAAGCTCTCTTAGTTTGTCTTCTACTTGTAAATAATCCTTTTCATAAAAGTTTGTTCTCTGGGCAACTGCTTGTGTGGGTAGAAGGAACCCTCATTGATGAGTGTTTTTCAAAGACTAAAAATTAAAAGGGGTGACAGGACTGTGGAAGGACTGTCACCTCAAACAGCAATGCTCTAGGTGAAAAATGAAAGTGCTTGTTTTTTGGTTCCATGGTCACAAATGGTAGGAGAAGTTCCAGTTCCTGTCACCATCATCCTTTACGGAGAACTAAGTGTTGAGCTTCCTTGCTTTGAGCCTCGATTCTACTCAGTGATATTCCAATGACATGCAAGTCTTGAAAATGTAGACTCTAATACTGCCTTGATAAATTGACTCATGCTAAAATCAGAATTTTCTAGCAGAGGTAGAGTTTTAGAAAAAGGAACACTTTCCAAATTGTTACTGGGTACAAACAGCTAACTAACAAACTTGAGGAAAAAACTGGCATTTTAAATCCAGCGACTAGGTTCTTCCCACCTGTGTGTGCTTCCTGCAAGACAAATCAGGTTAGAGATAAACCAAACAAGATTTATTTACAAAAGGGAGAAAGAGTGAAGTCAAAACTCACTGAGACCACACAATGGCCCTTGGTCATCTTACTCTCTGTCCAATCTCAGTTCTAAACAAAGTTGCACATGTTTCTAGCCGCAACTGCTTCCAAGAACATGGCATGTGTCCAAGATTGTCCAAGCATTTCCGAGCTTTCAAACTTTTCCAGCAAATGCAGATGCAACATCAGCTTATGCAAATTTCCAGCTCTTTCTAGCATACCATCCTTTCATCAGAGGTCCAAACCTCAGCTTCCAAACAGCAACTTTCCAAGCAACTGTTCCATTTCCCAGGGTGGAATAGATCCCAGGCTCTCAACTTTTCGGCTTGTCACCCATCTGTGCCAGAGGCTTGAGGCTTCTGCTTGAATCTGAGGGGCAGACGCCTGAGATTTCTCTTCCTCTTCCTTTGAACTGCAACAACCTGCTGCTGTGCAGAGGCCCGAGGCCACTCTGGCTGCCTCTCTCCCTCCCTGCTCAAACTCTCACAGTTTCTCCTGTCTGACTTAACCCACCAGGGCTCATGTTCAAGTTGCTCTTCAGGGCATGACAACCTTCTAATTCAGCAATTCAACCATGTGACACCCTATCCATTTCTTCTGAAGTAGCCCACAGATACAGCTACTTGTACCATCACCTCTGTGGTGGGATATAATGGGATAATTGTATTTTGAGAGAGAGGCTCCCTTCCAGGATATTTTAGGAGGGCAATAGTGAGAGAGAGTTTATGTCAAGGCCTGAAACCTCCCCTAGAAAATTCTGACACTTAGGGCTTAGGTCTTTGAGTCTCTTCCAGACACATAAAGGATTGAGCAGAGAAATCCTAGAGCTGGTGGGGAAAATGGTCTAACCTGGGCCTTTGCTCAGGTTTTATCTGATGCCAAGTAAAATCATAATTTATCTGGGATAATACTTACTTAGGCTGTGAATTGTAGGCAGATCTTGATGGAGATGTGTTTTAGGCCTTCAAAATTATACACATATATAAGCATAGACTCACACATGTTTGCTTTCCACTGCGACAGTTTACAGCTCTATCAACTACTTGACATAATATCTGATCCCAGAATACTGCAAACTGCCATTTGGAATGTCATTACACGTAAGAATAAAAGAGGCATGTGACTATGTGTGTGTACTGTTCACCAGGAGAACAGTTCTTGAGAACTATTTCTGTAGACCAGGTCTGAGGGACTTGTCTCAGAAATGTGATGGATCCTGCCTGCTTTCTCCGTGCTCACAAGCTACAGTCAGCTTGTAAATGGAGCTGTGCTGGTGCCAAGAGGGAGCCCTGAAGTTGCCCTGTTTTCCACATAGCTCAAGCCTAGAACACCATCACAGGTAACTAGAATGATGTCTGACAATGTTTGCTCCAAAACATATGTCTGAAAGAGGAAGGAGAGCTGATGCAGTCATTTGGCAATCCTTTCCCAGCAGATGTCATAGTCCATTGGTTTTACATTTTTTGAATGAGAGACCCATGAAAATCCAAAGATGAGTTCCCATAATGAGAATATCCGCAAGAAAAGCACAGAAATTTACTTGTAAGGCTTAGGAACAACTTTTGTTCTTACAGAGAACTAAGTTGTCTTGTTTTTTGTTAACGAGGGTGTGTTTTTGTTTCTTTACAGTAGGGTGCTTGCCTGCTTGTTTTTAATGTTTAGGAGTAAAAGGACTTTAATGCCACTTACATTTCAGAACATAAACTGTGGTGCACACCTTGTTTTTGTACGTGAAGTTTTGTTTCTTTTTAAGCATACCCCCACCTATTTGTTGATGCATCATCTCCAGCTGTCTGGAAACTCTGGTAGCCAATTGTTGCTGGGGGAGAAACACCATAGCCCAGTAACTTCAGGAATGTGGCCCTGAAAACTGGCCTTTGTCACAAACCTCATTTGAATGCAGCTGCCTTGGATTACAACTCCCATTGTACCACCAACACAACTTCCTGGTTAGGGGTCAACTGGACAGGAGGAAGATGGATCTCTTAATTTAAGGTAAAACTTAGGAGAAAGGAGAGCCATGGTGGGGATTAGAGACCTGTGGGGAAACTGCTCCTGGTTCTTGGTTCCTGATTCTTTTTTGGAAAGGACAATGGTAACCATTATCTTGATCTTGCAGTGGGTTATATGGTACATTTTGAACTTGGGGTTCTCCTGTCCCAGCTCCTGGGACTACTTATTTTTTTTTCTTATGATTCTCCACCAGGAGGTGCCTTAAAGTTAGACTTAAAGTTTTTGCATCTCTCTCCCCCACTTTGGGCTGAGCCTATTTGACTGAATATTTGCCTATGAGGAGACAGGTAATATTCAGAGTATGATAGTAAACCTGTAATCTGGATCTTTCCCTCTCTCTCTCTCTCTCTCTCTCTCTCTCTCTCTCCCTCTCCACACTAATTAAGGATATTTGAGCACACTAAGAGTATGTTTGTCTGTTAATATGTCTGGATATGCTTAGAATGAGCAAAATTAGTTTTCTCCTTTAATAGTTTGGGGTCCTTGTGTACCCCTTAGTTACATGATTTTAAAACTCCGGTTGCTTCAAAGACATGGTAAGGTCTTCAGAATCGGTAATATTTACAGATCTTTTTACAGGAAAGTGTTTATTTACCCAGTTTAGAAGGTGAAAGATAGCCCTAGAGAAAAGTTCCATTCTCTTTTCTTACAACATTTCTGTAGAGGGAAGAGTTATAGTGAAGAGGTAGTGGGTGGTGCTAGGAGGAGAGCAGGGTGCACTGAAGGTAATTTCTTTCTTTTTGCCCTCATGCTGTATCCATGATAACAATGCCAGAACATTCCTGTAACTTGAGAAAAGCAAATGTGAAATAACCTCTATGCTTGCTGCATTTATTTATAGGATGTCTTTCCTCACATGTAGAATAAAGAATTAAAGCACTAACAGTCTGATTCAAGCTCATTTTTTTTCTTACAAGTCAATAGGAATCAAAACCAATACTAGCCCAAGGGAGCAGTTTTGACAATACGGGAGTCACTGCCTGGCTCTCTCAGGCCCGGTCACCTGTGGCTTCTTTCACTTTGGTTTAGGAGAGAGCAGTGTCTTCACCAGCTTAAATCAGGTGTAACTCTGAGATGAAATCTTTCCACCTGACAGTCTGTACTACACTTATTTCTCCTCTGATCTTTCAAATGGGCTAATCACTTAAAAAGTAATTTGGAGCACCCCTTCCACCAGGAGAGGAGTTTTGGAAATTTGCTGTGAAGGACACTTGGGAAATTGGCTTTGGAACTTTTAAAAGTGGGGAAGTTGTCACTAATAACAAAAGGTGATGAATCACTTGGGGAAAGTTGTCACTAATAACAAAAGGAGATGAATCACTTGGGGATTATCACAGGATCAGGAAGAGTAAGAAAATTGATGCAGATTGCTGCTGAAGATACTAGCTTGCAGGACTGGCGCTGCATGCACAAGGTTGTCCTGTGCCTATTGGGAGCAGAGGTGATTGAAGGAACCCAATTCTTTTTCAGTGGAGACTGAGCATAAGCTGAAGGCTCTGTACATATGGCCTCATCACTTCATGGTGGAACATCCTCTTGCCCATACTTCAGCGTGGCTCCCAGGGACGCCAGGATGCTGTCAGAATGCATTGGTCTTGCTCTCCATTGTATAACACCAGATCAAGAAAATATTCCTGCTTCTTTATTCTGCACTCTCTGAGTGCATCGAGATGAATGATGACATCATTGGTCTCAACACTGCTGAGCACCTCCCACGTTCTGTTTCTTCAGCTGACTCTGTTTCTTCATGTCCTACCTGTTCTCCTGTGACCTGTATTCTATAAGCCATTGCAACAACAAATAAGTATCAGGTGAGAGCAAATTGTACAATGGAGAGTAATAAGTTAGGTAAAGCAGGATTAAAGATGGAGGGTAATAGCTACTCAATCCAACACAGGAGAAGTGGACCCAGGGGCCCAGGGTTACCTTACCTTCGATAAAAGAAATATTCTGATTGTGAGCTGTTGCCTACTAACTAAAAAATGACAAAAATCATAAAGAATGTAGATGTGGGAAGACTGAACATCTTGTTTCAACCCCTTGCTTTCCCCAAGTAAGGAATATTTCCCTCAACAGTGGAAATACCTCAGAGGAACTGTATGTAGAGTTCTTTAACATGGGACACATATGCCCAGGTTATATATAGCATACCCTGTAGGATAGAAGAAAAATACAGGCTGTAAATTCAATTCTTTTTTTCACCTTTAAAAATATCAATTTTAAACATTTATAAAGTACATAGTTTGTTAGTCCAGAGCACATGTATATTATTTATAAATAAATAGTTGGTAGAGTGCATGAGGATAACATTTTATTAGCATATACAATGCAGAAAATACAGAGAGAACTAAATAAAATCAGCTCTTCACAGTGCCTGCATTGGTCTGCTACAGCATGCCTTGTGGATGTTATCTGTTTCCTTTTCTTCATTGAGTGACTGAACCAAAGTCTCCCTTTTGTTGTAAGATCCAGGATGGAAAGGTGATGATCATGGAAAAGGACAAAACATTTGGTCCTATGTGTTCAAATGGCTGTTCAGTGACTTTTGAATGACTTTTCAAGAACAAATGTAAGTTTGAAAGAGGCACTCACATCCTGGCTCACACTGACCCCATATGTGTGAAATATGTGTTATTACTTAAGTGCCATATTGATTCAGTCAATGAATTTAGAGTGATAGTGTGATAAATAAGGGTCTATTAGCAGTGTGGTCATCTAATAGACCCTCAGAATGTGAAATTCCTTTACTAAAACCACAAAAGTTATAGGCTTCAACCCACTTCTACCAAAATATCAACCCTTTTTTCAGGACCAGTTCTACTCTGTAGTCTTCTAATTCCAACAAGCCAACACACCAAACACAGACTGCAATTAAAACAGAGTGTCTTTATAGAGAAACTTAACACACTGATTTGTTCATTTTATTCTAAAAGACCACCTAATGTCTTCTCCACAGGATAGTGAGCAATCCTTTCTTAGGCAAGCTAGAATTATAAAAAAAAAAGATTGTAATAATATTTATTTGGTTTTACAAAAGACATTGAACTTCTAACCTTAACCAAGGTTTTTAAGGTTTCATCAGGGTGTAAATAAGTTTCACCTTGCAAAAGATTTGGTATTTGGGCACTCAGCATTATTTTTTCCCCAGAACCTCAGGTTTTTCTAGAAAATTAAGAGCATTAAAAATATTTCTGTATTAGAATTGAGGCCACCAGAGGGTAGGAACTGGCTAATATGGGTTATTACATGTATTTGAATGGTGTGTGTAATGTGATGATATACATGTGAATAGGTGTGATTCTTTATCTCTAAATTAGATACAGTGCTCTAAACCAGCATTACCTGCATATAAAGAAATGCAGTTTTAAAAGAAAAATAAAACAAAATTCTCTCTGCATCAGTTTGTATGAATTTACTGTATATGCTTTTTTAGTAGTAACATAGTATTCACAAATTATTTGTGCATTCAACACACATCATTTCTGACCTCATGAATTCACATTTTGGTAATAGGAATAGACAAAATGTCCATTAAAATGTGTAATATATATGCATAAATAATAAAATGCATGCCATGCCAGCTAGAAATCATCAACTATGCAAAGTCAATAATAGTCACTTAGTAACATTCTCAGGTACCAATGTGTCACCACATTCCTCTAGGGTCAACATTGAGTTGGTTCTCAGATTTTTGTAATTAATCCACAAAACCAGAAGTGTCATTGTGGATGACTTCTCCCACTTCACTGCAAGTTGTTCATTGTGAAAGATCTTTGAAAAGTTTCAAAATCACAGATTATGTCATTAGTAGAAAATACTCAAAAACCTTACATTATCTGGCCTCATGAAATTAAGTTCTCTTGTAATGTCAGTCCTAAAGCTGAATGTCTTGGAAGAGTTTGGGTTGAGTAAGAGGGATCTTGGTTTTTGCTGGTTGCCATTCATTCCTGAGCACTAGCCCCAGGACTCTGTCTTTGTTGGGCAGGAGCTTCCTCTCCCTCCTAACATGGTCCCTTGTTTCCTCTGCATTCCCATGCCTGTGTTATTAATGGCCAGTTGGCTGTAGTACAAGAAATGTTATTGTTACTGCTCTTGGCCCTTGTCATATTTTATTCCAAGCCTGAAGTTTTGCCGATTGTTAGCAGCTAACAGGTATAAAAATAGCCCACTTGTTGTAATGAAGGACATAAAAATGCAAAGAGGGCTGTAAGCTCTGGGATCAGACTGTTAACCTTTCAGGATTTGCTGCGGGGCTTGACAGAGGTATCAGAAACCCCAGAGAGGAAAGCAGAGCAGAAGAGGGTGCGGGGGTGACACATGCTGGATCAGTTTCACCTTTAAAAGAGCGGGCAACCTGAGTGGTCTTCCAGTCCAGCTTTTAATTGTCCTCTTGTCTCCACCTGGAGAAATAGCAGGCAGGTTATTATTGGGAAGTGAGGGGATTGTAGCCCTGGTGAGGTCTGTTGAGCTTTATAAGCAAAGTAGCTTGAGAGATCAGGCTGCTGGACGGCTCTGGATCCTTGAATCTCCAGTCTTTGCAGCTGCTGTGTCCTGTGGATGAGCTGCTGTATGGCCCTTGGTGCTCCCTGACCGCAGGGAACTTGCCATTGGATATGTGAGATGGACATGAAGTAGATTATTTTGTAGGTGGTCAATGAGACATTGCACTAGGTGTGTGCTATGGACAAAAAGAAGATTGATATAAGAAAGGGAGACATAGGGAAAAGCATCTGATTGGAACATTTGGAAAGGTGATGTGGGAGCTAAAACTTTAAGAGGGAGCTTGTTAGATGAAGAATGAAGAGTGTCTGGCCTGAAGAGCAGGCATCCCTGGAATGAAGGAGGCCCCTGTGACAGGTGGACAGCAATCAGGAAAGAGGTAGCTGGAAATAGGGTGTTGAGGTAGGCCAATTGATACACTGAGGGTTTTTGAGCATGGGTGAAACTTTGGGCTCAGAATAAAGCATGTGGGGGTCACTGGAGAGCTGGAGGCAGAAGATGGGCTTAGTAGAGTGGCATGCTTTTAAGACTCCTCTGGCTTTGGTGTGAATGGATTGGAGTGGATGTGACTTGGTTCAAGGAAAGTATCCAGGAAGCTTTCATCCCAGCAGTGCTGGTGAGTACTCTGTCAGGCTGGGTAGTCAAGGGTATGGAAACAAAGAAGAGCAACTCAAAATAAATTTTTTGAGGTAAAATCAGAAAGAGTTGATGATGGATTGGAAATTGGAATAATAAAAAAGAAGCTTTGTTGGGGGATGGAAAGCAAATCACTGTTATTTGCAGGCAGTGATTCTTGATGCAGTCATTTGTGGCTGCTTCACAAGTACCTTTCAAACCTATCCTCTCATAAATTGTAGGTTGCTTTCTTTACTTGCTTTTTTTCAGAGGAACTATAACCACAGAATACACTGTGTAATGCAGTTAACTTTTCAAAAGTTATCAGCAGAACAGACCCAACCTCCTCCTCTGGTGTCCCCTTCCTCAGTCAAGTCACTTGCCTTAGATGTCTTTTGTGTTTAAAAAAAAAATGCTTCTGCATGTTTCCATGTCACCCCATGAAAGATTTGACTATGCCTGGGACTGATGGTCACTAGTGAGAAGGTGGTAGTATCTGATATGAAGAGGGCACCAGGCAGCTCAAGATACACAGAACAAACCCTTCTAGGTAAGAATTACCCCAGCTGGAATGTTCATGATGTCAAGTGTGTTCATGAGCTTGGAGCAATGCATAGAGCCAGGGAGGTTGGACTTTGTCAGGAACAGTTGTCCATTATGGGCAACATGGGAAACACAAAGGGTACTGAGTTCTTTTGAATATCTGACACCTGCAACATTATGCAGTGTTCAGCATAATGTTCAGCCTCTCAAATAAAAATTTAGAACTATATGTAAAATCAAATGGAGGCTTGAATTTTATTAATGAAAATTTAAGAGTCAGTTAATAACTTATATTTCAACTTCAGATCATGTTTTTAGCAAACAGAATGCTCAGAGCTTATACCTAATAGGTACTCCTTCAATTTCTCTTAAATTAGATCTCTTTCCTAACTTGTTAACGCAGCATCATAAGAACTTCACCAGAATGACCCAATGATGAAATGAACAAAATATATGAATTGACACTTCACTAAAGAAGAAACACATCAAACCAACACATGAAAAATACATTCAGGAGCTCAGTAGTGGAAGAATAATCTGACCATTTTGTATATCAAGTTTACCTACATTTTTATTAAAACAAAAATATCTAGAGAATAGTAAAGGCTGCTACTGACTCTTCTATGCTATTTTCAAAGTTGTCTTCTCTTTGGGGAAGATGGAGATAAAAGTGAGGAGAGGATAAAGGGGCACTTCCTCTGCACATGGGCATTCCCAAAAAGCTGCAGAGACAAGCCTGAGGCTGCGCATTCCATGCAAAACGATGGCCTTAGTGATGACCAAGGTCTGATCCATATCCCACGGTGGATTCGGAATCCACTCTCTGTAACATGGTTAGCGCCTAAACTTATACCAACAAATACTGCTGAAGAACATACATAGACTCACATCTTTTTAGATGTGTATTTCCACATGATGCACAGCATCAAAGCAACATCGTCGCTCAGCACCATCCATAGGATCCCTTCACCCACTCTCCATCTAGTAGCCTCAATTCCACAGTCAAACTTCCAGGGTTTGGTTGACAGAGTCTGTGCCTTTGCTTTATTTCTTTGTATCCTATCTGTTAGTGAAATACAGTATTTTTGTCTTTCTCCTCTTAATTTGCTTAGCATAATCCTTTCCAGTTCCATTCATGTTTCCATAAATGGCTAGAGTTCATTGTTTTTCAGAGCTGAATCATGTCCCATTGTGTATGGAGGCCACCTTTTAATAATCGTCTGTTGCTGGGCAGTTAGATTATTTCCATAGCTTGATTTTTGTAAATCGTGCTACAGTGAATATAGAAGTGTATTTATCCTTTTGAATTAGTGATTTTGAATATTTTGGAAGATATAAAAGAATGGAATTGCTGAGTCATAGATAGATATGACATCTATTTTTAATTTTTCTATTTTTAATTTTCTCAAGTTCTCCATACTTGCACAGGGACTGAACTACACTCACACAATGAGAGTTTCTTTTGAGGGAGATTTAAAAAATCATACATATATATATATATATAGGTGTATGTATAATACACCTATATATACATATAAAATATAATATTAATAGTTACCAGAAGGGAATGGTGCAGGGAGCAGGTAAATTTGAACAAAGGGGACAATAGTATGGTGAAGGAAAAAACTGTATTTTTAACTGACTCATGTTGCTTCTCAGTGATGCACTCCTGAAACTGATGTATATGTTATAGTACAGTATTGCTTCCATTTTTATTTATTCATATATGTATGTATGTATGTATGTATGTATTTATGTATGTATTTAGAAACTGCTCCCTCCCACCTTATTTCCATTTTTATAAAATAATGGGAGAAAAAAAAACACTGCTGAACTAATGTGTGGTCTAGTTTTGTTTTTTTATATTCTACATAAGAACAAAACTCTCTAGTATTTGTCTTCTTTCTCTTTCTTTCCAAATAAAGATAAAATGCCTCACTGTGCAGTGTACCAACTTTGTCCATATGAGCATTTCTGTTCAATTTCAATGAGAATGAATATAGAAAGGTTTTCCAACCACCAACTGCAGCATTGTGTCTTCTGTTTTCCTCCCGCAATGCTGGGAACTGCTCATCCCCTTCAGGATGGCTTTTCCATAGCTGGTGCTCATCCCTGTCCCAGGCCATTATCCGCAGAATCCATAGTGTGTGTGATGTGGGAATAAGAGCACACACAGGCCAGTGTGTAATGGTGAGAGAGAAACTTTGATAACACCCACCTGCAGATTCAAGCAGAAAAATGCCAGCAGTTTTGTGAATTGTGAGCCGCAGAGACTTTTGAATATTTTATATTTCAGAGGCCCTCCTAATGGCCTTTTTGTTTCCTGGTTTTCAAGTTGACATTTATTCAATCTAATGGGAAGCCAGATTTGGGAAATGTTCCTTTTCTCTCTGGGTTCTGCAATTACACAGGGCAGAGAAGAAACAGTTTTAATGCTCCACTGGATATTTACAGTTGGATGGTATTTTTCTTGTTTGGGGGCTGACTATACCCTGGTGTACTGTTTTAAAAATCAATCATAGATACATTTACATAGTTAGTACAAGCACAGGCAGTCCACTGAGAGGGAACATTTCAGTGTTGGGAAAATAGAATTAAGAATACAATCTGTGCCAGTAGCTTTTGATCCAATCTGCTCCACCCATTTTTCCTTTAATGCAGAGAATTTTTTATAGTGAATTAATTTTCCCACTGCATGGTATTAATTGGAATCAAAAGTCATTATTAGCACAAGCCCATAGAGCCAGGTCATTTAATTAGGAGGTAGTTCCTAGAGTTAAAGACAGAGGCGTTACTGTAACTCAATAAAGTGTTACAAAGCAAAACATTAGCCAATTAACTGGCATCTACTCCATATTCAACAGATTTTATTGAGTCCATACAGAATTCCAAAAATTATTTAGGTACTACTGATGCAAAAATAAATGCAGAACAGAATAGAGAAGCATTTACATGTTGGTATGTGGGAAAGAGCACCATTTAAAAATATTGCCTTCTAGTTCCAGCACATTCATTTGGGGGAAAGGTATTCATTTAAGTATTATAAGTCTGTTTTTCTTGATTCCTGAAAAAAATATAACAATGTATGTCTCACGTGTCTGTGATAATTATGAGAAAAAAAGGTAAAAGTTTTCATAATTGAACAAAATAAGTGAACCGTAGAGGATGGCAGATGCTGTAGTGGGGTCAGGGAGTATGTGTGCTAGGTGTAGGCTGGTGATGAGAGGATAATGGGAGAGGAAAGAGAGGGTACGGACAAAATGGTTCCTGTTTATTTTTTGAAAAGTAATTGTCTTATAGATCTTTTCTCAACATAGATATATTTTATTGGCTAAAATTGGCCTTCTCCCAGAAAAGAAGGTTTTAATGAACCTTACAGTCTGTGAAGTGGGAGCAAGTAGGGGAGGAGAATCCTAATAGATATAATATACATAGAATGTCTGATAAAAGAAATGATAAAGCAGAAAGAATATGAAGTAAGGGTGTACTTTCTAATTTAAATGTAGTGCTTATTGCCAGCTTCAAGCATGGCTAGATCGAGGATACAATCTGTAAGTAGATCTAAATTTTTAAGTGTGTTTTACAAATAGAGCAAGTGATGCTTTCTTTCTCCATCTTATGCATGAATTCCTCATTCTATTGTGAACTTCCTCTCTCTTCAGTTACCATAAAACTCCCAAGTTTAATCATCAAGTAACTAGCAATTTCAGTAGATAGAACTTCTGTTATTCCACAGTTTTAACAAAAATTCCACAGGTTTCATGAGTATGATTTATGTAGTATCCCCAACCTGTACTAGTTATTTGGAGAAAATATACTGACAGATGAGATGAGATGAGATGAGATGAGATAAGACTATTACTGGCACCATTGGGTGGGTCAGGCCCAATCTAACAGGATCAACTAAGAACTGTCCAAGTGAAAGTATTATTCTAAAAGAGGAAACCAGAGTGAGTATTTTTGGAGGACTGTGCGTCCAGTGGAATTTTGTGTTCCCATTCCAAAGGGAATATGTGAGTAATTCCTGCTCACATGATTTAAATGAGCAGCTTAAATCATGATCTCACTGTCCCTGGGTAAAGAGTATTTTCTACCATTGCCTGCAGAAATTGTACAGCAGTTGTATGTATTGAACTGCCTCATAGAATGAACAAAGAAAAGTTACTCAATTTGTTTCAGCATGGTTGAATACTACTAGATACTTAATTGAATAATAACTGGTTTGGGCCTAGGGTTGCTTTTTTACATTACTCTGGTTCTCTGTATCTGACTCACAGGTACTCTATTAAAAAAAAAAAAAACAAAACACAGAGTTCTCTTAGAAATTACAAGGAAATTTCCTTTTTTTAAATTAGGGAAATGGGTATGCTTTGTATCTGTTCACATAAAGACATTCAATTAAATATTTGCAATTAAAACTACTGATTTATATCTAGTGAAAGTAGATTTAGTGGTAAAAATCTTCAGCATAGAAACCTATTATTATTTTTAAGATTTATATATATATGGTATCACTGTCTGAAATTTTCAGCCCATGTATTATATACTTCAAAAATTATTATTGGACAGTTAAAAGATTGCTGCTAGAAGGTGAGAAGGAACACCTCATATTATGCCCTGTAACAAACTCAGTAGGCCTGTATCCCTTAAATTAACCCTAGTCTTGCTATAGGAACTTTTCCCAAATGAGAAGCATATCTGTATATGGTAGTTGGAGTGGTTACTCTTCCTCCATAGCCATCTACTACTCTTCCTCCATAACCGTCTACTAAGGAAAGAAACTTAGTCCCTCTCCTGAGCAAAGAACCAAATAAGCATCTCCTTCATAAATGGCCTTTGAAACAAAACTCATGGCATTTCTGTGCCCCAAATAGGGTTCTCTTCTGATTCTGCATTAGAGAAAAGCCAGTTTCTTACTCCCCTTCTTTAATATTCATTGACATTTGTCCTGTCATCTGTTCTCCAAGTTTTTATGATGGGATAGAAGCCATGCCAAGAATTTTGCTACATCATCTCCTACTATTGTGAGGTCTGATGATTTCACGAAGGTTTTCACCTCTTTTGATTTGTGTCAATGTCTATTTAGCCAATTCTTCAGAGCTGCTTCTTTGAAACCATGGTTTGTGGTCCTAACTTGGTGGTTATCCAAGCTGAATGTTCACAGTATCACCTGTCAGCCTGCTAGAACAAGCTCTGGGCACCCTAGCGTGTCTGCCCCATCAGACCTGGGGTATTTCAAAGGATTTGGACCTCTAGCAAATTCTCAAAGAACATTGATACTGAAGAAACAAACTTGGAGAACTGTTGCTGGCAGCTACTGATAAAAGTGTATCTTGAGGAAAGAGGTATGGAAGAAGGTCTGTATTCCCCTAGCTTTCTCATTTAGAACTGCTCCTTTAACTCACCTGAGATTTGGTTGTGTCAGTTGTTCATGTGTGTGTCTGAATGTGTCCCTTCTTAGTGTTTTTTGTACAGGTGAGAGACAAGAAAGGAAATGAAGGCCACTGAGCTGAGTGTTCTGTGGAAAACAGGTGATAAGTAGTGATTAGAAGAGTGGTAGAGTGTGTGAAGAAGCAGTCCACAGTGCCCTGGGGCAAGGAGAGTGGACACAAGATTGCCCCCTTTCAGTTTCCTTAACAAATACTCATTGATTACTCAGTAGGTACTCCTGGAGAGAGAGGACTGAAGAGAAAAGGTGAAAATCCATACTTTCATGCAGTTCCCTTCTAGAAGGGGGAGACAGAGAATACAGTGGGTGAACGCACTGCCTATTCAGTGGTTGAAATTGACATAAGGTTAAACAAAGGGACAGTGTTGTATAGAGGGAAATGATTCAGCTGACATCTTGTATGGCTTTGATAGTAACTTTAGAAGCACTTTCCAAACTTTGTTGTGCAAAACCAGATTCCCACAAACCACCCTCAGATAGTCTTACTTTGTGTCTCCTGGGGGGTGTTAGCTTTTGAGTGAAAGATGATTCTCATGGAAATAGACATTGGGATCTCACTAAGACACAGGACAGTGAGAAGTTTAGAAGTGTAGCTAGACATAGTTAGAAAGGAGTGATGAAAGGGCAAAAGGGATAAAAAGGAGAGACAAAGAAAAACTAAAACCTGCATAGGAAGCACGAGGTAAAAACTGAGCTCAAATGGCTCTGAGAAGGGTATAAGCGGTGGGATCCAAAAGGTCCTGGTCAGTTCTAAATTCTAGCTTTTCCTGAGAGACTCAGTGATCTGGGTCATGTTGCTGAGCTTCTTAGAATTTTAGTTCCATGTCTGGACTAAGAATAGATACACTCACACATGTGTTTGTGTTTGTGTGTAAACATATTTAAATTTATGTTATGTGTATGTGTATATATGTGTATACATATATGTGTATATATGTGTATATATACATGTGTATACATATATATAGACAAATATCAAAACAGGGTGTGTGTGTGTGTATTTGCATATGCCTGCATGCATTTTCTTTCTTTATATTTTTTAAAAATATAAGGGAAATTAAGTGACTCATTTTTCTGTCACTATGCCCCACCCCCAACTCTAGACTCTATGACCAGCCCCCTCTGGTCTTGCATTCTTCCTTGGCTGTGTTACAGGCATAGATAACAGACCAAGAAGCAGGGGTATGGGACATTTACACTTTCGACTGCAGAATCCTGGGTCCAGAGAGCACAGGGCTGCATAGCTGTAAATGCAGACACTGGACTTAGGAGTGAGGGATAAAAGGGACTCCTCAGCTCAGTGTATGTGGTAGCATCTCTCTGAAGCTATGGAACTTAGTTGCTGCCTCCCTATCTGTAGTCCACCCATGTCCAGTTCTCTGCTTCATCATTAAAAGCACTGAGATATCAAAAACTCCAAAATTCTCTTTTCCTCCACCTGAACCAACAATGAACCTGTCAGGCCTGGGATGGTGGCATAACAAAAGACTGAAATAATGCAAAATGTTAAACTCCAGGTAATTCTTCTTGTCCCAATTTGGTGGATGTGTTACTCTTGAACTGAGGTTAGTGAAGCTGAGATAAAATAAATTCCTCCAATGTTATGTGAGGGCTAAAGAGAACCTGAAAACATAAAAGCCATAGGAGATGGCTCTAACACTCACTGAGAGGTTTGGAATCTCTTTTGAATATAAGCATATGCCAGAAAATTTACCCTGACATCAAGTTTGGAAAGAGTGACTTGGATAGAAGTCCTGGAAGCCTTTCTTCCACTGAATTTTCTGTCCCTGTGTTTTGTGAGTAGCTGTCAAAGACCCGAGGAAACTAGTAGTTCTGAGCCCAGCGCTTGGCAAGTAAAATATCTCACACTGTAGAAATGAGAATTTTTACATGGTTCCATTTGTACCGGGAGGGCTGATTTCTGTTCCCCACTGAATCCCAGGTGGAACAAGCATTTCTTGGCCTGCCTGAAATTAACTTTATTTGGCAGTTTTTCTCATTCCTGTGGCCTTTTCTGAGTGTTTACTTCTTACAATAAGCACTATGTGGTGCTGTGCAGAGCGTTGTCATGGTCCATGTTTGTGCAAAGGAGAACCAATTAGGCCTTTTATTCCTGAGACTTTCTGTGTCTCTAATGCTGTGAAAACAGAAGGGTCATTTCAGTGTGTTAGTGATTTCATGGGATTGAGGATCAAAGGAAATGCCTTGACTTCTTCCCCAGAGATGAGAAAAAGAAAAATTAGGATTCTAAAATAGTCATGTCTCTAGCCCATTTTTTCCTCTGATATTTTTCAGATATTGTTTCATTTATATTGCTCTGAAAACTCAATCAGAAATCATGTAGCATTTGGTCCCTCTGCTAATGTTAATTTTACAAATACATACTGAGCCCTACTGTGTGTAAAGTAGTATGAGTATCTAGTCTCTAGAATTTTCCTATTTTAATCATTAGGGAATTATGGCAAATTATATAGAATCAAATGCTGATTCATATGTATCAAACCAAATGCATTTAAGAATTTAAAAAGGAAGGCAATCTTGTAGACAAGAGTACTTGGAGAATGATTGAATTCTGGAAATAACTTGAATTAGACTCTGAAGGATGGGCAGCACATTGGATGTCCATATTAATAATGACAAGAGTAACTAAGAGTGCTGGTAATGTTGAGGATATTGTAAGTAAATGAGTCATCACTCTCAAGCTAAAAATAGGTACTGTGCATGCTACCATTTTGTAGGTAAAGCCACTAAAGCAGAGAAAAGTTAAATAAACCCCAAGTCATATGGCTCAGAAGGGGAAGATGTGAATTAGAGAGACTAACACTGGACTCCATTGTCAACCACTTACCTTAATTGAAAAAGCCAACTCCACATTTTCAGATATAGATAAGTTCTATTTGTTATTGTTCTTAGCAAGTCATTCCCCAGAGGATTGCCCAAGTATCTGGGCTGTAATGCTGTTCTACCACTTACGCAACTGTAGGGATTTTATATGGTCCTTGTCTGCTTTGAGATCTAGTGTTATCAGTTCTAAAACAGGTGAGCCAGCAGTGCCTGTCTCATGCATCCATTCTTAGGGTTAAATTAAATATTCCTTACAACATGCTGAGTGTAGTTCTTGCTATGTGTTAAATGTACGATGAATGTTGGGAAGTGTGAGGGAATTTCAAATGTTGGATTTTATATAAAACCACATCTGGTTGTGTAGAAATGAAATTAGTCACTGGTTTGGATCACTGTGCCTCTTCTGTATCCCTGTGATTTCCTCTCCTTTTTGGTTCAAATTCTAAGATAAATAGAAAAGTAGGAAAGCAATTAAGTTATTATCTCTGTGGAATCATTGATCAGGTTTGATCTCACATTTATTTCTCTCCAAAGATCTAGAAAAGAGACCAGCAAACTTTTTCTTCAAAGGGACAGACAGTAAATATTCAGGCTCTGCAGAATGATGGTACAGTACTGTTTACAGAAGCTGAAGAAGCTGCATTTGTTCCACAGACCTTGTCTTGTCAACTCTTGGACTAGACATGCACCGATTTTTCTCTAGAATTCTCCGTGACTGTGTCTCTTTATTTGGCTACTTATTCATTCATTTTCATTTAATTGATTAATTAATTGACTTAATAAGTAATGTTACTGCAGTTGCAGTCTCTCCCTGAAGTGTCAACTTAAACAAATCAATTTGGAGTTTCCTAATAGCATCAGGGAGGTCATGTGTCCAATAAAACCCATTCCCTAAGGGCAGGTGTTTTTACCTTCAGCCATACTTTGTACCACCACCCTATAATCTGGACATGCCCTCCACATAGTGTAATCCCTTGCAGCACCACATAATGCTGCCAGATTCATGAATTACATATTAAAGCCAACTAGATCTCCAAACTTTGCATTTTATTTTGTAACATAAGGAAAGTGAGGGAAAAGTGCATTTGTTTTATGCTTTCATATACCACAGGTGCTCATATAGATTAAAAAGCTTTATATTAAAAAAAGGTTAAAATTCTAGTCCCATTTTTCATGTATCACAAAGGTTTGCTTGTGTAACCATAGTCATTTAGTAAGTAGTGGGGCCAGAGGTCCCATATAACTAGATAGAGCTAACTCATCCCTTCCTTCATTTTCCTATGACCTTGAGCAAGTCACTTCTTTGAGCATGCATTTCCCCCCTGGTGTAGGTAGATGATAATCCAAAACTACCAGCAAAGGATATTGTGAAATTCAACTGAACACTGTGTGTGCAAATCCATTTTATAAATTACAAAGTGCTATTAAAATTACATTATTCCATTACTCATATGAAATATTAAATCATGACACCACTCACTTCAATTCCATATTCTTTAATAGGAATGAGAAGCTGTTTAGCATAGCAATTAAGGATATGCTCTTTGTCACCAGGCAGGCCCATTTTTAAATCTTCCTTGTTTTGTGATGTAGGCAGTTCCTTAGCTCTTCTCTACCTCAGTTTCCTCACTTAGAAAATGAAGGTAATGCTAGCACTGAACTCATAGGTTGTCCTTTAAGCTAAATTATTCATGCAAAACACTTTACATCATGCCAGGTGAAGTTAGATTCTAACTTTTTTTGGGGTTAGATCCTAACCAAAAAACAGAGTCAAAACATGACAGAACAATTTCTAATTACATACTTTAATTTTTATGCAATTAGATGTTGTTTTATGTCAAACCTAACTTTTGAAAATCAGTGTTTATAGTATGTGTTTCCACTACTTAGCTCTACTTAGCTCTAAAAGAGAATGCCCAATGTTCCCTCTTCCTATGCACACTGGTTAGGAGGTTACTCTTACTTTTAACTCATCTGAGACTTGATTTCTTTATAAAACCTTTGTAGGATCCTCTCCTCCAATTCAGGTTTGTTTTATTATTTCTGCCTTTTTCCTCATCTCCTCTAAGCCAGACAAGTGTCTGTCTCTGCCCTCCTGCTATGATGTCCTTTTTCCCTCCACCTGTTCCCCTCTCTCTTCTGTCATTTTCTCTTCCTTGAAAGCTCGATATTACATCCATTTAACAAAAACAATTCATTAATGTTAGTGACATTAATAATTCATTACTCTTGAATTTCTGATGGGAAAAATCCATAACTTCTCTTAACAGCTCTTAAAATACCTACATTGAAAATATATTTTTAAAATGGAATATACTTTGACTTGATTTCTCAAACTTTCCTTCCTTGGGTTCTTTGTCTTTTTCCTTTTTTTCTCTTGAAGCTGGCCTCAAAACTCCCATGATGTTGTAACCAAAAATAAAAGTTATCTGCTAGTTCTCAAATGAATACATATAGTATATAGAAATAGGAAGACTATGTTGCTTTCATTTTAAGGATTGACGAGTAAGCACAAGCATAATTTATTTGTTTGATTTGCCAGAATCACTTCCCTTCCAAATAAAATCATGACTCATGGACCATCAGGATCTGTGGCTCATTCCAGGCTCTTGGTGGTGCTGCCAGGTATCAGACCACACATGTGCCAGTCTCTTTTTGATCTTGGCTAGAGGAAGATGGCATGGGGACTTTGGTGGAGGGAGAGCAGAATGTAGGAGGTGGCACATATGCAGCAGTAATAATGTAACCACCAAATTAAAATAATAATAACTAAATTTACTGAAAACAAAAAGTGGCTTTAGCCTGTGCATTCCGTGAAGCCCAGCAGCCCAGGAGAAGGCTCCACAAAGGCAGTTAGTTTGTGCTTCTCACCAGTCGATTTTTCTCCCCAGTCTTCAATCCCTGCCCTGAAATATTTAGATAGTGCAGGGGTTGGCCAAGGATACCCCTTGTCCCTGGGCCAAGTCTGACCTACTACTTGTTTTCATAAGGCTCATGAGCTAAGAATGTTTTCTGTTGTTGTTGTTTGTTTGTTTTTAAATAATGGAGAACAAAAAGAAAAATATATATATATATTATGACCCACAAAAAAAGTATGAAATTCAAATGTTGGCATCCATAAACAAAGTTTTATGAACAAAATACACCCTTTCACTTCTGTATTATCTATAGCTGCTTTCATGCGACAGTAGCAGGGCTGGGAAATTACAGCAGAAATGCTACAGTCTGCAAAGCCCAGCATAGTTACTATTTGACCTTTTAAATGCATCAAGCTCTGAGATGGCATTAACCACACAGGGATTTGTGAGATGATGCACTCCCCCTCCCCGACATCCAGTGGGCACTCAATAAATTGTTGTATTTTCCAGCTATATGTAAATATTATGCCTTTTAGAGAATCTTGTATCCTCTTTAATTCTAGCTACAAAACACAATGTTCAATGAGGTCAGGCTTCTGCAATAATCCACATACTTCAGAATGGCTGATTAGTCAGATTTAAGCTAGTGAAACTCTATGGGTCCTAAGGGCTGAAAGATATTGTATTTAAATAGCTTATGGGGTTGGTTCATTACCTTCTGGGTGGTAGGGCACAGTCCATTAGGGGGTAAGCTGTCTCTATTACCTAAATCTCAATACCTTTTTTTTTATTCCTAAAGGTAGGCTCCACGTGCAAATGGATCTTTATTAAAGGCAACTCATTTTCTTATTTGAAAATGCTGTTCAGTGTGGCTGCTGTGGAATTGTGCAGAAGGAATGTGTCCCAGGCCATAGCATCCTGATTTTTTTTTCTGTGAAAATGTTTAGACATGTCTTCAAACATATTCTGTATATACATCCTGGAAATGCTGGCTCATAGTTTGTTAAACTCTTGAAGAAGTACAATTCCATAATCACTGAATGGATGACAAACTGTCTCAAGTTTCCCATAATTAAATGTAATGTAGAGTTTTTAAAAAGAAAGTCAACTTTGTAAAGAATATAAAGTTAAGTGAATATAAAAAAAAAAAAATAAAAAAAACCTAGCTGTAGAGGAAGGGGCTGCCTTGGTGAAGACAATCTTCTAGGCAAACTTTAAGGATAGGGTATTATAGGTCAGTATCCATCAAGGTAGAAGTTTAAAGTGTTTCTGTTTTTTGAAACAGTCTACAAAGACTAAGTCTGAGAAAAAAATCTTGATTTGCGCAATAAGCAGTTAATTGATATTAAGGCATAGCAGAGTAAATATTTTAAAAATGAACTTGGTCAATCAGAATGAATCACTGCAACATCAGTATTGTTTTATATGAAACTTTTCAGCCCACCATTGCTTCTTCCACCATTGTCTCCTCTCTGGGTCCAGTATTCAGTCCTCCCTATCTCCTTTCCTTCTTCCAGCATCAATTGCTGCAGTGTCTCCTCAAACCCTGATGATGTGCTGGCTTTGGTGACATAAATGATGGAGACATAACAGACAGAGGCAGGGATCATCTTCCAGGGCTGAGAGTCTGGTTGAGCATACAGCTATCTAAGCAATGATGATAAAGTTTCAATACATGGAAACTAGACTTTTGATGGAAGACAGATGCAATATAATATATATGTGGGTGTGAGTTTATAATGTTGTCCACCTTAAACTTGATAGAGGATTATAATTCAGTGTTGCTTCAATTAAAAAAAAAAACAAGGAAAGTTCAGACAATTTTGTGGCACACAGGACAGAGGACTTCAAAGTGAAGCTGAATGTAGGGGTAACAGAGTAAGGAAAACACTTCCAGAAGGAAGGGTCCTGTAAATTTCCTTGAATGGCTTCAGGAGGCACAGGTTCCAGATCATCCAGTGTTTAGAAAATACATTAGGAAGTTCCACTAACTCCTCAGACACATGAACCATTTTTGAACTGTTTATACTAACAGTGAGACCAGCACTAACTAACCATTAAAGAGTGCATTACTGAAGGGCTGAATGGAGGCAGAAAGTGAGATGTGATGACTAAACCTAGACAAGTGATGTTGGTGTCCTGGGGCCACCAGTATTTACAGAAGATCCACTGACGAATGATTATTGGATAGTGTCTTCTTAGTAAGTACACTAGAATGACATAGTTCTGTGACTTTAGACTTGTAAGAATATACCCTAAGTCAGCATGAAAAGAAATTATTATGATTAATTCACTGAGAAATTTACCAACATACAGTAAGCTGGTTTATCTTGAAAGTAGACTCTGGCTTCCAAATTATATCTATATTCTGTATGTATTTAAATACAAACAAATGAAATGCTTTAAAAGAAAGATCATGGTGGAGAACTTTACAGAAATTGCTAAGATCTAGCAGAGATCGGGCAGAAAAATATTTTGTTAAATATTGTACATTTTTGTAGATGGTTATTATTATGGATATTCAGAGATAAGAGAGATTAAGGAGTTGCCATCTTCCCCTGGCTAAGAGCTAATAACAACAGACTATTAATCCAGTCTTTCAAAATCTATCCCAGAGCAAAAAATCCTAATTTCTGCAAATTACATACATTGGGGCAAGAAGAAGTTTGTTTTTCCTTCTTTATTTAGTTTCCTAAACCTGGATAGTGAGAATGCTTTCAAATTAATGACATCTCAAGAATCTCAGAAATCTCTTCAGAATGCCAAATACTTTCATTCAGTATAGAAATGTTTTCTATTATGTCTTAGGCTCTAGAAAGGTAGAGTTTTGTTTTTGTTTTTGTTTTTTAAATGCCAACTGCATCACTTCAGATTCAGGTTTAACTTAACCCTATATGCTAAATCTTAGGGTTGTTTTAGCTTTTCTGATGATTGTCTTTGCAATAAAATATTGAGATTTGATAATCTATTAGTGAGAAGGTATTAGATGGACTGGATCAGCACCCTGATCTCAGGAATGAGTTAAGTGGAGTGGCGAAAGAGTCGACATGTTTCTTCAGTTAAAAGCCTTGCTGATTCATTATTCTTCATCCTAGGTCTGAACATTTATGGATGTTATGATGATTATTCATGGACATGTCTATTTCCTTGGATCCTCATAGAATATCTTCCCTAACTTTAGTCTTAGAGAGATGATTCTATCAGCTCAGCAGGAAAGGGTTTCACTCTCTCAGTGGCAGATTCACAAACCAATCTCATGATATTTATGTCTAAATTAAAAATATCAATTTTTAAATTTGCCTTGGAAAATATCAGTGTTGCACAGATAAAGATGACTACATCTTCACTCCCTCTAGCAAGATATGCAGAAGAGGGAACATAATGAGAAAGATAATTAATGTTCTTGAAATCAAAACAAAAACTATTAGATATAAAGGCTTCCTTAATGGCCAGGCTTAGTCAACCCACCAAGGAAAGTCTTTTTAATGGTTCCAGAGACAGTCAGACTCCTTCAAACAAAAACTATAAATGCCTGGAGACTGAGAACTCCATCTGTTAACTCTACCATCCCCCTAATGCCTGGCATGGAACAGCCACTGCTCATTCAATTAAAAATAGAATCCATTGGTAGATATGCCTTTATTGTTATATGCTTGAAGCAACTCCGTCTACATTTTCCTCTATGTCTCTCCTTTCTCCACTGTACCCATGGACACCTTTTGAGTGCTACGTTCTTTCCTTAGATATGACAACATCATATAGAGTGAATATACTGGTGAGGTTGTCAGACTGCTCTCTTCTGCTGATGTTACCATTTCTATACTCTATTTGGTCACTGTGCTTCCTGTGTCCTGCTTTTGGAAGTGAGAAGCAGGCATGTCTCTCCTGTTACTAAATACATTTTACTTGGATTTTGTCCCTGCCAATCTACCACATCAGCACGCCATGATGTTCTCTGTGATAGGACAGCAATGTAATACAGTCAAATTGGTCCATTCTATTGCTTCTATCATCTCTTACTAATTGCAAGTGATGAGGATCAGGATATTAAAAGCCTCTTGATACATATTCTCTTAGTAAATTTTAAATAGTATGCAGTTTTATTGATGTATTAATGATCATCATCTTGCTGCATATCAGACCCTGATAACTTAATCATCTTTCTATTAAGAGCTTGTACTCTGGACCAGCATCTTCCTGTTTTTCCAGTTTGAGCTCTTGGCCACCATCAGTCTACCATCTGCTTCTGAAAGTTTGATTTTTCCAAATGCCACATATGAGAAAGATCATTTGGGAATCTCTGTATCTGGCATATTTCACTTAGTGTGATGTTCTCTCTAGTCACCCATGTGAGGCAAATGCAGACATACAGACACACGGAAACACACACACCACACATATTCTTTACCCATGTATTCATCTATGCATACTTAGATTACTTTCATATCTTGGTAATTAGGAACCATGCTACAGTTAATATAGGAGTGCAGGCATCTCAACATCCTGATCTAATTTCATTTGGCTACATATATCCAGAAGTGGGTAGGGGGTAGCAGGATCAAATGGTACATCAATCTCAATATATAAGGAAATTCCACACTGTTTTCTATTGTGACTGCACAAATGTACATTCCCACTAACAGTACACATGGATTTCCTTTGCTCCACACCTCCTCCTCTAACAATTGTTAACCTTTTTTTTTCTTGGTAACTTTTATAATAGTCACAAAAGATATCATTATGTTTTGAATTTGCATTTCCCTCATAGTGAATAATGTTGACCCTATTTTGATATACTTACTGAGCATTTGTATACCTTTGAAAACACTGTTCATTCAGTTCCTAGACCTACTTTTGATAATGATTCTTTTTGCTGTTGTGTTGTATGTGTTCCGTAAACGTTCTGGATGTTAACACTACCTATGCCATATGTGTTAAAATACTTTGTCCTTCCATTTCTCATTTCATTGATGATTTCTGTACCTGTGCATAAGGTTCTCAGTTTAATGTAATCTCATTGGTGTCTTTTTGCTTTTGTTTCCTGGAATTTTTACGTCAGATCCTGAAAATCATTGCCAAGTACAATGACAAGGAGTACTTTCTCTGCATTTTCCTGGGGACTTTACAATTTTAGGTCTTGAATCCATTTTAAGCAAATTTTGTGAAAGTAGGTCTAATTTATTTTCTTCTTTTTTTTTCTTTGCATGCACATATCCACTTTCCCAGCACTGTATGCTAAAGGGATTATTCTTTCCCCATCATGTATTATTGACACCCCTGTCGTGACTGAGTTGACTGGGTATGTGCAAGGGCACCTATTCTAATACACTGTTCTGTGCTTCATGCAAGCACCAAACTGTTTTTTAATATAACTACAGTCTAACATGATATCAGCTAATGTGATGCTTCCATTTTAGGGTCTTGTCTTACTACGGAGTTTTAGGGTTGTATTCTTCAATTTTGTGGATATGCCATTGGATTTTGACAGGTATTGCACTGAGCATTTGGCTTTTTGACAGGGATTTTTTGACAACATTAATGCATCATAATCACAAACACTGAAACTTTCCGTTGTTTCCTTTGCTTGGTGTCTTCAGTTCTTTTCATGTCTCATTAATTTTTCAAGGTTTCTTATTTTTCAGTGCACAGATTTCAACTCCTTTGGCTAAATTTATTTAATATGTTTAGTAAAAAGGGCACTATTGACTTGTTTCTCCTAAATGAAAAATTTTCAGCTTTCCACTCTTGGACATGAGTTTAACAATGGGCTTATCATGATCCTGATTAGCATGGAGGCATATTTCTTCTACAGATAATTTGTTGAGAGGTTTTAAATCTGCTAATGTATCATGTCCTTATCTGCCTTTGGTATGAGGGTCACACTCATCCTATACTCATCAGTGTTTTTGGAAACTTGTGGGAAAGATTGGCATTTCTTTTCTTAGAATATTTGCTAGAAACATTTGATCGTCTGTGTGGCCATGTGGCTCTTGAATTTCCTTTCTTGAAAGGTTTTGATTATTGCTACACTCTCCATAATAACAATGAGTGTTTGGATTTTCTTGTTCTTCTTAGATAGCCTGAATATTTTAAAGATTTTTTTCCATTTCTTCCAGATTGTTTGATTTATTGGCATACGTTGTTCACCTTAGTCTTTTATAATCTTTGATATCTCTTTAGTATCTTCTCTTTATTATGTAGTTTTGAGTCCTTGTTTTTACTATTAGTGTAATAGTTTGTGAGGCGTATCTTTTCAAAATAGTCAATTCTTAGTTTCATTGAACTTTCTATTATTTTTTCTTGTTTCTACCTATCTATAATTTGTTTATAATATTTTACATTATATATTATTTCTTATACTACTTGGGCTGTTTTTTTTTTTCTTTTTGAGGTATAAAGTTAGTGTGTTTGGGGGCCTTTTTGTGTGTTTTTTTTTTTTTTTAACATGTTAGGACTGCTTTTGAGGCACACCATAGCTTTCTATATATGGTTTCCACTTTTGTTTTTCATAAGATACTTGCTTGTATTATATTAACTAGTATTGAGATCCTGTTGGTTTGTAACACTATATGTTATTTGGAAACATATTATCATATCTCTTGCAAACAACAATAGTATCTATAATCCTCCACCATTTTCCATTAGGCTTCTTCACCCTGTTTTTCTCATCACATCTCCTCCTCTGGTATAAGCACCAATCTACAGATTTCTATTTTTTCAGGTTTAGTTTTGTTCACTAGTCCACTACTCTGTTTTGTTCCTCTATATACTATTTATGAGTGAAACCAAATAGTATTGTTTTTTTCTTTTTGACTTATTTAACATAACATCATCTTCTCCACTTCTATCCATATTATCTCAAATAGCAATATTCCATTTTTTAATTGCTCAGTAAGTATTCCATTGTGTTTTTATGTCACATATTTTTGATCTCTTCAATCATTGTGCTCTCAAGTTGTTTCCATAAACTGGCTATCATGTACAGTGCTGCCATGAACATAGTAGTGTCTGTGTCACTTCAAATGAATGTTTTGACATTATTGGCTAGATAGATACCTAGGAGTGGAATTGTTGAAACACATAGCAGACATATTTTAAATTTTAAGAAACCGTCATGTTTTCCATAAGAGCTACATCAATCCATATTTATACCAACATTGTGTGAGGGTTCCTTCTTCCACGTACCTGCACCAATACTTCTTTCTGGTCTTTTTGACATGGGCCATTCTTATAGATGTGAGGTCCTGATATTTGACTGTGGTTATAATGAGCATTTAACTCTTTTTAAAAAAATTTTTTCAAGTGTTCACTGGCCATCTGTATGTGTTCTTTGTAGATGTGTTTATGGCACTTGTCTTTTTTTTTTTTTTTTCGTTGATTTTCATCTTCTTTGTTTGGGTTCTGTGAGTTTTTTGTAGTTGTGGATATTAAATCCTTATCAGATATTTGGTGTACAGATATTTACTCCCATTGGTAATGTGTATTTTCATCTTAATGATAGTTTCTTTCACATGTAGAAGCTTTTGGTTTTATATAGTCCCATTTGTTATCATTGCTTTCTTTTCCTTTGCCTTTGTAGTCAAGTCCCTGGAGACATCTCTGAGGCCAGTATCTCAGAATGTTATTGTGTATATTTGCTCATATATATTTATGGTTTCAGATTTTACATGTATATCTTTAATCCATTGTTGAGTTAATTTTTGTGTTTGGTGAGTCATTGACTAGAGATTTTTCTTCATTTTTTCTAAGAACAAATTTTTGTTCTCATCAATTATTTGCATTGTCTTTATGATTACTATTTCACTTATTTATGCTCTAATTTTTATTATTTCATTTTTCTCATAGACTTTTTATTTATCCATTCTTTTCCTAGTTTTTTAGGCTTAATTTAGATTCTTTATTTGAAATCTTTCTTGTTTCTTAATGTAGGTCATATTACTATATATATGGATATATTCTAAATTATATACACATTCTAAATTTTGCTCACAACATATGTATACCATACGTTTGAATAAATAATATCTTCATTTCCATCCTTTTCTAGGTACTTTTTAATTTTTCCTTTGATTTACTAATTAACCTCAAAATCATTCAATTGTGAATCTCCACATATTTGTGGTTTTTCCATTTTCTTTTTGAGATTGATTTCTACTTTGGAACTATTTTGATCAGAGAAGACACTTTATATGATTTAAATTTTCATTAATTTATTGATAATCGGTTTATGTCCCAATATGTAACCTGTCCTCAATGAACAGTAAACAAAAAACTGATGAGCTCTGTTCTTCAGTCTCTTCATGATTAGCCTGTCCTTAAAGGTAAAATGAATCTTTGTAGGTAATATTTCTTGGATCTCCTTTTTCTAGTCATTTAGCCACTCTGTTATTTGATTGGATGACATTTTAAAGACTACTGATAAGTCACGAACTTCTATTATTACTATTTTATTAATTTCTGACTGCATTATAGTTCCCTTGTTCATTAGTTTCTGCCCAGCTGTCTTCTTTTGTGATGTGTTGGAATTTTGTTTGTTTGTGCTAATAATATGTTTCTATTCCTTTCTCTATATTTGTGTGTTTACTACAGGTTACCATGAAATGTACATAAAATATCTTACATTTATAATGACTTATTTTAAATTGATAGTTACTTAACTTTAATTACATACAAAATTACTCTATTTTTACTTCTTTCTATTTTTTAAATTTTGCTGTTGTACTTTACATTTTATATCATTTGTCCATTAACAAATTATAGTAGCTATACTTATTAAAATACTTTTGGTTTTTAACATTGAAACTAGAGTTAAAAGTGGTTTATATCCCACCATTACAGTATTAGAGTATTCTGAATTTGACTATATTTTTATGTTTACCAGTGCATTTTATACTTTAATTTTTCATCATTGTACATAGCATCCTCTAGGTTCCATTTGAAGAATTCCATTTATCATTCATTTTAAGGCAGGTCTGATGGTGATGAACTCTTTAGCCTTTGTCTACCATTGTCAGAACAACCTTTTATTATCAATAGTGTTCATTATCAGTAAAACCCTAAACACTTATCAAGCAACTTTCATGTTGTAGATTTGTGTCTCTATCACATATGTAAATTACTTCCCCCAAATCAATAATGCAAGATGTATAATATTGAATTTTATCTTCTTGGTAATATTCATTTATCATTATTATTATTATTATTATTATTATTATTATTATTATTATTATTATTACTCAGTTCTGTTCCTGGATTTGAGGTTTGACTTTTGGTTTCAGGCCACATTCCTTTTAAGGAGATTGTCATTAGCATAAAATTCCTGTTTCCAACTGTTGTACTTTTTTAATCATTGAGTATCCTTTTGATTGCAAAACTAAAGCTGTAGGAAGCCATCTTTTCTCCAGAACAGATATTTATTATTGCCTGTCATAGAATATCTATCATGAAATCTGACCCATTTTTATTGATAAATAAGTTTATTTCCAAATAAATATGGGGTATTTCAAGAGTTCTACTTTTAGCAAATGGTAGTACAATGAGCAACTATACCACAAAGAATTCTGAAAGAGCTCACTAATGTTTTATGCTGAAACTGAAAGATGGAACCATCTATACAGTCATATTGGCATTTTCTTTAATTAATTTGTGCTTAATTATATATTTTTAAAAGATATATTTACAGTGTGTTATGTTATCAATACACTAATGACCAAGTATGTCAACTCTTTCTCAAATCAATGACTTATCTTAAGAATCTTTCACTGTATAGCAGACATATATATGAAATTCCAAAAGAGAAAATGACTTCAACTTACACAGTAAGATGGCCTATGTAAACAGTTTCAAAATTGTGGGTGGTGGATTTGTCACAAGGCCAAAATTTTTGGTCTAGATTCCCTTTTCAAAAAAGTCATTTCAAAGTTACTAGATAATTTTGCCCTTGGCCATTGAAAACCAGGATTAGATTTGTTCCATCTGTTTTTGAAGAGCCAAAGCAAGGCAAGTGTCATTTCCCATCAGGAATTATTTGTGAAATGAACCCTTAAATGAAAGGCTGGCATAATGTTGCTGTTCTAATCATCCACGGATAGTTCAACTTTAATTCAATGCTTCTGGACTTGTATATAGCTAATGCTTTTATTATCTTTTGATTAAATATTGCTTAATAATATTTCTTAAAGAGTTTTCCCACCTGGACAAGATATAGATTGTGTCTTCATGCCTTGTCATCTGCAGTTCATAGGAACATTTATCTGCCCAGTACTTTTTCCTCAATTTGTAATGAACCTACTCAGTTCATGTGGTACAAATGGAGCTGCTTTCCTCTCTTTAATCTTCAGGTTGGAGCTGCTTTCCTCCCTTAATCTTCAAGTTGGCAATATGAGTCAAATAGAATTAACCCAGGCTCCTACCATATTTCATTGTAGAAATATGTTTAGGGATAGTCCAAGTCATACTACATGGAGCCCTTCCTGGGAAAGTCCTTTCCTCTTCTCTGTGAAAGTGTATTTGGTACACTGGGTGTTTTACTACCCAATGGAGGGACCTACTCTGAGGGTTGTAGAGACTCTTAGAGCAGAGGAGGAAGAGAGTGCCCTGGTGGTATTTGAACTGCTTTCCTACATCCTACAATAAATACCATCTTTCGGATTTACAGTCATGTGATTTAAGAACCCATCCCTCCTTTTGCACTTAGCATGGCTAGGATGGATTACGATCTGTGTAAACAATCAGGTTCTGACAATTGCCTCCTCTCAGGTATGTGTTGGTGTATGACTAACAGTGGCATCTTGATTTACCCTGCCCTCCCAAGTGAGGGGAACAGTGAGTCTGGTGCTTCACTCAATCATGTCACCCCACTTCCTGTTTCAGGCCCAAAGTACTTCCTCAGATATCCAAAATGGGATCTTTCAGATAAACAGTAGTGGCTTATTAATTTTTGAGACTATTTACTTTTTATAAGAAATTTTGTGTCTGGCGTATAATGTAATATTTTAACATGTCAGAAAGACTGGATTAAGTCTGAAAACTGAAGATGAAGAAAGAAGGATATCATTAAATAGAAATTAAGTGACAAATACCAATGCAACTGTATAGGTGGCTCTATACATTCTTTTCCTTGCAAAGTATCATTCAGATCTTTCAAAATTCTTTGTAGTCCAGAATTTCTCACTGTCTTGTAGCTTGCTGAAAGTAACACTCTGGAAATACGATCCAGACTGAGTTGACTCAAATAAAAATATAAATAAAGATATCTGCACATCTGCACTCAATGCCAGTACTTGGGTACATATCGCTGGAACTATTGTCTATGGAATAACTGAATACTAGAAGTGAGCATCGAATGTAAACTTGAAGGTTGGCAGGGGAAGAACTTTTCTGAAGATTCTCAGTTGGAGAGATGCATGATTTCTTTTGAAGCACTGGACCAAGTGTGTGTGTGGTGGTGGGGGGGGGGGTGAGATGGGGATGAGGAAGTGGGGGGGAGTGGAGGTGACACCTGCAGAAAATGAGAGGTTGATAAGGGCCTTTGAAGTCATAGAAGACTGCTGCCTTTCCCTTTCAGGCCCAGAGAAACCAGCAAAGGATTTTAGAGCAGTCACATAATTGGGCTTATGTTTTAAAAGTTCTCATTGCATCTAAGTGACCCTTTTAGACTGACTACTGTTAAAATCATCTAGAGGCTCAAAAGAAAATCCTTTTACCTGGCTCTTGCCCATCACAATGGGATCAGAATCTCCAAGGAGGGCCCTGGGCTCTGGTCATTCTCATAGCTCCTCCAAAGAAGTCAAATGAAAACTTAGATTCAGACCCTCAAGTGTAGATTATTTAGGAAATGCACCTTACTCACAGTATCTGTACTGGTGACATCAGCCACACTGGCTTCAGCTTGACTCAGGGTCTGCCCATGTCCAGTATCTCCAGTTCTGCATCAGTGAATGGTACCTCCCAAATGAGACGAAGTATCCCCATATCCCCTAGATGAGAACTAACAAGCCAGAAAAGTTTATCTTTTTCAGGGAGAACAAGTGAAACTGATCTACTCCCAACAGTACCAGAGACAGTAAACTGAAGTCACATCATTTTTAAAAAATAATGATTTAGGAATCTTATTTTTAAGTAAGTCAAAGCTGTCATTTATTCAGAGAGTAATCACTGTCATACAACCATCCTGTTTTTGATGGCAACTATTGTACAAGCATCAAATTCCTTGTAGGTTCTTTATTGGTTCTAGCAGTTACACAGACATAATAGGCAGGCCAGGGAGGCAGATGAGCTCCCAAGTCCTCCAGGAATCTTCACACTTCCTCTGGCCTCTCTTTCTCTGGCATTCTCTTTATGAAGCTGAAAACTGAATATTCTAGCACAAAATACAGTCATTCTTGTATACTTTGATATCAATCTGCTATGTGCTTAATAGTGTATTATCCCACATAAGGGTCAGTACTCAGATGAGAAAAGTCAACTAGTATCATGATGATTTTTTTCAAGTGACAAACATGAGCTATCCCTGGTCATCTGAAAATTTCAGGCAATCCTTCATTTGAGGTGCATTTGAAACTGGGTGAAAAGAAAAAAAAAGACTTTTGACTTGAACTTAGAACAAACACCTCGTCCTGCTTTGCCCTAGAAAGCAGGCTCCAAGCAGTTAATTAATATCTTCACTGTTCACCTACTATTGGTATGTAAAAATCAGGTACCAGCTATTCTCAGCTCTGCCCCCCTCTCTCAGACCTAAAAAAAAGAAAAAAAGAAAAAAAAAAACAACTTAAAAGCACAGTTTAAACTTTAAACTAATTTGCCTCAATTTACCATCTTTTAAACTTCCATGGTTTTTTTCCACCATCCCTAGCCTTCTCACCATAATCCTAAACCAAATCAAGACTCAAAGTGCAGGCTAATTTATTACTAAATGAAATAATTTCCTAATTACTGCAAAAAAACAAACAAAAACGAAACATGTAAGTAAAACTCCAAATTACTTTAACATTGTCCAAAACCTTTCTCAACGTTGTCCAAAGTCCTTTTCCCAGAATGTCCAAAAATCCTCAGTGTCTCAGTCTTGATCATCTCACCAACATCAGTCATTCAAAGTTCATCTCCACATGCTCAAAAACATCTTCCTTTGGCGTGCTCCAACTCTTCCATGCTCTCTTCCTTTTCCCCCTCCAGGTAGTAAAAAAACATTCGATAGTACCAAAACCAGCAAAGTTCACTTTCTTTTCAGGCCTGACTTTCGCCTGGCCTCTCCCAGACACAAGTCAAACTCAGCAAAACAAACTCCAACACAGAGTTCAAATCTCCAAACTCCTTAACTTCCTTTAACAGACATACTCCTAGCCTGGGCCAGCCAAAGGCTCAGGCCCCAGGTCTTGGCCACATGGCCAAGCTCACATGGTTCACATATTCATCTTCCAAAGTCCCTAACGAAAAATGGCAAATGGCAAATGGCAAAATCCCTTTCTTTGTTCCAACCCTCTTTACATATCCTTATTTCTGTTTTCCCACCAACTTCCAAAAACAGCTCCTAAGTTATCACATTACAAGAAAAAACAAACAAACAAACAAAAACTGTTTTACTTCTTCCTCCCCCCTTATAGCTTTCTAAAAAACCAAAATTCTAATCAAGGCCATTCTCATATTTTAGCATATCCTCTTTAAAATTTGCAATCTTAAACAAAAGACAATGATATCCAGGGGGGTAGGAGTCCTCATCACATTCATAAAAGCTGCTGCCATAAAATTGATACTAAACCAGCTCAAACTCATGTCCCATAGCACTATAAACCATCCCCTTTGGCTGTATTTTTTTCTCTAGGATAGAAACAACTTATATCCTTCACAGACAAAAGTCTCCAAGGTCACCTGTCATTGTTAAGTTTGAAGTCTGTGTTCTATAGGACTACAGGAAACCAGGGCTTAAAAGAAAGCATATTTCCCATGAGCAAATTGTAAACAAGTTTATCAAACAATTGTCAGATGGGACTATGAAAGAATAGGACTGCTCTTGAGGTTTATTTTCAAGTTGTGGATGGTTTTTCTTAACATGAGAGGCACTAAGTAACTTTTCGAATGTTCCAGCTAGTAGGTAGGAAACTGAGTTTCAAAGCCACATGTCCCTTTCCATACTCTGAGCTGAGCCTGGTCACAGCTTTTGGGGAGACCCTGGCACCCTTCCCCTTGATATAACTTTCAGTTTAGGGTTTTCAGTTAACTATTTCTTTAATTACCAAGACATTTGTAGGATGTTTTGAATGAAGAATGAAGTAATGAAGAAAGCCTCCTCCTCTTTCATTAGACAGAAGCCGAGATGAAGATATGATGAAGAGAGAGTGGCACACCAGTCATTTGCCCTGACTGACTTTCAGACAAGCACTCAAATCCCAGTTAGAAATTATCTGATTCTTTAGAGTACCCAGAAGTTGTGTCTTCAGGAAGTGTTGTCAATGGATGGAATTTTATTCTGTGGGTGCTAAATCAAGATACCCATCCACCAAATGTGGGACTATAATTGGTAAGGTCCCTGAATGTTTAGAATGGTGACCTTGAACTCTTCAAGTCTGGAGAGAAAATCCAGTTCTTTGCAAATGGACTTGGATCAGTCTTGTGGAACTGACTACAAATTCTCGGTATTTGCCTTCTTTGTGAGTTAATCAGAGGGAAGACTTTAGTGCTATATTTAGGAAATAAAATAGGTAACTGTGGTTGGTTTAATATACCAATAAGGAGTTTGGATGCTTGCCTCTGTTCAAGATAATGGACCCTTATTACACAAAGGTAAAGGAACAGAAAACTAGCCAATCAAATAGTTTATTTTAGGAACTTCAACTAGATGTGAGAGTACAGTGTTGCTTTTGGGTAAAAGAAGGAATCTGACTTTTGCTCCATTGATAAAAGAAACAAATTTGAAATTTATTTACAAGCACTTTAATGAACACTCGAATTTTCTCTCAAGAGACCCAAACAGTTCTATGACCACTATTCATTTATTGTCCCCAGTTCACATATGACAAAACTGAGACCCAGAGAGGCTAAGAAAACTGAGCATGCCTCGCAGACAGTAAGAGGCAGTGTTCAGCAGAGACCCAGATCATCTGACCAATGTCTGCTCTTGTGAAGTGAGAAGATGCTGCCTTTCCCACACAATGCTGGAATAGAGAAGGCACACTGAAAATTAGCACATCCCATGTTTACCCTCATCTGTCTATTATCTAGCTTTGCAGCTCTGGATGGGCCTCTGGCATGCCTGGGCTTCCCTCTTCCTGAGTAAAATGAAGAATGGAAACTGAACCAGGTCATCACTGGGGTTCTTTCCAACTCTAAAGTCCTCTGCTGTGATAATTGCATCCTGACCTTAGCAGGTACATGTGACCTCACCCTGCCCTCACCTTCACACACACCTTCAAGGCATAGTCTACCTGAACACAGTGCCCACCGCAATCCAATGTTGAACTCAAGACCCTAGCAAATCCTATTATCAACAACAGCCCCTCAGGACCAGCTAACACTTAACAATTTGGCAAACCAGTTCTTTAGAATAACAGCTAATGGGGTATGAATTTTGAAAGGTAATTATTATTACCAAAAAGTAAGTGACCAAACATATGAGGCTATCTCTTTACATCATCTTTTTTACAATATTACCTTGACAACTTAGCTTTGGCTCTTTAAATTTAAAGTTGTTAGTGCATGAGAAAATGTGTGTTTTTAGGGATTGCATCTCATTTTATGGAACTAGGGAATATCAAAAGTAGACCACAAAATCCAGTAAAATGTACACAGGTTATCTTGATGGAGTTTCCTCCTGAAACAGATCCAGCGGCTCAGAATGGGGACGTCTGCTGATTAATGGAACAGGCTTTCTTCCTTTCTCTTTCCCAGAGCCCTAACTCATCACAACTGGTAAATTTGGGGACCAGCAGGTGACCAAACAGAGAGCAAGCAACATGCTTGCAAAAATAATTGTGTTATTTTTAGTTATAAGCAGCACCAGATGCTCACATCAGGATGAGGGACAAGTAGGAAGGGATGAGCCAGTCAAGAAATGCTAAAAATGTTGTTCCCCCTCCAGACATTGCAACTTTGAGCAGAGACCTAAAGCAGAGGCAGGTAGGAGCTCAAATTAGAATCCACCTCTCCCAGCTGTCACGGGCTTGTTATCGGAGCTGGCAAGAGCTGGGGGTCCCCTGGGGGTCAACCTGAACTGCCTGTGAAGGAACAAGTCAGAAAATCTGTGCCTCTCACGCTTGTGAGCCGGAGCCTGGGGAGAGAATGCAAGCACCATCTGAACAGGGTTCTAGAATCACTTTCCATTGCGGTAGGGAGTGGGAGCCTAGCAGAGAGGGTGGGCCCTGCTGCGGACTGGGGCTGGGTTGGACACATGTGTTTCCCATCGATGGCTGGAGACAGCCCATTAGCGGGGAGCTGGCCTGACAAAGCCGTATTGAAGAGCAGAGTAGGGTTTCAAAGCAGGCCGAAAAAGAAGCGGAATGCTGTTCAGGAAATTCTTCAGGCATGGGCAGGGACTTGGCTGCGGTTCGCCTGTTGGAAAATCTGACAGGGGCAGCCTCTGAGCACAGGCCGGGCCTGCTCACACCCCGCAGACCAAGCGGGCAGCCGCTCCTTCCCAGCCGCTCGGCAGCCCCTGGGCTGCTCGCACCCCGGAGACAGCACACACAGCGTTGGCTCAGGAACTGCACCCCTGAGGTCGTTGGCCTAACCCCACCAGTTGTAAGGCAGAGCGGAGAGGTAGGGTGCTGCTGAGTTCTTGCCTCTCCACGCTTCTCTCCACTTTCTTTCTTTTTTCTTTCTGTATTACTTCTCTCTACTTTCTAAACCTGCTGTTTGTTTGCAGAGTCTGAGTTTTCCCCGCGTGTGTGTGAACACTTGAAAGTCATCGCTGAAATGTTTGGTGTAGGCTTGTCATCTTTTCTCTCCACCGCCCCCTCTAAGAGATGATTGCCAGCAAGGCAGAGACAGTGTGGAAAGTTCAGCTTGAGCCGGCGATGCAATGGTGGAGAGGAAACGTGTGTAAACTCCTGTGTTGTCACTTTGCTCCAATCTTCTGTAACATTTTTTTTTTTTTTGGCTGAGGGGACAGTTCATTGACAGGGAAGACAATTTTAGATGAGAATGTGTTCTTTGCTTCCTCGGATTCTGAGAGGGGCATTTAAAGCAGAAAATGGCTCTCATTTTAGGAGGGAATCTGAGTTTGAAGCTTCTATTTTGGGTCACGTTTTCAAAGTGCAGATATGTGTGTGAATCCTTGGCACACTTTATTTATTACAAAGGATTTTTCAAAAGACTGTCATCACAGAACCCAGTGGTGTATTTGCCTAGAAACATGCTGTATCAACATTGTAATTCTGCTTCTCTAATACTTCTCAGTGTGACTAAGTTAAAGAGGTAACTGGTGTTTTGATTCTTACATCAAAATACCTGTGTATTTTATGTAGTAGCGGCAATTACAGGTGACAGAAAACTATAGTTTACCCAAAATCGTTGTTACAAGATAGAGACATAATGGTGTGTGTTTTCATGTCAATGATCAATTGATTTTATTTCAGACCTTGCTGAAAGAAGTGTCATTTAAAAAATATCAGATTTGACAGAATTGCTCCTCACACTCTAATACAATATAATTTCTTATCCCTTCCGCCCCCTGGGGAAAACTATGCCATATTTTACACTTTGTCTTCAGCAAATACATGATGTTCTGTCCTGGCATTAAAGAACAAGATCCAGTTTCTGAAGATTGGGCTGAAATGCACTACTGCTTTGGTGTGACAGGCCATCTAGAGCCCTGGTGTTTCCAAAGAGGGCTGGACTCGGGGCCAGGGTGAAGCAGTTGGGGGGGGGGGTTCTTGGAACCTTCCAGAGCAGCCCAAGGGGGCTCACCTTGTTAGAGAGCACACTTGTGAAAACAGGTGTGCGTTTACCTCAGAATTCTCAAACATCTGAGCTAATAGTAGAGCATAAGTTTAACAGGGCTACTGTTCTTCATCTTTCTCTAGCAAACAGTGTGTCCTGTTGGTAGCAAGTCAGAACTTTCCACCCTCAATTTTTGTGATTTTATTTTTCTCTGCAGTCTGGCTCTCAGACAAAGGGGTCAGATAATGAGTGGTAGCAGGAATGCCAATTTCAGAAAGGGTCTTGGGTATTTGGTATTTTCTTTTTCACTATCATTGTTGCCCTGGGCTGGGAACAGCAGACCCTGGGGCAAGAGGGTGTGGCTGAAATCAGTACAGACAGTGACTACACTCTGTTTTTTTCCTGGGTGCCTACTAAGTGAGTAAAATGCCATCCAGATTAGGCGCGGCCAGAGTCCTGGCCAAGTCCACTGCCAGGGGTGAGTGAGGGAGACTCTGGGGAGGCTGATGTCAGACTCTAGATTCAGCAGCAGCAGTGTGGAGAAGAGGCTGAAACAGCTCCAGGTCTCAGAGAGCCTGGAAAGGAACTTTATAGTCTCCCTTTCTAAGAGGGACAGGAATGACAAATCAAGCACACTGGATATTTGAAAAGAAAAAAAGGGGGAGGGAGGGTGGAGGTGGAATCAGGGCAGAGGTACAGGTAACAGGAGAGGGCGGGGGACACACCCCACACCACATGGAGCAGCCAGAGGAGACAGAGGGCAAGAAGGAACACACAGGCCAGAGCCAGCCAGGAAACACTAGGCAGGGGCTTGTCCCCAAGGGGTGTAGATAAAACCGAGGTCTCAGGGAGGACACACTAGGAAACCACATGGCCTGTTTGCCCTGCTGAGCCTTTTGGAACTAATCAGAAAGTACATTTTGTAAGAATGTCATCGCCCAGAGGGTTCAAATTTCCTAAGCAAGGAGGGGCAGGCTCTCCAGGCCTTATTTTTAACTGGAGTGTGTTCTGTCTAGAGATATCCCTGGGGCTCAGGAGGGGAGGAGCTGAGGGAAGAGAGCAGGTGGAAGCAGGTGTCTGACTGTACTCAACTGTGTTCAAGGTCATGTCAGTATTAAGACAGACTTTGGAAACTAGTAAATGTTCCACATGTTTTATATTTAAGAACAAACATTTAATTTTGTTTTGATTTGAAAAACCCTGTTCCAAGGGCATGCACCACTTTATTGGTAAAAGGGATAGACACTGGTTTCCTAAGAGAAGGAACTTCGAATCATAGATTTGAGCATGTGGAAGAGATTGGGGTGTCGCGTCATTTGAAATGTCTTGAGTTTGAGTAATACTGAGACTCCATTGGCAGGAAAGGTAGGAGAATCTGCATTCCCATGTCAATTTAATTATTTGTATTGTGTTGTTATTCAGATATGTATAAGCCCCGTGTCTCTATGTTAATCATTCATGAACAGCAGGGACGTTAAAACACTTATGAACTAAATGTTATAGTAAATGTGTCCTGATAATATCCAGATGGTCAGTCTTGATTTGTACATGGAGGATATTTTCCTGGAATTGAACAAGGCTTTACACCACACCCAGAGGAGTGATAGTCATTTGAGTGTAATTTGATTCTAAATGATTCTTATTTCTGTATCCTAGATAGGCACTTGCTTCTTGACAGTTTCCCCATTATATCAACCTGCCCCAGGAAGAAATGTGCCATTATTTTCTCTTATACTCTCTCTTCTCTCAATTCAGACAATGAAAATGACATTTGTTGCAATATAATGATACAATGAATATAGACACCAGGATTACAAATTTGTAGCTGTTGCTTGTGATTCAGTCCCTTTTCAAGGACAAAACTGGGGTAAATAAAATGAGCACATAAAAAGGAAAAGGAAACGAAAATCACAGGAATAAATTTGATAGAGAATTCTCAAGTCACCCCTCCTTCCAGAAGATCCTAGGATCCTTTCTTAGGAACAGCATCTTAAGAGAGGCTCTCTGTTCCCATCTGGCTCTAGGAAAGAGCCCCTGCAGAAACCAGAAAAGAACTGCCATGCAAACACCCCATTGGTGTTCATTGCCATGTGCTCCAATGCTCAAACTTGTTTCATATTTGGGGGGCTCATATTTGCAACAGACTTAATACAAAAATTTGTAAAGCTTTTTCACTGGAGATTGCATTTGGCTGCAATAGAAACCATTCACTTATGTCCAAACATATGAGGAATTACTTTGTGAATCAGAGGTTGACCTTGCCTTGTTGGTACCAGGCAGTTAAACAGCTGAGCAGTGTCCCCAGGGGCCAAAAGCTTCCTTTCTGCTCCACCATCACTTAAGCACAACTTCCTATGTTAATCTCCCTGGTCCATGTCCCAATCAGAACAGAGGTGACAAGACAAAAAGCAAACATATTTCTCCTCAAGAACCTTTTCCCTTTTAATCACAAAGAGATTTATTTCCCCTGGCATCTCAACTCACAGCTGACTTGGAGCAGCCCCTGGCTCCCTGAGTATCATGATGGTGGGTGAGTCAGTCCTGGCTCATTCACTGGAAGTGAGGGCCCACACATCTAACCAGGGCCTCTGTGCTTACAATCTCCAATCATCATCAGTGAAGAGCATAGTGCATGTCTGTGCAGTAGAAACAAAGAGGGACACAGAAGTTTATTTCTTTTTAAAAAAAAATGAAATAATAAAGATATTTGGAAAGACTGCTCTAAAAATCTGTCTCTTCCATTTTAAAGATGTGAACACTAAGACCAGAAAAGATAGGTCAACTGCCACTGGGGCATGGTGGACCCAGGAGCAGAGCTTGCTCCCCCATCTTCAGTCAGCTGTGCAGGACCATTATGTTCTCTGGTTCCAGGACAGCCGGGGAATACTTCAGCTGTCACTCAAGGAAGGAATGTGAGGATAGCAGTGTCATAGGAGATGGTCCTGCAAAAATTGTAATTGGGATTGTTAGGCAAATATGTTAAGGCAAGGGTGAAGCCACAGGCTGTTACAGCAACACCCCCAGGGAGGGGCACATTTGAGGAGAAATAGCATCTGATGAGACATGCCTGAGGGTGAGAAAGAATTAGCCAGGAGGGGTGGAGACTCTAATGAGGGATATAAGGAACTGCAGAAGCAGCCATCCCTGAGTTTCATCATCCCTGAGTGCATCCATGGAGGAAGGGCAGAATGATGGCCATTCTGGGGAGAAATTACCTGGTTCCATGGTTTCTCAAAAACTAATAAATTAGAATTCTGAGATGAGAGTTAGGGAGTCCTATTTTTCAAAGTCCCCCAAATTATTTCAAAGTATCCACACCCAAAACAGAGCTGGTCTGGTTAAACATGGGTGGAGCTCAGTCACATCTGCTAGAGAGCCCTTGAGAGCTTGGGGCCCACAGCAGCAGTAGATGTGATTCGAGCAGTGCCCCCTGGTGGAGAACCTCATTAACTGTGAGGCCCCTTGGGGTACGCTGCCACTGATAGGGTGTGCCCCCCCCTCCTGTTTAAGATTGCAGATTTCAAGGACAGGTAATGTTAAAATGGGGGAATGACCTTAGCTGGAATTTCCCTTCAGGGGGATGCAGGGGGAAGAAAGAGGTGAAATAGTCAAGGTGAAACAGATTTCCTGGAAGGTGGGAAATCAGGGTATATAAAGGGTGTGCAAACAAAGAGAAGGATTCGATTTCGATTCGATTCAGGATTCAATTGGATTGGGATTACAATATGGAGAGGAGATGGGAATCGGCCATCTTGTAAAGATGTGAGCCATGTGAGCTTGGCCATGTGGCCACCGAGGGTCTGCAACCCTCCGCTGGCTCAGGCTGGCAGCATGTATGCTGAATGCAGTTAAGGAGTTTGCAGATTTGAACTCCGTGTTGGAGTTTGCTTTGCTGAGTTTGATTTGTGTCTGAAAGAGGCCGTGCAAAAGTTAGGCCTGAGAAGAAAGTGAACTTTGCTGGTTTGGCACCGTGGAGTTCCTGCTACCTGAAGGTGACAAGGAGAAGACAGCATGGAAGACAAGGAGGAGCAGTCA
>PVHY01000772.1:0-109605 GCA_004024945.1 Uropsilus gracilis | reverse complement strand
ATCTTCAAGCGTCTGGAGATGGACTCTGTCTGGACATTGGTGAGAGGATCAGGATTGAGAGACTGAGGATTTTGGGGCAATCTGGGAAAGGACTTTGGACAATACTGAGAAAGGTTTTGGGACAATGTTGAAGTATTCTGAGTCTTACATGTTTCTTTTGTAGTTATTAGGATAATTAGAAATCACTTTGTTAGAAATAAATTAGTCTGCACTGCACTGATAGTCTTACATTGGTTTGGTATTTTGGTTGAGAAGGCTGGGGATGGTGGTAAGAACCCACGAGTGGAAAGTTTAAACTGTGTTTTGAAGTTTTTCTTTTCTGCAGTTTTTGGAGCTGAAAGCAGAGAGCAGTTGGCTGGATTTTGCATATCAATGGTAAAGGTGATCAGTGAAAATGCTAATGAAGAGTGTGTAGCCTGCTTTGGAGAGAGTAGCAGGCAGATAATTGTATCCAGTTAAGTAAAGTCAGAAAGTCTCATTTTACCCACTTTCACCACCTCAGAGAGAGAAAGAGCCAAGTTCCTATCTCTGCACTTTGTGGTCATTGTCAAAGTGCAAAGTCTACAAAGTCTTCAACCATCTGAGGGTGGTATGGGTACTTGCCACACAAGTGGGGTAAAGAAAGTTAGTAAATCTTCAGATGTGTCCTGACTCCACTAATCACTGCATTTCTGTTTGCCTTTCGGTATATTGGGATTGGAGGCTATTCCATTTCTTTATGTCTTAATCTCCTTTCCCACAATTAAGCATCATGAATTATTTCACCCAATTCTTCTTTTATCTTTCACCATTCCCTTTACTGTTCCCTGGACATTCCAGTGAGCCTCCCCCAACAAGTTGGGTTCCCTCAACCAAGCTCCCATCATCTTCCAAGTGTTTTCTCCATAAACAAAACATCAGGTATCCATTCACCAGAGGGGAGAGGATGAGTCGTAAGGGAAAGGAAACACAGCAGGAAAGAGGAAGATCAGTGGGATGATGGAAGCAGAGAAGGACTTGTAATTCCCTGGCCCTTGCCCAACATGGATCTGAGCTCCCTGGCCCCTTCTGTACAGATGTCCCAGTGAACACACAGTATGAACTCACAGTGCCTAGAACAAGCACAGCACTGCATCTCTGCTCATCCTTAGAATTTCCTCTAGAACATTTTCTCTCTGGTGTGTTCTTTCATGCATATGAAATAGTGCTGACTGATTATCTATGTTCTTGGTAAGGTTTCCATCAATAACCTATTAATAGTCATATTTGGGGGTATGCAGACTGGGGTTCTCAATTGGGCAGGGCTGGGTGTCCCCAACTCCTGCCTCATTCAAGGGTCAGTTACATTTTGACTGAGTGCAGGTTGTGGACTAAGTCAGCTTTATTTTGACCTGAGGCTTGATGTGTGATCCCGGGAGTGTGAACTTGGGCAAGTCCCTTCATGTCCATGTCAGTCTCTTCATCATGAAAATGAAGTCTGTCTGTATGCAGTGGATGTACTGATCATAGTATCTGACCCATGGTGAGCATCAAATCATTTTAGACATAATGTATGTGCTCTCGGCTGAGTAGCATGAGGCCAGCTCATAGGATGCAGCAGGCAGATGGGTCAAAATGAAGAGTTGAGCCAGCACTCATAGGAATGAGCATCTCTCCCTGTATTCTCCAAGTTATTTTGTCCATGTTGCCTGCATTTCTCTGCAGATTTGCTGTCCTTTGCTGACTTCATCACCACCACACAGAAAGGTGAGGGTCTTCATTGTTGTTTCAAATTCCTGTTGCCAAGCGTGAACCGCCTCCCACATGGGCACCATGTAAGCCATGACTCTTGGCCTGCCTGTCCACGGGCCCCCAAATCCAGGGCAGGCAGGGTCACCTTGGTTCGCTGAGTGCATGAATCTTGTGAGATTGGTTTGCTAAGAAATATGTGCTGCTGGTTGCCCTGATAGAGCTCTGGGCATCCAGGGACTGTGGAAACGATGACTTTATTCATCACCCATCACACACCAGTACCTGTGAAGTCAAGCCACCACATTTCTTTGATAAAGACCTTCTTGCTGGGGATTAGAAACCCCTTCCTTGTTCAGGGAGATTGGATCAGACTCTCTGGGGAGCTCCCTGACTTCCAATTAATATGTTTCTAAATTCCTGGAAACCTGCAGTTATTTGCCAGGGTCCAGCTACTCCTACCACTGAAACTGTAGAGCCTGAGAAAGATCAGGGTTAACTCCTTTATCTGAGCTCATAATGGGCACCCCAGGGTTACCTTCACTCTGATCAGTGTGCAGGCCAGGTGCACTCAGTGCGGACGAATTGTTCATGAGCCAGAACAGAGTAAGGGCCCCCCTGTGCCCTGCTCACCTAAGCTGTCCTCTCTCCTACTATTCTTCTAACCTCTTTCCCTCTATTATTTTTTAAATTCTTTTCCACTTCCCTTTGTCAATTTCATTCTTACTGTCTGTCCAGCCTTTGTTTACCAATGTCTTTTGCTTCCCAAGGGTCAAGAGTGTTAGTAGCAGGTGGGTGTTGGGTAATGTGACACTGAGACTGTCATGGACTAATGTTGACATCTACAACCAACTGTGACCTCCAAAGGTCATCACCCCCTGACAAAGTTACTCCTGGTGTTTCCCAGGCTGATGGTGCAACCAGCAAGGCACAAGCTGGCAAGCCAAGGATGGGACTTTCAACATATTTTGGCTCCCAAGTGCTGTTTTGTTTTTATATCTGTTTTAAGCAGTGACTTAGTTTCAAAGTATTTAGGCATACCTAGTGGCTTGCATATCTTGAGGTCTGAAGTGTCTAGGGATAGATGAAGAGCTCCCCATGCAGCATCTGGTGGTCTTGGGTTCACCAGGTCCTGGATGAGGGCTCCTGGCCACCACAGCCATTGATCCACCTTCCAATCTGGAGGTATTTACATTTTAAGCATACTACAGCAGTCCTTGGAACCACAAAACATAGATGATGACCTCAGTGACCTGTTTTTTTTTCAGTCTGTTCAAGGATGATGCCATTTGAGATGGGTCAGAGAGAAGTTAGCACCTGAGGCTTTATCCTGCCAAGGGCAGCATCAAAGAAAGGTGATTGGCAAAGATCGTGGGATGTGGTGGTGATCAAGAGCACTGTCTCCAAGTTAGACAGTTCTCAGAAGGCCTACTCAGGAGGATTGTATTTAGGATTCAAAATGTTTAGGTTGATCAAAAGCAGAGTGGTGTGACCTCCATGAGTGAGGGTGGGGAGAAAGGAGAACAAGGAACTTGCTGGGTGGTCTCTTATCTACTGTATTATTTGCACAGATGCACAACTTTGCAGAACTCAGTGGGCTGTGCAGTTGATATCTGTATAAATCACTGAAAGTAAATAAACACAGGTATATCTCAACAGACACAGGTATACGTGTGCATATATGCACCTGCCCATCTGTGAAGGCAGCAGAGGTATGCAGCAAAGTGGGTCAAATTGTGTAGCTCTTCCTGTTTTATGCATATTCTGAAGATTTTGATCTAAACACAAATAACATGGCTAAAAATGAGATCAAGCACATTTCAGATGACAGAATTCTATACAAATACTTCAGAGTTTAGGTAATAACCCAAGATCCTTGCCAAATATAATTGTCAAGGGAGAGTCTACTGGATCGATGCTAATTTTATGGGACAATTCAATCACTTTAGAAAGATTTGCCTAATTTGTGATAGCTGTTTTTCATGATACTGTAAAAATTTATGGGTTTTGGAGATGTATCAAAGATAGCTTATTACCTGGTTGGGGGAGGGATGTCTGGTTTTAGACTAAGATGCACCCTGGCTAAAATACAGTAGTTGCTTGATAAGTATTTGATGAATATACTTACAATTATTCATGTTGAGAAATTGTAGCAAAAGCTGTTACAGAAATATGTTTTTAGTTAATAACCACAGTGTTCTGGCCATGTGTGCACATGTATCTGGAAGCATTTAACACAAGAATTAGAGGACAGACTTTGCAGCCAGGCACTCTGAGTTCGCATTCCTACTTTGCCTTCAACAGAGTGACTTTGGGTGGGTGGTTTTCTCTCTCTATTCTTCTGTTGCCTCAACTATAATTGGGGATAATCAAATGCCCTCTCTCATAATTATGTCTATGAGAATTGAATAAGTTCAGTAAAACATTACAGTGGTTACTTGAGTTCTCATCTAATAGCATGTCTTCTAATAGCATGTCCATTATCATGTCTTCTAGCTGTTCCCCACTGATAGCAATTGTCCCTTTTGATCCTTCCTCCCTTTGCCTCCTTCTTACTTTCAGAAGCCTCACTTTATTTGTGTCCAGTCTTTATTATAAATACTTCACTCTGTCAAGTTGTATGCTCTGTAAATTAAATGCATAGTCTCTCCAAACTCCCTCTGTAATGTAAGTGGGAACATTTCATCTTTCCTAATACTGTTTAACAATAAATTCTAATGAGAGGATAGACCACATCTTGATTAGCAGGCACTTAGGTTGTTTCCATGGCCTAGTTGTTGTAAAAAATGCTGCAATAAACACTGTAGAGCAAATACTTTTGGGGATTGATGGTTTTTTTTTTTTTTTTTTTTGATTAGATGCCCAGGAGTAGGGTTGCTGGATCATGTAGTATTTCATTTTTAACTTTTTATTGTAAATCCAGATCACTTCTCCAAATGGCTGCACCAGAATTTTCCTCTTTCCCCATAATTTCTCCAGTACTTCTTGTTGAGGGTCTTTTAATACCATTCTCACAGGTATGAGGTGATAGCATATTGAAGTTTAGACCTTCATTTCCCTTATTAAAAGTAATGATGAACATTTTCCCACATAGTTTGAATATTAATCTTGAATTTTAACCCCTTGATGATTGTGTAATAACTGAAAACTTTCATCCAGCAGGATTTTTTTTAATATTTCTATTTTTTTCACTATATAAAATGTTTTTAGTTTAAGGTAGTCCCAATTGTTTAGTGTTGCTTTTATTTACCTTGCAATGGGGGTGGAGTCTCTGAAATGTTTTTATCATTGGTATCATGGAATATACCATCTATATTTTCTTTTATGTATTTAATGTTTCATATCTTATATACTCAGTTTTTAATTTGTATAGAACTTACTTTTGTGCTTGGAAGGGGAGTTTCAACCTCATTTTTTTACATTTCCCCAGTTTTCCCAACACCATTCATTAGTCTCTTTTCTCCTTTGTTCAGCTGTGGCTCCTTTATCATTAACTAGTGACATAAATATTTCTGAACTTTTGACTTTCTTTAATCTGCATGTCTATTTTTATTCTAAAGCTATCTTATATTAATTACCATCACTTTATAGTGGAGTTTAAAGTCAGATGATGTGATGCCTCTGTTGCTCTTTGTTTTTCTTAGAATTGCTTTAACTATTTGAGGCATTTTATGTTTCCATCTATAAGTTTAATATTTTGGTTCAGTTTCTTTTAGTAATTTCACTAGTGTTTTAATGAAGATTCCATTAACTTCAAATACCTTGTGGAACAGTTGTTTTGACTATGCTGATTCTTATGGAGTGATCTATGTCCTTTAAGAATGTCTTGTAGTTTCCACTGTGTAAGTCCTTCACTTTTTTGGTTAGGTGAGTTCCTAGATAGTTTTTGTTACAATTATAAATTGGATCATTTTCTTGATTTCTTTGTCTTTCTTCACTCTCTCTCTATACACATATATGTAGCAATTTTATATGCTGATTTTTGTAACCTATATTTTGCTGCATTTAGTTGTTATTTCTAAGAACTTTTCAGATTTCTGCTGCATATCATCCTCAAATAATGATAGTTTTATCTTTTCTTTTCCATCCTGGGTAACTTTTGCTTTCTGTTCTCTGATTACTCCAGTTAAAAACCTCTAATACTAAGTTTAGTGGATCTCTCTGGGGTAAAGTATATAGAGCAGGCTCTGACACTCTGACACGCAGCAACCTTATGCAAGTATCTATCATCAGTGTTTTTTGGTTTTTTTTTTTTTTTTTTTTTCTTTTTTTGGTGTTAGGAAACTGATGCTCTTTTGTGATTTGCTTTGGGTGTTGTTCAAAAGATAAATGCCTGCTGGTTGATGAAAGTGATGTGAAAGAACTTGAAAGACTATAGCCTGGAATTTGCAGCAAACTTCCCAGACTTCCTTTAGCCACCTTTTGAATGGTCTCTAACTTTTTGCCCTTGGTGAAGCATTTAACCTCACAGACCTTGCTTTTCCTATCTATTTGTTAGATAATGATTTGACTTGATTTTGTCCATGATCCTTTCAAGTTTTGCATATCATTGTCTGGTCTTAAGTGGTGAAGTCAAGTTTATAATTCCCGTGTCACACAGGCTGGTCCTTGAGTCCTCTGTGTCTTGATTATTATCACCATTATCTGGCTCTGGCCAGAATCTTTCTTGGGAATTGAAAAAGTACTGGCCTTCGCAACACAGTGGAGTGGGCTCCTGCAGAAGCCCTGCAACTCCTACAGAGAGCTGGCCATAGCTGAGGCAATGATGGGGAGACACAGAGCTCTTTCCATGTGAAAATGACATTGTGAAATCTGTGGTTGGGTGTTTGAAATTATTTCTCCTGTTCCAGGGTGTTCAATTTACACATTCTCTTCTGGTCCTCAACTTGTAACATCAAGGCCCATATTTAGAATGTTATCCAGTTTTTTGAACAGCCATATCTTCCATGATTCTCAAACTTTTTCTAAGTCTTTTCCCTGCTCCCACCCCCTTTACCTGTCTTTTTTGTGATGATTGTCTTTATCCTCATGACACTTGTGCCCTGAAACATAGGTATACTTTGTTTTTCATGATTCTATTTGTACATTTGCTTACCAGTGTAAGCAAATGCTCCCGAAGCTAATGCCTGCATAGCAGGGGATGGGACAAAGACTTGGGATAGCAAGGGATAGGACGAAAGCATAGGCGTGATAAACATTGACAGGTCAGTGCTCCTTTAAATACATACTACACTCAGTATATATGCAGAAGGCATGCAAAATGCCTTGTCCTGCATTCAGAGGCAGCCAAGTCTTTGCCTCCTTCTGGGTGTGGTAGAGGAAAATTAGGCCTGAGTTTGAATCCAGCCCAGACCTCCAGGGCTTTTCCAGTTGGCATTCCTTGGATATCCTTCCTTAATCGTCACAACCACAGTGTCTTTCTTATGGGACAAGTTAACGATATTGGTTCACCAGAGTATTGGTGGAAAGGTTCATTCCACTGGTAGTGCTCAGAACAGGCATGTTGTGTCATCCACAAAGACACACACTCCCAAAGCTTCCTGACCTGGCTTCTCACACACCTAAATCTCTAGGGCAATCAGAAGCAGTGCTCATGATCATACTGAAACATCCTCTCATTCTTCAGAGAATTATTTTATTTTCCCCTACCTCCAGAGAATTATTTTAATTTACATATGAAATGAGTTACACTTTAGAAGCTTGATTAGATTTACAAAACAATGAGTAGACACACACCCTTGATTTTGGAATTCATATTCAAAGGCCACTTTGAGAAGCATATGGAAGCATAGGTAAAACATGTATACTTAATTCCTGTGACTTTAAATCATAGTCATCTGCTAGAGGTTTTAGCATACCCTCTCTCACCCCACTTCATCCCCCTGAGTTCAAGAGTCATGACACAGTGCCTTTGTGACATTACCTCTAGGAATAGTTTAGGATCCACTGGGTTTCTCAGAGCTCTGTCTCCCCTCCTTGCATGCGATGAACCTCATCCTGCCTCCAGCATGTTCCCCTCCTGATAAATGCACATCCTTACCCAGATGCACATGCCAGGACCTTGGTATTCTCCTTGTCCCTGTCCCCATATACACCCTGTATCTCAGTCAGCAATACACACTCTTAGCTCTGCCTTCCAATGAATAGTAACTTGCCTCCTCTTCACGCCCCTCCTCCCTAGTCAGGGCCACCGTCAACTCTCCTGGGACTTTGTAACCACAAGCTCCTGGCTTCTCCACATAGATGCCTGTCTCCTATGGTCTGCTTCTTAGAGGACAGTGGAGAGATGCCAAGGTAGAAACCTGATTGTAAAGATGGTTCAAAATCCGGAAATCAATTAACATAATGCACTACATCAACAAAGAGAAAAACAAAAACTACATGATAATATCAATAGATGCAGAGAAAGCATTCAACAAAGCTGAGCATCCATTCATGATAAAAGCCCTTGAAAAATTAGGGATTAAAGGAACTTACCTCAACATAATAAAAGCAATCTATGACAAACCTATGACAAACATCACCTAAATGGGGAAAAACTAAAATCATTCCAGTTAATATCTGGAACCAGGCAAGGATGCTGTGTGCCATTTGCAAACCAGAAAAGTCATTGCAAATGAGATAAGGAAAACTTCTCTCATTAATCAGTTCCCAGAAAACTAGGAACTGATTTACTACAATGATCTTTTGAGACTGCAGTGGCGTCACTGGCTTCCCTAAATCAGAGATCATGACCACCTGCCTACACTCCCCCTTCCTCAATTATTCTTAGACTTTAGAATGTTAATTGTCTCACAGATTTGTTTGTCTTCTTTGAAATTCAACAGGTCCTCTCCTTGAGTCCCTATAAATACCCCTTTCTTTTTTCTTAATAAAGTTGTCTCATGGTTCATACTTCCATCTGACCCCTGGCTGTGGCTGGACAAATCTGTCCTCATAAATTCATTTTTCATACCTTGTGTCTGGCAGCCAATAGATGCCCACTCTCCCCACAACTCTTTAACATTGTACTGGAAGTACTAGCTAGGGCAATAAGGAAAGAGAAAGACAAAAGCAATGCAAATAGGTAAAGAGGAACTGAAACTATCATTATATGCTGATGACATGAGTCTCTATATACATAACCTCAAAAAATCCACAGAAAAATTGTTTGAAGTAATAAACCAGTTCAGTAAGGTAGCTGGATACAAAATCAACACACAGAAGCCAGTAGCTTTCCTATACGCAAAAAGTCAAAGAAGAAAAGATATCAGAAAAACCATCCCATTTACCATCACATCAAAAAAAAAATACCTGGGAAAAACTATACAAAGAAAATTTTAGAATGCTGCTAAAAGAAATAGAAGAAGACATAAGGAAATGGAAAGGCATTCCCTGTTCATGGACTGGAAGAATTAATATCATCAAAATGGCCATCCTACCAAAGGCAATCTAAAGATTCAATGCAATCCCAATAAAAATCCTAATGGCAGTTTTTAAAGAGACAGAATAAAAATTACTGAAATTCATATGGAATAACAAAAGACCTTGAATTTCAAAAGTCCCCCTGACCAGAAAAAAAGAGAATGGAGGTATTACAATTCCAAACTCAAACTATACTACAAAGCCATAATAATTAAAACAGCATGACACTGGTTCAATAAAAGATAATCAGACTGAAACAGAATTGAGTGCTCGGAAATAAAACTACACAAATATAGTCAACTAATCTTTGACAAAGGAGTGAAAAACTTACATTGGAACAAAGATAGCCTCTTCAATAAAAGGTGCTGGGAAAATTGGACTAAGACATCAAAAAATAGACCAAGACAACATCCTCACACCATGCACAAAAATCAACTCAAAATGGGTAAGACTTAGATGTCAGACCCTAAAGAATAACATACATAGAGGAAAACTTGGACAAAACCCTCCATGAATTATAATTCAGAAATCCCTTTCTGGACACATCTACAGATGACAAAAATATGAAGGAAAACATAAACAGATGGGACTACATCAAACTAAAAAGCTTCTGTACAGCAACAACAATAACAGAAAAAACAAAATGAAGCCCAACCGATTGGGAAAAAAATTTTGCCCTCCACAAGAATGATAAGGGTTTAATAACAAAGATACACAAAGAACTCACACAACTAAACAAAAGCAAAATTAAAAGCCCAATCAAAAAATGGGGAGAAGAACTAAAAAGACACATCTCCAAAGAGGAAATACAAATGGCCAACAGGCACATGAAAAATTGCTCATTGTCACTAGCGATCAGGGAAATGCAAATCAAAGCCACAATGAGATACCACCTTACACCAGTAAGAATGGCCCACATCTAAAGAATGGGCAACAAGTGCCACAAGGATGTGGAGAGAAAGGAACTCTCTTACACTGCCGGTGGGAAACACTAGTGGTCCATCCATAGTGGTCCAACCACTATGAAAGTCTATGTGGAGGACCCTCAGACTAGTGACAGTGGAACTATCATTTGACCCAGCAATTGCTCTCTTGGGAATCTACCCCAAAGAGACCTCAGTGTGGGTACAAAGGGACACCTGTACTTGGATGTTTACTGCAGCACTATTTATAATTGCAAGTACTTGTAAGCAACCTAAATGCCCCCAAAGAAAGGACTGGATGAAAAAAAATGTGGTATATATACATGATGGAATATTACTCATCAACTAAAATTGACAAACTTGATGATTTTATGACAACATGGATGTACTTAGAAGAAACCATATTAGCAGAAACAAGTTGAAAAGAAAAAGAAACCAAATGGTTTCACTAATATATGGGATATAGTGAAAAATAAACAAAAGCTTTGAGGAAAAGTCAAAACAAGCTAAGCACCAAACTGAAGCATGCAACTTTGGGCAGGAGGGAAAGGGAGAAAATGGTGTGTGGGGGGGTAAATTCCTGGGATTACAATGATGTGAAATTTATATATAAATAAATTAGGGGGGAAAAAAAGAAACCTGATTGCCTTCCATATGTGCCTCAGTTCTCTGATAGTTGCTGTCATATTCATTGTCACCTTGGGGTTCAACTAAAGTTTCTTATACCCTACAGGGTTCTGTCTATATTCCCAGATTAGTTTAAATTCAGATTATGTATAAATATGCTACCATTGGCTGTATTTCAGGTGCTATCCTTCACACATGCCCAGGCCTCTACCTCTGAGCCTTTGCACTGGCCGCTTTTGTTCATCTGACTGGCATGCTGTCCAGATATCCTCATGCTTTATTGCCTTCCTTGTGTGTTCATGTTTCCCCCACAATCTTCCCAACTTCAGAGAAGCTTTCTCAGGAGTCTCCTTCATTCTGTCCCCTTTTCCAGTTTTATTTCTTTCTTCATAATAATTATTCCCAAGAATAGATTTTTTAATTGTATGTTATTTATGTTGTTTCCTCCACTAATCTGTAAGGTTCAGGTGGCAGGGACTCTCCTTATTGGTAAATGCCTAGTTCCAACACATGGTCACCCCAGTAAGTACACATATGCATAAACCTTGGCAAAATGATAGATCAGAAACTATCTCGGTGTTCACCAAGACATTTCTTAAATTAGATCTCTCAAGTCCTTACTGTTTAAAACTACCTGCTCAAAATGGCTTTTTTATATTTTATGAGATTATCACCAAGATCTGCAATTAGGTGGACCCAACTAGACTTAGAACAATATGTAAAGTGTACTGTTCGTGTAGGAAAGAAAAATAATTCAGGTATATACTGAATGAATCTATTGAAAAAAGCCCAAGGATATATTAAACATTTCTGTAAGAAGGAGCTAATAGTTGCTCTGTGGAAAGAAACTGGAAGTGTGAAGAAAAAGTGATTTTTTCTAAACTGTTCATTTTTTGGCTCTTTTAAATACATGAACTGATATATTTTTTTAATCCCAGTAAAAAACTATTCAGCCATTCCATATTATGGCTCTTGGAAATCAAAATTATGGAATCTCTTAAATTAGCCCAATTATTTGTTTCAATAGAAGTGGTCTTTCCTGGATCATTTCATATAAACAGGCATTACTTTTCTGGATGAATTTTGCAAGCAAAAAGCATTGATTGTTATATTAAAACTAGAAGACTTTAGCTTTTTGCAGTTGCCTAGATTATGCAATGCATTAACAATCCAAGACAAATGCCTTGTATGGATGACTGAGTGGAAACAGCCCTTGAAAGCAAATAGTTTTAAACCAGAGATCTCAAAATTAATATGGCTAATGGAAAATGATGCCCTGAGATATGTCAAAATGACTCTAACTCTACAACAAGCTCTTGAAACTGTTGAGCTAGTGAGGAAGCTTGTGTCCGCTATAGAGATAGTCTTACTACAGTTGTAAATGGCAGGTATAATCCATGTTGATTTTGAAATGTACTAGAAATTTGAACATGACTTCATTATCATTAACTTCATTCCTTGATGTGTATCATTTGTGTTAGCTCTAAATAAGAACATTACTTAATTTTTTATGAGTTGTATAAATAAAACTTAAATTTTATTAATAAATAAAAAAAACAAAAGCAGTGCAAGTAGAAATAATGCACATATAATGAAGTTATTCCTCTGGCATCTTAATTCTCTTTCATTTGCTCTAACCTATGAAGTGCAATGCAATGGGACACCCTATTGCCTCCATGAACTCCCTCCTTTCATCCTCCTCCCTACTCACTCAGCGTCAACCCTTCTGGCCACTCTGCTTCAGTTGAATAGACTTTTAGGGTGAAATGCTTGTGGTGTCCTCTGTTAGCCAAAGTGTTCCCAGCCAGGTGTGGTGGTATGCACCTATAATCCAAGCGCTGGGAGGTAAGAGGCCAGGTATTGCTTGAGTTCTCAGGTGTGAGACTACCTCAGGCAACATTCCAAGATTTGGTTTTCCAAAAAGCAACCAGGTGCAGTGGCAGGCACCTATAATTCAGCTACCTGGGAGGCTGAGACTGGGCATCACTTGAGTCCGTGGGATCGAAACTACCCCAGGCAACATAGCAAGACCTAGTCTCAAAAAGAGGGAAAAGAAGTGTTTCACCTTTAGGTCTCAAGCATCAGAATGGCCTTCTGTCACCTCTAGCCTCTAGCTTGGAAACTCTGTTTTCTTCATAGGGCCTAACTTTGATTCTCCTGGTTTTGTTCTTTCCTTTGTTTACTAGTCATCACTCCACTAAAGCGCAAGCTTGATGAAAGTGGAAAGAGAGTCCTATCCATACTTCTGAAGACCTGCATTTATCTAGTACGTACTATAGGACCGTTTCACAGTGGATAAAAGCATTTTTTAAATTTTACGTAAGTAGATTAGGGTTGAGAGTATATTTCCCTAAAGCATGAGTTTCACTGTTTGTTTTCTGTAGGATGTGAACTGTACAGAGAACTGCACTCATCAGCCCTCCCATAAATCCCCTATGGAGGATGATATTATGCAGCCTGGTGGGCAGAAGACTCCAGCGGGCATTAGTGAAATGCCATCAAATTCTCCTTGTTCTCACCCCCCCACCCCTGACCTTCCATCAGTTGGGTGCTTTGTAGCCTATAAAACTCTACAGGCCAGAAAAAAAAAAAAAATCATCAGGAAACATTGTATTGATGTGACTTTAGAAAATGTGCTTGTTCTTCTTTTAATCATTCTCAAAACCTAATGTATCCTTGCACAGCAGATGGGTAATGTGGATGCCATTGCTGTGTCCAGATATCTCTTTCATGAGGCGGGGAAGGGGGAGCATCTGTTCTCTTCCTAAAGAAGAACCTGGCCAAACAAAAACCCGAGAGAAACAGATGAAAGCCAGTGATATTAGATGGGTAGATGTCCAGCCGCCCCATGTGTGCCAAAGCCTTTTCATTCCTGACTTAACTGAAATGCAGTTGGAGATGTGAGATTTCCTGGGACAATTTGATGCTGGCCTCATCCAACAAGGGAAAGCAACATGCTGGGAGAGCTGTGGCCCCTGGATAGGATCAGGCCGGTTTCTGGTTTAAAGATGGCAAAGTCTAATGTCAATGTTTCACTTTGAAAGAGAGGCCATGGAGACTTACTTGAACTTTCAATGAAGTTTCCTTAGCTAGAGGAGCCCTGAGTACTGGCCAGGTACCACCTCGCCAGGCCAGGCCCTGAGTACTGGCCTGGCTTAGGGGTCTTGGAGAGTGCAGGAGCTTTACATATCCTTCCTTCCTGCAGCACTTCTGGTGGGTGTCACTGCAAAGCAACATGGGTGTTGGAATGTCACAGGAATGGTGTGGGAGCAACTAATCAGAAACGGGGTCAACAGCCTCAGAGGTGGTTCTCTTCACAAGTCCAAGTTATAAAAGTTAGTTTTCTCCTTAATTTGGCCACAGTAAATGAGAATCAGACCTGGATTCTGTAGTGTTATATAATCAGAAGTCTGAGCATTTGAATGGGTGAGATTGTGAGGTTACAGCTGTCAAAACCAGGCTATGGTGACATGCCCTTCCTTCCAGAATGACCTTCATTGGAAACTCCACATCTCTTGACAACTATTTAATTACCCAGTAAATAGTAGTTATTATACTACAGCATTTCCTTGACTAAATGCAATAGAATTTTATTTCTCAGGGATGAATATAATAAAAACTTCTACTTCATTTGGTGCACAAGGAGGAGAATTCTTGTTAGTCAACTGTATTTGTTTATAACCAGGTGATTACTTAAAATAGCCTCATGATGGAACAGAGTGAGACTTTGGAGATTTAAACCTACTTAACATCCATATAATTGCATGTGCCTTTGAGAGGGAGACAGGCTATGTACCTTTTCATGGCTTTGCTTCTGATCTGAGAGTTGTTTACTTATTACTGGTAGATCTGAACAACTCCTCCACTTTGCCTTGATTTTTATTCATTATTTGAACAAATGAGTACATTTGTAAGATACGTTATACAGAATTGCACAGACACATGGTCACCCCATTTTTTAATGATACTGAAGTTGAAAGAAGTTTTAAATACTCACAAGGTTTGGGACATAGCAAGAGAAATGGCATATATCATAAAATACTATCTTTAGCAAAGTAAAGACGTTCCTGGGCATGGATGGATAGAAAGAACTGGTGTGTTGTGATTTTCAGGGAGAGGAAATATTTGCATAAGAGATGACTTTTTAAACATTGACATGTCTGGTGCACCCCCAGATGAGCAAGTCAGCCTCTTAGGGAGTCTGTTAAACTGGGTGTGCTCCATGGTATTAAAATATTTAATCTTTCACTATTTTCAGCCAACACTGAAAGAGGGAGAAAAAAATGATTATTAATCGCAGTAAAATGACTAATTTATTACCTCTTGTGATCCAGGCATGCATATAGTAGCATAAATCAGCTTGCCACTCCGTTGTTGTAAGTTCTGCCTTGGGTTTTCACTGCCCTTTCAATAACACTTGAACTCCTCACAATGTTGTACAAGACATTACATATCATTACATACATATCATCTGACCCTCTCCAGTTCTCTACCTCATCACTTCACCTGTTATTGTTGGCCACACTAATCCTGCTCATTTTGCAACCTTTACCTTCACTCTGCCTGGGACATGTACCCCTGTACCTCCATCTTCATCCTATTGTCTTTTTTTTTATCCTTAAAGTCTCAGTTTAAATATCATATCCTTAGAGTTCTCTATTGATGAATGAATATAAATTCTTTCCATCTGTAATTATATTTTACATGACCACAGGTAGTGAGTGTAGACATCTCTCTGTTCATCTTGCTTCCTTACACATCTCCTGCTCACTATGCCACCCTCTGACTGTGAGCTTCACAATGGAATTGGACCAGTGCTCAGTAATTATTTGGTGAGTGATTAGATGGAGGAAAGCCATTCAGATAGGTTCAATTTGGGGTGCGAACTGAGTTAGGGTGACCAGTTGGGCTTCATCTTTCTATCAGATAAAATGAAAGTCTGCCACTGTGTATGTTAAATGAAAGAGAGATGACTCTAACTCATCCTGTAACTATGGAAGGAAGAAGTTGAGGGGGAAGCATGGAAAGACAGTGGCTAATCAAAGACACAGAAAAAGATTTCTGGACCTGCCAACTGGTGAAGGCCACGAGGAAGGATACAATTTTCATGATGAAGAGAAACATTGGCAATGCCTAAGGCTTCAGAAGGTTCAAGGGTATCAAGATGAACAAGTTGAATTTAATTAGTGGCATCCTGAGTGAGTTTTGAATGGGCCAATGTGTTAGATCTATGAGAACAGAAGATCCCGGATTTGTCCAAGGCCTAGAACCCCTCAACATCCGCAAAAGCAGTTAGGTAACAAAAGTGAGTTTAACTCAGGGAAGTTGAGATGCTCTCTCGTAGGAGGAAAAAACCTGTGCATATTTAAAATTCATGACCCCCAAGGCAGCAAAGAGTATGCTATTCGACACACTGCTGAAAAAGAATGGTGGAAATGAAGTGCCAGTGTGGGATTGCAGAAAGAATGTGAAGACAGGCTATGTACTTGAGGGCTTGGGAGGAATGTGAGTGCTCAAGTGCAAAACAAGACAAGTGGAGGCAAAGCCTGGGCTGGGTGCAGCTCCCTGCTGTAAATCTGTACTCTTGAATTGTGGTCCCAGACCATCTGGATTAGGATCCATGTTAATGCTATAAGAAATGCAGTGCAACCCCAACTTCCTAAGTTACAATCTCTTGGTGGGAGACCTAGGAATCTGCACTGAATCCATTTCCAGAATGATCTTACGCATGCTCAAGTCTGAGCATCACTGTCAGGGGAATGGCTATCAGTGTATCTTACACTGAACTCAGCTCAGCTGTGACCTCTGAGATGTGTTTGATCCAGGTCTCCAGGAAATGTGGGGTCCTTTATGGGAGAGAGCAGCGGCTTTATGGGGCCTACAACGTAAACACTTTAAAGGGAAGTTTTAAGAAAAGCAACCAAAAAGTTTGAAAGAAAAGCTTCAAGTTAAGAGCATAAGTATTTTTAGAATAAGAAAGGAAATGATCCATTTTTAAAACATGAACTAGCAAAAAGTTCAGAAAACACTTAGTGTGAATGATTAGCTGTCAGATGGACTTTGTGTGTGCTTTTTGCTTGCATACCCTGGATGCCTCCCTTTAGGAGAGTTGCAGCTCTATCGCTTGAAGCGCTGACATGAGCGCAATACTTGTCTCCTATGGCAACTTCAATAGAACTTATTCTTTTGTTATTGATGGCTGTGATGTGAAAGCATGCCACTCTACAGGCAGAATATAGACACATGGAGAATACCCCCTCCACACACAAGAATTCTGATTAATTCTGTTTTCTGAGGTTTCTATAAACAAAGGGCAGTGATGTGGTGCTTTACAATCATATGTGTAGGACTGAGCAGATTCCTGACAGGAGAAAATTTCTGTTTTGACTAGTTGGCAGTGACTATTGAGATTTTATGCACCTGATGATTAGAACACAATCCTACCTCACTTCCAACTCCTATAACTCGCTGTTTCTGGTGCCGGCCATCCCAGTGCATGTCTTCATTTCAGGGTGACCTTGACTCTGTGAATTCCTAACACCCTACTCAGCAACAAACCAGTGGAAGGAGATTTTCTGCAAGACATTTCTGTATACTGAGACCTAGCAATTTTATAACAATGCAGAACAGTACCAGCAAACCATGTAAATATATCCACCTACACCCAAACTATAGGAGCCCCCAATTCGACTTCCTATTTTTTGAACCTATAAAATGCATGTAACACCTTCAGTGTGACTCATCATGAAGACTATGTGCCTTGGTGGTGGGTGTGGTGACATACAGTGAAGAGGTGTGAACTTATGTAATAGGCTAGTGTTATTGCAATAAACTATATATCTGTGTATAAATATCTGTGTATAAATCTATCTATAATTATGTACTCAAGCTATGAGCATGTATTTAAGAGGCAAAATGAGGGAGGGAAGGGTCTTACTAACTACAGTCAAAATATCTTACTTTACTCAGATTTACAAAAGTATCTCTTGCTGTTATTGCATTGCCAAGACCGTCCTATCAAACTTCATCATCATCCCCTAACTGAATGCCTGGAAAGGACCAAAGAAAAACACAGATTGGAGATTGCCTTTCTTTTTACATTTATTTCATTTCAACATGTTTCCATTTTTAACTAGAAAAATGAACACACTCAGCAGATCTAGATTTTTCCTTTCCATCAGGGATTATTGATAACAGATGGGCCTGCAGACTGAGGTTTGGCTGGCAAGCTTCCTGTTGTGACCATCTGCACCTCCTCACCCCCTTCCTCTTGTTAGATTTCAGGAGCCCCTTTCTGAGGTGGCACAACTGTAATGTAGGTCATCTCCCTGAAAGTAGCCTGAACTCTTCTAGGTATTTGAAATATCTCTGTGTTCCAGTAGCTCCTAAACAGAGGTGTGTGTATTGCATGCCTGTCAGGACTCCTTTGAACTTGAAACAGATCAGAATTGTTACTACTGTTACTGAAGGACCAAGATTATTCCCCCACCTAAGTTGCCTGAATAGCATTATTGTCCTCCCAAAATAAACTGCTAGAGTTAGGTCATTTTCTACATTAGACAAATTCCAATGTCTCCCCCCATCCCCAGTACTTGGATGGGTCTCTGAGTGTCTCCATATCAAGGAATTCCAAGGGTCCTTTGTAACATGGCTTTCCAGGAGTCTCTTTCTCCTATTGATGTGTGTGGATGGAATAGCTCAAATGCATCCCATAAAATGAAACAGCTAAAACAAGACCAGAGGCACCACTTCTGTCCAGAGAAGATGGGCTTTTAGAGTAGTCAGGAGGGTAGAAGGGTGCAGATAGAAGGTATCTTGCCATCAGCTAATTTCCCCCATTTTTTTTACTTTTTTACCTTCCCCCTCAGTAGTTTAATGTGAGTACTTCTCTCTCACCTCATTTGCTGCAGATGCCTCAGGAGCAGTACACCCACCACCGTAGCACCATGCCCAGCTGCGAGGGGCCACAGATATACAAAGTGGGCATTTATGGCTGGCGGAAAAGATGCCTGTATTTCTTCGTTTTGCTCCTGATGATTTTAATCCTGGTGAATTTAGCCATGACCATCTGGATTCTCAAAGTCATGAACTTCACAATTGTAAGTAAAGTCACACAGGCTTCTTTGGTGGTCCTTGGGGAAGGGATAAAGTGGGGCAAGAATGTAGGGAAGCCACAGGAAGCAGATTCAAAATGTTCTGCAACCTGGTGCTTTGACTGAAAGGCATTTCAGTTTTCAGGTTTCTGCAGAGAAATAAATGTCTGCCTGACCTTCTGCTCTCAGGCTAATCCAGTGTAGTGACAGTGTAGTGACAAGGAAGACAGCAAGTCTTCCTTGCTTGTTTCACGATGGTTTCCCTCCATGATGATCACTGTGGACTGCATCCTGTAGTTTCTAAGCAGTTTGATGAATAATCCAAGAAGAAATAGGGAATGCATTCAAAGTCTTAAGCTTTTCCCACCTTAGTAGTGCTTAGGAAAGGTTTGGGGAGGTTGAGGGTTTAACTATTTGCATAAAATTAGACTTCCAGGAGTATCCAAGACCTTTCACTGTCTATTGACATGTGGGGACCTGTTACTCAGGTACACTGAGTCAGAGTCACCTCAATTTGTAAGGAGGAAGTTTTCTTGGCCATGGCCTAGACAGAGAGGATGCAAATGAGTGGTGCGTAGCTGTGTTGTGCTTTTAAGTATTTGAATATGTACTTCTTTATCAAAAGCCTTGCTCTTGACCCTTTGAGTTGCAATACACTTGAGCATCTCACTTGCTGAAATTCACCAGAAAAGAAAGTGTGGCAGGATGAATTCTGGAGTTACTCTGAGATTTTGCTCCAGGGATCCTGGTCTATACTGGCAATATATGTAATTTAACCCCTGAATGAGAATACAGTGACTATTAACACAGTGCTTTTGGGCCGATGGTCTTTTCTTTGCTCAGATGTCAAATGTAAGTACTTATATTGGCAAAAAATAGCTTATTTAAAAAAATAAGACTATAGCAAATTAGTAGTGATTTTTACGTGAAAATGCCAAGTTTGATAGAGAGTATTTGCCTTTTATGAATGATAAAGACCATTTTATCCCATGCAAACTCTATTCATCACATTGTTTTGCTGCTGTGACCCAATCATTGCTTTTGCTAGGACTGTTTTTTATTCCCCCTCCGCCTGGTAAACTAGCCTCTACCCCCTTGATGTTCATGTGGTTGATTTATGTGTCTATTATTACCCTTATCACTCTAGATAATTGAATGTGTTTCCTAGATGGACTGAAGGTTGAGAAGAACAGGGGCTGTCTTTTCTCTGTGTGTCTTTGTCACTGGGGGCTCTGGTGCTTGACTTAATTAAAATTCAAGCAAGGAAACAGTCTTGTCAAACATTCCCTTAATTTTGCATATTTCTTGCTTGAACAAAAATAGTTCATATTCTTTGAAATGTTCAGTAAAGTTCTGTATATTGCATGGTGAAGTTTGGAAGTTGCGAAGGCTTTAAAGTTCATTTCGATGGAATGGTAAGAGTCTGTGGTCATATGTTCCAGAGACTTAGAGCATTTATCTTCCTTTTATGAAGCAGACTCAGTAAATACTTTTTTGAATGTGGACTGACTTTCTTTATCTAAAGGCAGAATTCAGAGAAGCATTTTAAGCAGGTGAGAGAGTTGGTAAGATATGCTACTTTGCTGACCTTGAAATAAAACAGCCAATGACTCAGGACTTGAAAGTATGTGCTGACCCATTTGTGATCTTAAACCCAAATGTCCACAATTGGCATCTGTGGATAAGCATACATGTGATATTTTTGATATTTTACAAACTCATAACATGGAAATGATCTGTATCACATTATTAAATCAGAGAAAACTGAATTTTGTACACTAGAGTGAAGAATGAGATTAAAAGCTATTCGAAGGATGAGATTGATACACAATGGCTACCAGTAGAATATAGGAGTTGAGGGACAAAAAGACATCATTCTGAAACATTGCTAAGTTTTGAACAGTGAGATAGTGAATGGAGTGGAGGCAAATGCAAGGCAGAATCAATGACTATCATTCTGGAACTTGTGTATTCTCTACGTCTCCAATTTGGATCTTTTTTAAAAAATAATTTACCTAGTCTGGCTTGAGTTAATTTATAGAAACTGAAGGATTTGTGAGTGAGTGCTCTTCACTATGAACTCAATCTTTGATAAATATGATATCTAAATATGTGTTTTGGAGTACATTTTATCTAGAAACATCATAGTGAGATATGTAAATGTAGCTCACTGAGTGACAATTCACTGCATGTGTGTGAGCTTGGGGAGCAGCATGACACTAAGGTAATAATCTATATGAAATAGGCTATTTCCTGTAGTTAACTAAATTGATTGCCAATGCTGAGAGTTCTTAAAGCTTCACCAAACCAAGTACTTGCTGAGGTGAGAATAAAACCATTAATAGCCACAATTGGTGCTTTATAACAGTAATGTATTTGGGCAAATAGAGCTGAAGTGCCAGAAAAGGTCTTTTCTTGCAAGTTAAAAGCATATTTTCTATCAATCACAGCATAAAACATATTCTTCTGGAATTTAATTCTATTCTACAAATAGTAATTTACTGACAGTGAAGATCTTGAAAAGAATGAATGACTAGCCAATATTGAGATTGCAGGAGGAAGGGGCTGCAGGAGAGGATAAGATAACAGTCAAGTTTTTCATGCAGGGCTTTGGAAATACTGTCAATAGAAAAGAGTGATTATTGCGTACACCTGCATTGTTTCATCATTTGGAATTCAGGAAAGCTCACACTGTAACCAAAACCCTCTGAATAATCAGGAACCAAGAGAATGATGTAATCTGAAAGTGTTTCTGAGAACTTGGCAGGATCCAGAAGTCATCACACTCCACACCTTCTTCAGGCACATGGAATAGCCTCATTTTGGCAATGTGGATGAACACCCAGCTCAGCTTCCAGTGGCCTAGACAGAAACCAGTATAAAAATGGTTTTGCTCTCCTCTGTTCTTAGTATTCATTATTAGGTAGAAGGGTAAGGTTATACTTTTCTCCTCAATTGTCCCCTACATAGAGGATTCTGTGATTTATCTGTACTATTAACACCCTTGATTCCACTTGTCCTCCTTTCTCATATCCTATGCAAGGGGATGAATATTTATTAGGTGTCTGTTATGCTCTAGACTCTTAAGATAGCACCCACTTAATTTCCAAAACAACTCCAGAAATAAGGCATGGTGATCCCCATGTTAATGATAGAATTCTGAAAAGGTGAGTAATGGAATATAAAATGCATAGCTATAGCAGGTACAGAACTCAGTGTTTGAATTCATAACCCAGCCCTCAGCACCACCTAGGACCAGCTCACCTTCTTTGCCCAGTGCTCTGGATCCTCAACAGCTGGCCAGTGGTTTATCATCTTTTTTTTGCCCACCTTCTGTCATCTGGTCATAAATTTCCTGCCATAGGAGCTACACATAGAGTTTGGCTTTGCATCCCCCAAGAGATTCTGAGCCTGCAGTCCTTGCATGTCTTTTCGCCCTGTAATTGACCCACTATCTCTGCCTCTTCTCCATTCCTTGCACTAATGTAAGTATTCCATAGACTCTTAATAATACGTACCATGGATTGGTGCAAAGACTCCATAAGTTAATTCATGTTAAGCATGTATAGCAACTTCTGGTCTCTAGAAGACTCAGTGTTGCAACAGAAATTCATGTGTCCCACATAATAGTACAGTGGCTAAGGGTTCAGACTCTGCTCTCATTACTAATCCATGTTCTTCCATCTACTGGGTGACCTTTGACAAGTTTTTCAGTCTCTTTGTGCTGCCATTTCTTAGGAGTAAAAGCAGTGCCTCATTATTACTATTGTGAGGAGTAATTAATTGATAAATATAAAGTACTTATCATGGAGCTTGGTACCAACTAAGTGCATTCCATGTTTGCCATCATCACTATAACTTATTGGAGGCTCATGCCATTCCAGGCTAACAATGCAGTTGGAATTAAAAAGTATTATCTACCTTAACCTGATGTAGGTAGGTTCTATGATGATTCCAGTTCTGCAAGGAGAGAGAGGCTTGGGTGATAAGATTTATGGTCAAGTTGTGAAGTGGCAGAGTACAAGTGTGGGTCCTAACAGGCTGAGATCTAGCCTTTTATCTTTAAATTGATATGTTTCAGGGTAGTGCAAGTGCCCTGGGGTGAGTGTCAGGGCACTGGCAGCTTAGGAGTACAGGGACTGCATTCCTTATAGGTCACAATGTAGAGGTGAACACGTCTGATTATTGAGATTTTGATTTTGGAGTTTGTCTGGACTTTATGGGATCTCATTCTGTAAAGGCTACTATTTCTGCTTATATACATTTCAGTGGCCTGATTCAAATACCTGGCCTCAATGACCTCCAAAACTACTCTGTCACTGATCCTCACTGTCATTTAGATCAAGGGATTATTAGGTGGCAAATCATCAAAGGCTTAGACATTATTAATAGGTTGTGTTATCTTTGAGTGTAAAATCAGTCCTTATTGAATGAAATGGGAAGCCTAGGTATCACCCCTTTATGTATATTCACTGTACAGATGGTAAGAGCAAAGTGGAGACCAGGGTTGCCAGATCTCGGTACCCCAGCCAAACTCGGGTTTCTCTAGAGGAAGAGTCATATTCTCATCACCTTGGTAGCCCAACTTATGTTTGAAATACTGTTCTCATCATTGTCGTGTGTGTGTATGTGAATTGCTAGTCACCTTAGAGCAGACCATACATATGAAATGATGTATCAAGTTCATGGTAACCAGGCACAGGAGAGACTTGCATAAGTTAGAACTATCTCTAATTGTGAGGATAGATTTCCTGTCTCTGGCTTCTTTTCATTCTTTCAAACTACTACAAAATTCAACTGTTATATTTGTGATTATATCAGAAATGAATTTCTTCTTGTTTAACTTAGAACAGATATGGAACTTAGTTAGAATATTCCTGTACAACCCTCCTAGGAGCCTCTGGAGGCCAGCACACACATCATGTGCAGGAACATACAGGCTTAGAGAAGTGCAGTCTCTCACCCAAGGTCCCAAGGTCACAAGGTCATTGAACAGGGAAGGTGGATGGGAATTAGGAGCCCTGCTCCAGAGTCCACACTGTTCATCAGCACGCTTTGCCACCCATCTTCCATGCACTATTTTTCATGAAGACAAATTGAATTTGTTCAGTGCAGTGTCTAAAACATGATTTATTTACCCTAAAGTAAGATAAAGATCTACCAAGGGCCAGAGGAAGGCATTCTAATACTTGTAAAGTGGGCACATTGTAAAACAGCAGGCGCCAAAGTGGATGGCCAGTGTGTTCATAACTCAAGATGCTTGCATGCTGTCACTTTGTGGGGAGGTTCAAGGCACCATGACTCAGTCAAATTGAGTAGAGAGGCTGGAGAGGTACCCCATGGGAGCAGTGGAACATGGGTGGGCCTCTCACAGGGCATGGGAGCATTGTCAGGGAGCAAGGGATGCACAGTCCCTGGTACTTCTGGATCATATATTGATCTTGCCCTGAAACACTCACTGCTGTTTATAGGCCATGTTCCCTCTTAGCAATGCTGTGCTGCTGACTCAAATTTTCTTTTTTTTTTGAAACTTCAGCAAACATCTGTCTTGATCTTTCCCCTTCAACTCCTACTTGTACTTCTTCCACCTCCAGTTTATTAGGTTGAATCCTGTCAAGGGCACTGTATGACATGGAAGACTCTGCATGGTTGTACAGTATGGATGTCTGCCCACAGACACAGGGAAGTGTCTGAGGTGCCCAAAGTTCTGCTCCTACAACAGCTGAGTTGGGCTATCCCTCCCACCAGAGAGTAAAAATTAAGACACACCAGTACCACCACTTCTATGAACACTGCTGCTTTCATACTTTTCTGATTTATTCTCTAAAGTCATAGGCTAAGCAGACAATTGGACCTTACATGTGTTGCTGAATCTGCTGTCCTGTAATGGGGTGGGTAGGGGTGCCATGCAGCAGCATTGACCTATGGCCCTGTTTCCCAGAGAGGTCTAGATCTCTGGAGATAGTAACCCCAAGGATCCAGTGTGGGGGCCTAGTTTTCAGTCCTTTGCTGAGCACATTGCAGACACTTAGAACATTTATTGAATAATGGAATGTGAAAAAAACATTATGAATAGGCAGTCACTTCTAATTAAAATGTGTAAATGTGGGTTAATAGAGCTTTTTATGGTTCTTAAAATTAAGTATTAGTTGATTTATTGAGGTTGACAGATCGTAAATGAGATGAGTGCTTGCATTTGTTAAAAAAAAAAAAGGTATCGTTAATACAGACACTCCCTCCAATGTATCAATCAACTACATGCTACACATTAATTACATGAGAATAGTAATCATGATGTATGAAATAGAAGCAGAAGACATTGTCCCAGTTAATACCCAAATTTTCTCAGCAAGTGAGAGAAAATGATATTCTTGGCTTTAGTTACACTTTTCACTTAACTCTGCTAATGATGGGTGTGTGTGTAGTTTCTGGTCAATGCCAGCAGCATGTGGGCACTGGAAGTCTTTCCATCTGAAAAGTATGGTGTGTCCATCTCTCAGGGCTTCCATTCATTCTGCTAATCAGTTTTCAGCTATTAGTTCAGATGTCATCAGCAAATTGCCAGATATTCATTTCTTAAGGGATCATGAGAAACAAGAATTCCTTCTGTCCCCTGGGCAGTCCTGGGCTAGGGCTCTGTTGGTTTGAAGTTTACTGTGTGGTGTGGTTTCCCTGAATGATTCTGGTTGCTGTAATGGCTGAAAAATGCTACACCACAAGCTTGGAACAAAATATACAATTATTGGCCACATTGTTTTAATGCAATGGGTATTTCTTGAGCACACTATATGGATGATAGAGGACATTATACTGTGTAAACCTTCAGGTGATAATAAAACCATTTGTATACTTTAGTAGTTTATGATTTACTTGGGAGCAAAAACAAGTGTGTGGTTTTAATATACAGCAAATATTTTAAGGGCATAAGAAAGGAGAAATCATTTAAATCTAAAGAACTTCTTAAGTTAACCATTCAAGGATGGAGAAGACACTTTGAGTGGTATTTAAAGCATACAGATATGTGATTGTAGGCTGCAAGTGGGTAAATTCAACTAGGTTCTAGAATTGAGAGTTCCAGCCTCCAGAGAGAAAGGAAGGGGGAGAAGCAGGAGCTGACACTGGTAAAGTCAAGCAACTGCAAATTACAGACACTCGAGAGATTGAAGTGAAGAATTTAAGTTCCAATTATAAACAAATTACTGTGTAACTTCACCCTATTATTTGTGTAATATCTGTGACCTTTGTCATGTATTATAGTTTGCATATGCTCAAAAGATCAATTTCGTGGCATCCTAGAATTGGGAAAAATAAACTGTCAGAAAATTTCCCTGGAAATATTTATATTACACGTAACTGCTCACATGTGTCTGTCAGTCATAGGCCTCTGCATTCAGAATAACTCCCAAAGATAGGAAGCTGTGGCCATGTGGGGGTGGGGTTGTCTGTTGGACCTTACTGAGAGCTCTTTAATTCCAGATACCTTGGGCCGAGGAGATGTGTCCATTGAGAATATGAGGTTTGCCCTTGTGTGGTGGTAGGACTGTTCAGCCTGCAGAAAGAAAACAGTAAGTGTGGGGAGGCTTCAGGTTAAGTAGGTTGTCTGAGGGACAACAGTGAGTGTGGTTAGGCTGGTTATTAAGGATGGGGCACACAGTAAATATGTTGTCTGGAGCAACACTGTCTAATATGGAATTCAAATGAAATTACATTACAAATTCAGTTCCTTTTGCTGGGTCATGTCATACAATGTCACACTTTCCCTTTAAATGGGGCATACTTTCTGCACCCCAGCTACCACGTGGATAGGGTCATATGTAGGTGTTCAGGTCAGTGAGGGCCCTAGCTCATAGCCTGCAGCAACCACCCATATGTGTCAGGCATGTATTCTAGTTGATTCTAGCCCATACTTTGAGTCACCTAGTCCTGGAGTCTCTACAGTAAAGTGTCACTCCACAAATATTCCATCCCTGCATGTGGCTTTTGCTGCCACCAATCCCTGAGTCAATGAGAACATTCCCATCATTGTTACAGCCTTGAATCTGCACCCGCCTCCAAGGTCTTGGAGGATGTGTTAAGCACCAGCAACAAAGATGTATTTTGTTCCTCTCCATACAAGAATTTTTAACTTTCTTTTCTGTATCCTGAAAATTTTTTAAGATGTGGAACCATGGTTTTAAAAGAGGAAAATAAAGGATCAGTCTCAATATAGCAGAAAGAGATGTTTTTCATAATCTGATGAAAGAATGGCCCCAAATAATTGTCATGGAGCAGCCTTATCCACTCATCATACAGCTTCTGTCTCCTTGCCAACTCCTGTTATTCTGGAGGGAGGTGCACTCTTGTCTGTGAGGAGATATTTGAATAGGGAGTACCAGGGGCCATTTCTGTCATTTAGTCCTCCAAACTTTGGAATCTGTGTTTTCAACCATGTAACCTATAAGACACAGTTCAAATGACTTGTATGTTTAATAACTGGGTCTTCACATAGAGCTTGACTCTAAATGAAGGAAATGGAATAATTTGGAAGGGTATATTTGATATTTGTGGCGGTGTGTGTGTGTGTGTGTGTGTGTGTGTGTGTCCGTGTGTGTGTGCTGGCTGTCTGTGTATATGATGTATGGCTAGGAGCATGGGCGTGTGTAGTGTGAGGTATGTAATATATGTTGTGTGGGCATGGCGTTTGTGGTGTATGGTATCTGTTCACATTATTTAGACACAAATGAAAGGTACTAAATATCAGGATTATATCACATGGGCTATTTTTTTTACTTTAATTCATTCAATTAGTGAATAATTGCTCTCACTATCTATTGCTATGCAGTAGGCCTTGCCACAACTTAGTGACATAAAATAAATGCACAAATTTGTTTTGCTCAAGAATCTGCTTTTTGGGCAGAATTCTGTGAGAATGTCTTCTCTTCCCCTGATTCCTAGCACCTGAGCTGGCAAGACAAGTTTAACTCAATTCCTGGGACTGAAATCAGTTAGAATGGCAACTACTTACATGGATGGGTGCTTGATGCAGGTTATGGACTGCAACTTCTGCAGGTCAGACACATGCACATGAGCTCTGCACATGGGCTACAGTAAGCTGCCTGGCCCATAGAAGCTAGGGCCCAGAAAGCACATCCTGCTTAAATAAACTGGGAGGCCATGATAGCCATAGCCTTGACTCAAATGCCACCTACCTTCTCTTCTGCTTTACCTTGCTGGGAAGTCAGATCTATTATGCAGCCTGGATTCCAGGAAAGGGCTGTAGACTACCTCTGTCTGTATAACTCTAGAAGAGATTTTGGGATGGAAGATTATATAGGTCAAATTTCCTCTCTCCAAATGAAAAAAGATGTTTCCTTGCCTAGTCCCTGAAACCTTGAGAACTCCCTTGTTCTCATCTACATTGACATCATCTACATCAACAGTGAGATCACCCTGGGTTGTCTGGGTATCCCTAAGTCCAGTAGTTAGTGTCTTTCTAAGATTCAGACAGCTTGACATAGATAGACTAGGAGTGGACACGGTGGCTGCGAGGCAGAGATTGGAGGGACCTGGCCTCCACCAAGCCTTCAGACACCAGACGAGATAAGAAACCAAGGTCAGAGTCTCCCCTTGAGTCTCCAGAGGTGTGGCCATATTGGCACCTGGATATCACACTCTGGTGTCCAGAGTAGAGAAAATTTATTGTTTTAAGACACTTATTCTCTGGTGACAGTACAGTCATGAGACCAGTACAAGGATAGGACTGTGGCCACATCAGCCTCAAGGTCACCATGTCCATGGTTGTCAACATGTGGACCCCACACATGTATTGAGCAGTGCTCAGTGCCTCTCTGGGTTTGCCCACCTTTCTCAAGGATGACCTGTGAAGGGGCTGCCATCATCCCTTGCTAGAAAAGCAAAAGAATAACAGAGAACACACCAACTTCTTCAGTTTGGGAGTTTCAGTCCAGGAGGTAGATCCACGGTGAGTAACTTGAAAGTTGGTGCTTTTAACTTTCTTCAGAAATGCTGACTATTAAACAATAACTGTCATCTGTTTCATCACTTGGCAACATAAGCATCTGTGGCTTGTGTCATGCATGTTCAGTGGCAGTAAGGTCAGTGTGCCAATAGGGCATAGATCTTATAGACGGTTTGAGTGTCAGCTCAACCATCCACAGCTAAGCAGCTTTATCCTTTTGAAGGAGTCATACTAACTGCATTGTGGGCACCTGTGTGATGTAAGAATCCTGGTTAAGTGGCATTTTGAATTAATAGCTCTGCCTTCACCAGCCACAAACCATCAACTGACTACCTCCTCAATAGAAACATCACCTTTCTATTCCATGCTGATGCCTTCTAAGTTGAAGCTTGTGTAGGTGAAACTTTGTCAGAATAAATGTTGTCCAGTTTTCAATTGTCAGCTGATTTTATTAAGTGGAGACCTTCTCGATGGCCTTACTACTTAATTTGCTAGCAACAGATGTTCTGTGTTTGTTACTAAAGATATATAGTGAGTAGATCCTGGGGTTAGTTGAAACCTTTTCTGGTGGAGACTGATAGTTAAACTGTGAGTCACTTAATAGCACTTAATAACTACCCGGGGTGACCAGACCCTCCGATGGAACCCTATCATTTGGTTCCCTTCACAGAGAAATAACAGCCAATTTTTTTGTATGAAATTATCACCATCACCCTATTAGCATCATTTTACTTCAGCAGATTTTTAGGTATCGACTGTGTCCCATGGGTCAAGTAAGTTTGACTAAGTTCTTTGTTACCAAGTAAAGACAAAAAGTCCTTGATTGTGCCCTGGTAAGCTCTCTTATGCTTACAAGAGTCCTAAGACTCTTTGCAGGTCTATCCACATCTATCACATTTTGTGATTCTCTGTAAAGATCCCCATGGAGTGGTATGGATGGGATAATGTAATTTTCCCCTTTTGATTGAAGGGCAGCTGAGATTCAGTTTAAGTCCAATCTGCTTAAGGTCTCATGATAAGAGGCACTACAGCTACTCCCCTGGAGTTAGAATAAATGAGGATGAACAATGAAAATGCCAATGAACCTGGCAGCACTTGTGTTTTACAGACTCAGGCAGGTCACTGAGCCAGTGTGTCTGCGATATAAGGTAAAAGACTGGGCACATTCCTATTCCATAACTGGCCATCAAGTTTGGACTATCCAATATCAGGGAGTATAGACCATAGAGGTGCAAGTCTGTCATCTGCCATGTTAAGTAACATGGCTTCTTTCAAATCTCTTCATGATAAATTAAAAAAAAAAAGAATTTTGTCCCTAAAAGTCAGAGATAAAAGAAAATGATGCCTGGGGTCACCCTGGTTTACTCCAACTTCAGGTCAAGAGTATAGGTTGCCTTAAGAAATGAACTTAAGAAATGAATTACCATTCACATAAAGGAATCTCAGATATTCTAATTGTAATCTGCATTACAGTTTCCCAGATGAAGAAATGAAGGCTTAGAGGGAAAATTGAGTCCCTCACTCAAGGTTGCAGTGACAAAGCTCAGATAGGAAGTCAGTTTAACACATAGAATGCCTGATTACCACCTCACAAGATATTCTGCAGGCAGAAAGGGCACTGTTCTTTCTCAGAGCCCCTATTCTTCTGTTGACAGCATTTTTAGGATGGGTCAATGAATCAACTACAGGGTACTTGAGGAATGCAGCTGGTTTACAGTATCCCTGAGATATTTTCATGTCCAGAAGCTTCTGGGTACCCACACATTAAGGTAATACTAATTCCCAGCTGGTACTATGCCTCCCACACAGTCTATTGAGAAATTTCCTGTTCTTTTGTATTTTTTAATATAACTTATTGTTTTCTCTCATATTGGATGATTTGTTTATTAAACCTAGGGAAGTAAAGAGGCCTTATGTCCAACAGACTTTATTACATGGAAACAGATACTCTCAGCCCACAGCACCTAGCTACTGGGCTCATTTTTTCAGCAAAGTCTTATTGTCCAGAGTGTTTACATCCAGGAGCTTTTATTCCTGATGTCGAAAATCAGGGTGGTAGAGGGCAGTATGGTTTCAGGAGCTTCAGAGAAGAAGTTTAAGTACACATCACAACTCTGCAAGGGCTCAACCAAGTGGCCCTAGAGAAGTAGCTTCACTTCTTGAACCTGATAGTATATTTCTTTGTAGTAATGGGATTCCCAGTGTCTTCTCTGCAGAGTTGTAATGAAGATTGGAGAGCAGCAGAAAGAGCCTGGCATGCTCCCACTAGAAACATGCTATTATTATCATCGCTTCAATATGTAGACAGTTACCTTACAAAGAGGAGAAGATTCAGTTGCTAAAATTCAGCAGAGAGCCATCAGCTCAGTTTTAAAGGAATAACTAATGGAGTCTTAAAAGGATATTTAACAGGAGGTGGCTGAAAATCATCCTTGTTATAAGAGTTAGTCACTCCAGTATTTATGTGAGCATACTGTTGTTGATTCCATTAGAATGAGGATAAGACAACCCCCCCCCCCGCAAAAAAAAAAAAAAAAAAAAAACCTACTATATAAACAAAATAATCACTAATTGTCCTGGAGAGAGTAAAGAAACATGGCAATGCATGAATGGGCAAAGCTTGTTTTCCACACAGGTCACCCCTCTAGTCTCTCTGAAGAATTGAATTTTAGTGGAAGCCTAAAGAATGAGATTGAGGTTGCCATATAAAGAACTGGAGATGTTTTCAGGCAGCATAATAGGCCAATACAAAGGCCCTGCATGAACAGAACTGGAAATGATTGCAAACACTGGGAGAGATAAGTTCAGACACCCTGCTGGGGAAAGGGCATCGCATAGGTAATCTCTGTGTAGTGGTAAGAAGGATTTGATATTCAGATGATCTGCAGGAAGGCGGGCTCTAGGTAAAAGGCAATGAAGGAACAACATATGGGTACTTGGGCCCCTTCTCTGTATCATCAACATCAAGGTGAAATGATGGTTATCTCATTCCCTGTATCATTCATAAGAGGTCCTTTGACATTTCATAATCTGTTCCTGTGTTTCCATCAGTGGCACATGCAACAGTGTTGCCTTGCAAGCCTGTACCTGGTCTAATCAAAGTCAGCATCCTTACCTATCAATGGAGATTGAGTGTCAAAGTAACATAGAAGTTATAGTGATGGCATGATGGCTGCTAACCTTATGAGCAGCATCTGAAATGACTCCATTATGGAAACTTTGCAATATCAAGCACACCGGCAATTTATTTATGAATATTCACCCCAGTTTTTTTTTTTTTTAGAGTCCACAGCAACTTTAAAGTATTGTAAATGGGTTTCACTATTTAATTGGGAGAATTATAGCAATCTATTAATTGCTGTTTCTGTTTATTTGCATTTAATTAAGGAGTACTCCTGAGAAAATGGACAGTATAACCTCAAAATATGGCTTTACATCTTGTATAATTAGCTATAGTTTCTGTTTTTGCAGCTTTCCTAAATTGTTTATTTCTCCAGATGGTTCCTAAAAACTATGGTTGTGCTCTCTCCTTTCAGTGAGTGAGCAGGGGTTTCTCATAAAAGCTCATATGGTTTACTTTTCTCAACTAAATTAAGCTTAATTAGTTGTTATGGACAGGCTGGGTGAGGGCGCAGGCCGCGGATGACTAGAGTTTAGCTGGGTAGGAAAGACATAGGGGCCGGTGATTGGCAAACAGATATATACTTAAGGGGTGATGAATTTGCTGTGATTTATTTGAGGTTTTTGTGGAGATATATAGTGTTTTAGGTGATTACATTAGCATTTTATGAGTATATGTAATTAATATATTAACAGATTGTAGATTTATTTTAGGTGTAACTTAAACATTTTAACTAACAACATAAAGTTTTTAAAAGCATTTTAAAATAATTTTTTATTTTGTTATTTTTTTACTGAGATTTTACTAAGGTAAATAGGATTTGCTTTGAAACTTAAACATTTTTGTTCTCAAAAGCATTTTGAAACAATTTTTTGTTATTTTTTTACTGAGATTTTACCAAGGTAAGTAGGATTTGCTTTGACTTTTTTATGGAAATATTTTGACTGTAGGGCTGTTTAGAATTGTTTAGTAAATTAGAGGATGACTTTAACAACTTTTTTGCTTGGGGTTTGGGGGCAGCACCCTAAAGGTTTTTTGTGAAGGTTAGCTCCCAGAAACACCCTTTTTGTGGGGGCAGAGAGCTTTGCCCATGGGTGCATTCAGGTCTGTGATGTCTTTATAAAATTTACACAAGCCTAGTTAATTTCAGTTAATTGTATGTACAGCTTTTCCCAGCAAATAGTAACCTTTTCTCTGTTGACCTCTAAACTTCTGGTTTCAGGTTATCCCCATTTCTGGCATTCCTTGATAATGCTAAATAAATTTGTGTTAATTCTAAAAGTATTGCTCTTTCCTTTGATATATTACTTTTATTATGGAATCAGCAATAATTGACTTCCTCTGCCACCCATGTTTCATGTTTTGACAATGCAGTAAAGAATGTATATGAGAATAGCATTACTTTTGTTTTGATGGAAGGCAAAAAAAAAATAATGTGATTTTGAGATGTTTTCCTATACCTACTACTTCTCATAACATTACCTAGGCTTTTTCAGTTTGTTTGAATGACAGCTCAAATTACATTGATCAGCTACATGTCAGAAAATATAGCTATTATTTTTAAAATCTCCTGATATTTCTCGGATTCCTCTTCCTGAGAATGATTACTTTTACATGCACGGAGCCAGATTCCCTTATTGCAGAAGCTGCCCCCTTTGCAGAGGTCTTTAGAAAATCATCTTTCATTCTAAATTGAAATCTACAAAACATGCCCTCTTACTTGATCAGCAGTAAAACTTGGTTATTGGTCATTCCCCTAATAAGACCTACATATAAATTGAAGCTGGTGAAATTTCTTCTTTTTCTTGCTCGCATGACCATAACTTTCTGGAAGGGGTAGTTGTTACTTGTGTCCCTTTCAGAAGACCTCAAAATGTCTTCCCCAGGAGCATCAGCAAAAGTGTCCACCTGTTTCAGTGGCCTTATTGGAGTCACATGCCCATCTCTGGACCAGTAAATTTGACCAGGAAAGAATCTGTGACCTTCAGCTCAGTCCTGGGTCATAACTCTTGTGTCTGGTACCTGGTGCCTGGGGACTCAACAAGAGTGAAGGGGAGAAAGTGGGGGGTGTCTTCCCAGATGAAAGGATAGGGATGCTGGGAAGGCTATCAAGGTATGTTTCATGGAGCTGAATGTACTGCTTTTCGGTGGATTGTGACAGCAGAAGCCTGGGGAAACTCTTGACTTTAGAGTGGCTTCGGCTTTGTGATTGTTAGGAAATGTGAAGTTTGCATCTGAAGAGTACATTTCTTTACTGTATTTCTCCAAGGTTCATTAACAACCAGTATTCTAGAACCAATTCAAAGAACACATTTTTAGTGCCTATCTTATTATTAGCTCTAGGGTTACTATTATTTTAATACATAATGAAACCCATGGAACATTTAGGAAGAATGTGGCACTTTGCACACACATTCGACTATAGGGACTGTGCATGACTTACAGGTAGAAAGAAAACTGGAGATGGCATGAATTGAAAATCCTTGGTCTGTCTTTAGGCTACAATAAAACATAAGCTGCCAAAAAAAAAAAAAAAAGTAAAAATTTCCTGATTTTCAAAGGATCAATATAAGTTCAGTACCTTTTTGATCTTGTATACAGGCTATCAGAAGGTCATTTCTCTTTGTGTGAAGGCAGCCTCCCTGCCTTCCTCATTTCAGAGGGAAAAGAAAGGGGAACTGACTGTTTTAGACAGGACAGTGCTTTATGAGTAATGGGGTCCTTCCTCCTTTCCCCTAAGAACTGGCAGAGCAAGAGGACAGGATTCATGGACTCAGTAGTTTTTTTCTCAGTAGGTATAATTACCATTTTCTCTGAAGAAACACTATAGAGTTTCATCATTACTAGAGTCAGGACACTTAACCTATGGTCTTGGCTTTGTCACAAGCTATGGAACCTCAGACACACTGCCTGTGCTGTCTGAGTATCATGGCACAGGTTGATAAAATGGGCAAGGGTAAAGGCATTCTGAAGAAGTTATGTAGCAGATAGCTTTTATTTTTTAAATAGTGACTGTCTGAAATATGTGCCTTTGGCTTAAAAATGCATCTTACTTATTCTCTTCATTATCTACTGCAATGCCTAAGACAAAGTTGAAAGGCAAAAATTTTCCATGATCAAAAAGTAAGAAGATGATCAATCTTTTGCTAAATTCCTGGAGGAATTCTCAGTCATATTCAAGCTTTTGAAACTGCAGTAAGACATGACTTAAATCATGTCAAATCTATTAGAAGGAGGGATCAACATACTTCTTTCACCATGAGTTCCTGAGGAGATGCTATGCTTTACCTTTGGACCGATGTCTGTGCTCCGGATATGCAATTTGGGTGGCAATTGGGAAGCAAAACTTCCTCTTCTTTCTTGGTGCATGCTCATTTTGAGTTAATCTACTCTGCAATTCTCTCTTTCTCCTGAAATACACATACACATGCACACACATATGCACACATATGCAAACACAACTCGCCTATGGTACACAAATGCATGCATGGGCACTGAATATTCATATGTGTAAAATGTGTGTCCATGTTCACAGGTGTGCATTGTGTGCATGTTCATATATATGCACACATTCACACATCACATCATATGCATGTATGTGAATATGTGTAATACAGACATGCATGTGCATGTTTGTGTACATGCATTTATGTATGCATACACACAAACTAGTAAAAGGCTGTCATTCCCCATAATAATTGAGTCAGAAAAAGGAAGAGCTCTGACATTTCATCTCTTGAGAGATGCAGAATTGTGTATGATGTTCTAAAAACAAGCAAAATTTCAGGAAAGTGTGAATAATCATGCAACCTGGACAATATGCATGTGTGTTTAATGGATTTTGTTTGTTCAGAGCATGGAGCAAGGTGCAGGTATAAGAAGGAAAATTTGGGCTCATGGGAACAGCGGACACCCTGAGAGAGCCTAACATCTGGGTTGGTCTTTTCTTTCCCTATAGAGACAACGCAGACTCAACATTTCAGAAATTAGGACAGTCAGGCTAAAAAAGATTTATCTCACAAATCAGAAAAAAAAGTTTTAGAAAACTGGAGGTGCTGGAATGGGGAGAAGTTTCTGGGAGTTTTTCAGGGCCGGCTGTATAAATCTATCAGGACAGGACAGGCTGAGACAGGGGCCACAGAACCCAGGGAAGAACATGGGGACCCAAAAGACAAAAGCAGAATTAAAACTGAATTGAGAACCAGCAAAAAATTCATAAAAGAAAGTCTAATATGTGAAGAATAAAAGCAATATGTTTCCAAAAATGAATAATAGAAAATGGTAAAGCAAAAGGAAATGAGATGACTAAAATAGTAGATAATGTGCTCTAGAAATTTCTAGGAACTATAGAAACTCCTGAAGAAAGGACTGACATGTCCAAGAGATCACTGAAGAGCTTTTTCCTCAGCTAGGCATATATTGAAAGGTTTATCACGAACTGAAATGAAAAGAGAATCACTGTGAGATATTTAGGAAAAACATGTTTCCTGTGTGAAAACAGAAAAGTTTTCCAAACAGAAGTCCAAATGATGGAAGTATTCTCCTCAGAGCAAAACCTAAAACCATGGATCATCCAGATATTGTTGGAGGAAATGTGAATCTTAAGAAGATTATCATTGAAGTTGCTCACCTTGTCAGAGGAAAATCATATGCTTTCTCATGGGTTCCCAGGTTCCCAAAAAGCATGGCCTCCAAACTTCCAAAACACCCAAATGAAAAATTTAGAACCCCAAGTGAGGGCATTGTGATATGAAATGACTGTTGAATAAGCTTCAGTACAACTAACATAGAAAGGATTTCCAAATGTTTTCTGTAAATTGTAAAATAAAATACAAATTAGCAGTTAAAAAAAGATTTGATATGTTAGTTAATCTAAAGTATAGTACTCAAAATGCCAATTTATACCCTCACACATGGAAGTAGATTGGGGGAAAAGAGAGGCATAAAGATGGAAATGTGTGCAAAAGTATATGTACCCAAGAGGAAAAGCTGAAAATGGTCATTTCTGCCTTCACTTTGATTGGAGTGAAATGAGTACTGGAGCATGTTTAAAAACAAAAAAACAAGCAAAAAAAAAAAAAAAAAAAAACCTAAAAAGTGCATTTCTTCTAAACCAGAAAATGGAAGTTGGGTTGTGAGGGGAAGAAAGTATAATTCAAAAGCAACAAAAGAACGTTCTAAATGGTCATATCAGCATGAATGTATGGAAATGCATTTTAAAGCCTCAATCTAATGATTTGCTAATGGTAACATGTAACAGCATGCCATTTTGTGGTGTTTCTGAGCAGACAGACTATCACTTAATTATAGATCTTTGAAGCAGAGATAGTTAGATTGCCTGTGTGCTTTCTCAGAAGCAGGGACAGGCCAGGAAATGGTCCTGCTCAGCTTCCATGGTGACCCCACCTTGTACCGACAACCAGAGAGGGCTTGGAGCCTGACAGGCTGTGGTCTGTGGTCACCCTAGCAGCAGCAGTTGCCATAGTCAGCTAGTTCCTGGCAGTGTCACGCAGCATGTGTACTGTGCCAGGGGTAAACACATGACTAATCTAAAATTTGACCTTCACAAATGCTGTGGAATCTGTACCCCTGTGTGGGCACATTGTTCTAGTATTGGGAACACTCATTTTTTTCCCTTAATATGGGGAGCTTCCTGGGAAACAGACCCCATCCAGCCCTGATTGACCTTCCAGACCAGGGTGCTCTTCAAAATCTTTGGCATGTTCAGTCTATACTTGGTGTTTTAACACTTAATTCCATTTATTTTTTATGGTATAATAGGAAATGAGTCTTTTGGGCAAAATATCCCATGAAACTGGAAGACAGGCTGCTTTGTTGTTTACAGTCAATATCTTATTCTTTCAGCGGTTCTGTAGGGGTTCTTATTTTTAAACTGGCATGAATCTCCTTTTCTGCTTGAAGGCAGCAGGTTCTGAGCTTCTTTCCAAATCTATTATTTTAAGTGTAGGTGAGAGGGCTTTGGTTTAACTAAAGAGGTAACAGAGGATTTCCCTAGGAAACAAGGGTTATAAACTAAAGTTTTCTTTACCCACTCAGAGCTTAGAATTCACTGTGAACATAGTTGATACATCCTAGATATATATATATGCAGGGTTTATTTTCTTATGCCACCTAAGGATATAGAGTAAGTTGATGGAAAAATGGAGGTTTTCAGCTACAAGTCAAGAGACCGCACTGGTAGATCTGCACTCAATGTGGCCTAAGACTAAGATGGGCATACATGTCAAATTTTGTCACTGTCTGCATGGAAATATTACTGGACCTGCAAGTTTTGCTGTATCGTTCATACTTATTTGAAAGAAAATGCACCTTCTGCTTTTAGTATAAATTCAATGAAATCCTTTTGGATTTTGGTTGAGATAGAAATGAATAATATGGAAATATTATTAAAAACAGAAAAAGACTATCCCCTTTGATTTCTGCAGATTAGATTTCTCATTTGGGAAATGAAAGGTTTGCATTGGATGGGAAATGATGAAGGTAATTGTCTATACTCACCAGCAGAGTGTGTTTTGGGACCTTCAGGGTATTGGCAGATTTTAGTTCTTGTTGATACAGAAAATCTTTGGAGGAGGTGCATGTGCCCTGCATTTCACTACAGTTCTCACCACTTCCTACTGCTAACCCCACTCATACCACTTATGCATATTTATCCTGTTAACTTTCATAGGCATTTGGTGATAATCAAAAAAAGAAATACATATTATATTTCCAAGATTACTTTTTCTGCTCTGCTCTCCTCTGGACAATCAGTGTGTAAAAATATGTTTGATAGCCTTTGAAGGTTAAAACAACTTGATTAATTAGAATAGATTGATATGGAAGTAAACCTCAACCTAGGAAGCCACAGGAGAAAAATTCCAAATGGGGGTAGAAATGCTGAATCAGGCCATTTCTTTCCAGGTGCCTTCTCTTCCCACTCATTAGTTTGGCCTGAACAACACCAAAACAGTTCTAATGGCCCCCGTCACAGTAGCTATTACAGGTTGTCTAACTTGGTTAAATTCTTTTCTGCTTTAAATTGGTAATGATTCAGCATTTCACCACTTGAGCAGTGCATTCTTGGAGGGCACTTCCCTTAAAGGTCAGTCAGTCTCCAAAAATCAGCATCCAAACTTAGATAACAGGCTCCGTTTGTGACCTTGGGGGAATAATTATGAATTCCACAAAGGATCAGAAGGCCCAACATTGTGGCAAGCAATGCTTGCTTGGCAATTCTTGGACTAGCAGGGGCTGGGTTGGTCAGTAAGAGCATTGTGGTGGAGAGTATGGGGAAGCATCACATAGTTGTCTCATAGAGGGCACACATCTCTAAACAAGAGGAAGGTGTCCCCCTGTACCAAACATATTTCAAAATGTCACTTCACCTCCACTAGAGGTTTCAGAATGAAGCACTATCACAGCCTAACAGATGAGGAAATCAAGATGGGGAGACCCGAGTAGCTGCTTGGGAGCAGTTTAGGGTTTGCTGCAACTGCTCTCTGCATGTGGGTGCCTATGGAAGACTGATGCTTTTATTCATTTGTTATGATGTTTTGATGTCTGAAAAAAGGTTTCCAGCAATGTTGACATAAAAACCCTTTGTCACCTGCAAGGGATTGCTAGTAGGAAGCCCACCATGCTGAAACATGCCCATTCCAAGAGGGAGTGTACAGGCATCTAACACATTTTTTTATGGAGCTGTTCAAGAAGGATCATTGTGTGACATTAATATAAAATGGGAAAGGAGAAGTATTGTGAACCAAGAAAAGGAGAAACAAGAGAGTGTAACATTAATATAGCCAGCACAACACTGTACACTGAAAAAATAATTTGTTTCTAATTCCTAAGCATTTGTATATTTTTTCCCACTAAGCATTTGTGTATTTTTTTCCCACTTGCACACCAGCAAGGGGATGATTCATGTAGTAGGGGAGAGAAAATAATGATTTTTTTTTCTTTTTATGACATGCAGTTACCAACTTAGCTTTCTATTTTTACTCTACCCTAATGCCTGAGTATGTTTTTTTACTTATTTAGAAAATCTGCAACTACAAATAGGTTCAATTCATTTTCTTACCTTGCTGCTAACTAGAGAACAATGCCTGCAGCATCATGTCTACAGCTCATTGGCAGGATTGACAGCATCTCAGGCAGACAGTCCTCTGGTGTTTGCATCATGCAAAGCAAGACTTTTTTTATTTTTATTTATTTATTTATTTATTTGTTTGTTTGTTTGTTTATTTATTTATTTATTTATTTATTTATTTATTTATTTTTACCAAATCTGCAAGAGGTTTACTTTTCAGAATCAATTTTTTTTATATTTAAAATGATGGATAAAACAACCATTAAGATATTATATTAAGTAAATTAGGATTATCTTTAAAATTACTTTATACTAAGTCAAATAGTTTTATGATTAGTGCTGGGAACACTTTTCATTCCTTTTGTGATGCTGGCAGGGAGTGGGAAATAATCAGAATCCGCAAGGTCTCAGGCCTGCATGGTATGAGTCAAGATTTTTGTTGGTGTTGCTGATACCTGCGTGTCAGCATCATGCCAGCCTAGGCCTGGAATTCTTGCTTTGAGGCAGTGAGCAGCTGAGCCCAGTATCAAAATTCCAGGCTTCTCCTTGGTATTTAACAAATGGCTTCCAGAAGGCAAGTTTCATGATGCTCACTCTGAGGCTGGAGAAATGTATACCCTAATGCCTTTGATTCTTCTTACCCACACCATCCATTTCACTGTCACCACTGTCATGTTGACTGCTGTCATCTCATTTCCCTTCACTCTTGCAGGCTCAGCTTTGTCCAAAATAGATGCTTTTATGTGTCACTCCCATCCTTAAAATGGTCTCTATCATGATTACCAGTGGTCCTTCAGATCCTCAAATGATCATTGGGGCTGCTTATCATTCATGTTATTTGGTTATAGCATTGATTAAAAAAATAAACAGGTCTGACCAACCTTGAACAACACTCTGTTTCCAAGAACCAGGTTCCATTATCCACATTTCAGTCAGAGTATTAACCCTCCAGATCCTGTGATGATATTAAGCCTGGTCTTGCTGTATAAAGATCAAATTCCTCTGCCTAACTTGAAAGATTCTAATCAACCTGCCCTTCTACCCCTCCATGTGTCTTCTCACCTTCTCCAAGAAGTGCACCCTTTCTCCCTGGGGTCTTGTCCATTGCCCCATGAATGCACCCCTTTGATTGACTTTCATGTCTTTGAACATAATGTTTTTATCTCATAAAATGGACAGGTCACTGCACTAACCTGTCTTCCCCATGTTAATAGTTAACTTGCCTGAGCCATGACCTAACATTTCAATCTAGTGTCTGCTACCTCATTCCAGGTTCTCTTAGCATGTGTGCCATTGTTTAAAAAATACTTCTACATTTTTTTCAAAGTTTCCTAATAATTAGAGAACAAACAATCAGCATTATTAATGTAAATCAGGAGTCTCAGGATGGTTGAGGCAAAGCTGAGCATCTTTCATTGCCTTCATGTTCATGAACTTGTGTTCTGTGCTGGATTTTCTTCAAATTTCATCTAGCCAATTGGGTGACATAATAGAAAAGAGTGAAGCTGAAGAAGCTGATACAGTGTAGGAAATGTATCATCAAACAGTGTCTGAAAGGTATGGACAGTGTTCTATAGCCTCTTCATGATGTAACCTGCCATTATTTGAATTTTTTAATTGCACCATTTATGTTGAGACATCTTCAAACTGATACTGTAATGTAAGGGGAGGAGATGATCTGTGGCCATAAGGAGTGGGAGGTATTGTTCTCACCTATAGTTTCTCACATCCCTTTAGTCCTTTGGAGCCATTAATTAGAAACTGGTGATTTACTTTCTTCAAGAAATTGTCTTCAATTGCTTTTAAGCAGCATCACCCCTTCCCTTTGCCCTGCTCAGAAATTACAGTGTATATCATCACAGGTAATATTTACTTACAGATTACTTTGTATATTTTTCTGGTATATAGTGTATTTGTGTGTATAATATATGATATGTACAGGTATATTTTATATATATATACACACACATATCTCACATATACACACATATATACATATACATATACACATATACACACACATATCTCAGGCAACATGTGAATTCCTTGAAGGCAGTAATAATGATTTACTCAGAAAAATATGCACACTTTAGGAGAAGATGGGCTATTAGCTAGTCACCTCAGTGGGACCTAAATTTGCCTCCTCTAATTATTTGAAGTTTTTAAAACAGAATTCAGCATTTGGTCAAGAGATCGAATGTCTTTAGTTTACTACCTGTGAACTGTTAGAATGTATTTTGTTCATTTTAAATACATTATTTTCAAACTTGCAAATGGGGGGGGTGTATTTTTTCTGTTCCCCTTAGGCCTGTCTAGGATTTCAAAGTGTGACCTTCTTCATTTGAGATACCAATAAAGATGACATTTTTAAAAGTGTAGGGAAATGAAGTGATTTACATCATTCTTTGTGCCATCCCAGAGGCACAGAAGGATGGAGGACTGATTCTTGATTATTAGAGGTATCTGGTATTCAACAGTCAGTCATGATTTAACTTTCAGACATTGGAGTAGATTTTTTTATATTTGGGTTAGTATTCATGTCTTTTAGATAATTTGCAGAAGATTATAATTTCTGCTAAAATATATCTGTAAGCGAGGACACGTGCCAATCCAATTACATTTCCTATTTCTTATGTCTTTTTCTTTAACCTCCCATAATTTTGCTGAACTTAAAAAAACAATCATGATCTCACACTATTTTTATATCTATCCTCAGCGCTAATTTTAGTTTTAATATTTCCTCTTTAGTATTCCTTCTTCTGTTGATTTTGTAAGAGTTACCTTTAATCACTTAAAAATAAGTAATGCATTAAGAATGCCAAAGACTAGCCTGTATTTGGGGGAACAAAATCACTCCATTTAGAATTAATATAGCAAGAGCCTAATACACATTGTCATTTGGAAATTCACCAGTATTCTTCCCATCTCTCTGAAAGCATTTATATTCCAGAAGAAACCGGACATTATTTGAGAGAAAACTTCCTTAAATATACAGAAATCTGCATGACTCTAACTATAGTAGTCTACACCCAAGAAGAGAATGAGTGGAGAGCAGCTATACCAGGAATGCTACCTCCCAGCCTCAGAAATCTGCAAGCCATTTAAGTGGTAAAATGGGTCAAGAAGAGGGGATTCAAGTGAACTCTGACTCAGAGGTATCATCCTCTCTTGGGTGTTTTCTTAGGGTTCATGTGATATTCTGGCATCAGCCAAAAGGAGCCATGGAAAGACCTGTGCCACCATGCTGCACTGTAGAATAACACAGCCAGCACCTTGGGTCCCTTTCACAGTGGTGTGGCTGAGAATGGGACTAAGAAATTGAATAGCAGCTGGAGGAGAAAGAGTAGAGACCACAGGCATTTTCTTCTAATTTGAGATTGTTAACAACTATGAAAATGGCACATGTGGAATGAGAGTAATGAGGTAAGGGAAAGAGAGGGAAGGATGTAGACTCAAGGAAGGTGAATGGGACCCCAAACGTATAGTGTGTACCAGGATCCTGTTAAGGTTATTCATTTTACTCCTGTGCCTAAAATAAACTTTTAGCCAGATGGGGCTTCCTCATCCTGAAGCTACATGCCAACTGATGTCTCTAGACAAACCCCTCCACAGCTTGGTGATGAGAACTCATCTTTTGGAACCCTTTAGAAGAGAATGTGGCAATGGTCCCTGCAGGACAGTACAGAGTGGCCTGTGGTGTCATGACTGCACATTACCTTGGCTGGGTGGCAAAATTTTGATAGTTTTCTTCATTGACAGTTATTGAAATTTTAGTCGTTCTCCTCTGAGAACAGCAGAAACTCAGTAAATTATCTGCAACCTCTCTTTTTCAGCACTTGGCCTACTCAAGGGTGGAAAAATAAAAATGAGAGACTATTTCTGATGTTTGCCAAAAACAAAGCACACACACAAAAATTCTGGATTGTTTCTTAAAGTAGAAGTTTCCTGTTTGAAGAAATAACACAAAGCAGTGTACTCTTTTTGCCACCCAATAATGACTGTGCCCCATGTTCCCATCTGTATTGTCATTTTAAGTTGGAACTCACAGATTCTCTTGCTTGCACCATGTAGCCCTGAGAAGGACAATTCTAAGTAAACATATCTGACATTTGAAGCAAAACAACAAAAATAATATGGAACCTACTGACTATAAGTCATTGCTCATCATACAATGTTTGGTCATGTTTGTACATATACCTAAAGTCAAGCTATGGAAAAATTGAAGACAGTTGGTCAAAATTTGCCAATTATTTGCAATTTATTTCATTTGTTCGTCATTCTCACCACTTCCCACCTACAGGCTTGCATACTCTTCCTCTCCTCCCTGCTTCCCCACTTCCTGCTCCTGCTCCTCCTCCTCCACCTCCTCCTCCTCCTTGTCCTTCTCCTTTCTTCTCCTTCTACCTTCCACTTCCCTTTCTCCTCATGCTCTTCTTCCTGCTTATTTTTCCTTCTCCTATCCATATTCCTTCTCCTCTACCTTCTCCTCTTCCTTGTCTTCCTCCTCCACTCCCCCTTTTTTCTCTTCTTTTTCTCTCCACCCCATAAGTGCTTTTTTAAAAGAAGTTTGAGAGTGACTTGAAGATAACAAACTTCTTTGCTCCTTGTCCATTTCCGAAGTTATTCTCCTACATCAGTGTAGAGACCTAATTGAACATCAGCACACTTAAAATTGCTTCCATTTATTATCTAGTCTAGAGTCTATAACTAGACTTCCAGACTACCAGACTTCATCCAGTATCTGGTTTGAGTTTTTGAGCACTTCCTAAAGCATTGGTGAGATTACCTCTCCCCTGATATGACTCCTTATGAAGACAGAAGCAGAGAGGCAGGATGAGTACCCTTCTATGATATGAATAGAAGGTCATAGGCATGCCATGTCATCAGTCCCCAAAGAGGGCTCCATACAACACTTGTTCTTTGAAATATTATGAGGGAAAAATTGTTCACAGTTGGGGAAAATTTAGATAATATCCCATCCCATCTCATTCACCTCCTTGGAGACTGACAATCAGCGTTGACTCATAAAAGGTTCTGAGGATGCATGTACTTACTTACTCCATGAGGAGACCTCCCTCAGTTCAAATAGTATCCATATATCATCCATGAGATATCCATCTGATGTCCTCACCTCCTACCTCCCTTGATTTGGAAAATACTGTTCTGTAGGTTCATTATGTGTGTTTCACTGAATATAATCACTCTTCTTTTAATTGTTTTTACTGAGGACTAGGCAGTTTTCTTTTGGGATACTAAAATGATACAATACTTTATAATAAGAAGATATAATATCTGTATTTAAAGCAGTCTTCATTTCTCCTATATAGACACCAGTAGAAGTGTTTTCACAAAGTGCCTTACTACAGGAGGCAAAAATCTCAATTTTATAACAGATAAACCCCATTTCAGTGACTGACCAAAATAGGTTGTTTCTCACTCAACTAACTTATGTATGTTGGGTAATTGTTCTGTGACTTCAAGTTTCAAGAACCCAAGCCTCAGGAGGTTTGCCATGTTTATTGTACTGGTGTCTTGCATCATATTGAATGTCAATTTCTGGCCAGCCAAAGGGATGGTAGAACACAGAGTTTTGGGGTAATGGCAGTAGAGCTGGCTTCTGTAATTCATACATTCATTGACACAGGGCATAACTTATGGAAAAGACCTGGGCAGGCACTACCTGCCCAAATAGGAACCTTTCTTTGATATCTTCAGAATATGAATGGTGAACAACCATACATTGTTTAAATTTATATTTATGTGTATATAAATTATGTGTTTGGTTTTTGTCATTATTTTTGTCAATCATAGCGTCTTATTTATGTAGATGGTCACTGGATCCCAAATTGATTGTAATAGAATCAATTGATTTTTGGATGTCAGAATTATTTTGAGGTTTCATACTCAAGTCTTTTGTATTTTTAAATATTTTTCCTTATTTAGACATTATTTTTATTTCCTCTACAGGAAGAGATTTATTATCCTGACTTACCAAGTAATTATCAAATGTACCCTAAGGTGCTTTCTGTTAAAATAGGTTAAAATTTAATAAACTGTATACTGAAATTTTTTTTAACTGTTTAAATAATTTCAGCAAACATTAGTAACAGTAAGCAATGTGTCATCTTGAAGTCACCAAATTTTCCTTTGGTCACATATTAGTCAAGTAACAGATTAAAAGCCTTAGACTGTGTAATGAAACAGAGCAGGGTACTTAACTAAACTTACAGGCTAGAGCAGCTGGCCCTTTAAACCCAGCCACTCACAGGGTTTGCCCCAGCCTTCATGAGCTGGTCCATGCTATCCTAAAAAGAAACAAGCAAGGCCACACTATCTCAAAAAGAAACAAAAACAACATTTATTCACACATAAAAAGACAAAAGTCACCAAGGGTACATATAAAGGATCCCTTTAGTAATCTTACCATATAGTCGAATCTTTAGTCCAAAAAATTGCACATGGGTCCTTCAGCCATATACATCCACAAAATTGCAGCTCTCCCACCTTCAAGCTAAATGAAGAAACCAAGATGATATCATTGATACTCCTCCGAAGACACAGCTATTCACTTCAAGCCAAGTGAAGAAACTAAGATGGTTTCTTGGTTTCAGTCTTCCTCTAAAGGCAGATCTCCAGCAATCTTTCCACCTGAACCACCAAGATTCACTCAGGGCAGCAGCAGCAGTAGCCACTTCAGGTGTCTCAAGATGAAAACAGCAGCATTCCAAGTTCTCTTCAGTTCTCCAGATGATTGCCAAATTTTGCAGTTTCTAAGTTGAAGCGAGTTTTCAAGTACCAAATTTACAAGTTAGTTTACACAGGTCACAAGTTTCCCCAGGCTCCTCACAGGCCCAGGCTAGGGATTAAAGCCCACAGTGTGGCTTCCTTCCTTGCCCTGCTGCCACACATGGCAGCAGCAGCTCCAAGGCCTTTAGCCTCCTTGCTGCTCCTCTCCTCTCTCCCTTCTCCAGCTTTCTCTCTCTGTTCAGCTGTTTTGTTTCCTAAATCCCCTCTCTCTGTCCCTCTCATGAGAAAACCTTAGCTTCCCTTCTCTCAGTCTCTGTCCACCAGGGCAAAATGGCTGCTCTCCTAATGCAACTGGGGCCACAGCCCCCCAATTTCACTACATCACCTCCATCAAACCTAAACAGATCATTTTTGAGAATTAGTGACTAAAAGACACATGGCGAATATGATCAGTCTTAAGAAGGAAGGGAATGCTCACATGTTAAAATATCAATAAATCCTGAAGATACTATGCTAAGTGAAATCAGCCTATCTGAAAAGATAAATCTCTGTGAATCCATAGAGATAAGGTACCTGGCATAGTCAACTTGGTAAAAGAAGTCACATGGTGGTCACTGGAAGGGAGTTTAACAGTGATTTTTTAATGCATAATCCTTCAACTTTGCAAGATGGAGGGAGCTTTGCAAATGGATGGGAAGGGTTCCCAGCAGAAGGAATGCTATAAATACTTACTCAATTCAACTTACACTTGAAATGGTAATTATGGCATGTGTATGATGTCACAATGTAAGACAAATGCTTTTCAATTTTATGGCCAGTATTATATAAATCCAGCCTTAAGTGTAGACCTGTCAAACCTCATTCCCATCAGTAAGTTTGTGCAATAAGTCTCCTTTTTGTCTAAACATGACTTTTCCTGTCATTTCCCCATCGCTTTACAATTTGAAAGAGTCAATCCCTTCTTATTTTCCCATCTTTGTCACTTCCTGCCTGTGAGCTCTTTGCATAATCAATTTATTTTCTCTCGGTCTTCATTCTTCACATGTAGAAAGAATTGCAATCCTATTCCATATACTGTCCGGAGGATAAAGGAAGATGTGTTATGTGGGAAAACTTTATAAACTAGTGTTCTACACAAGTGAAAAGGAATATTTAAAAATGTTATCTTGTGTCATATGAGATAAAGTTAAGCCCCCATTAAATGTCACCTATAGGTTCTTAAGAGCTATGACTTTAAACAAAATGAGTTTAGAAACCTGGTCCTTTAAATATGTATTTTGTTCAATCTTGGTGGGATTGAATTTTTTTCCTCATCAACTTTATAAAGAAATGATGTTGAAATAGTAATGTTTAAACAACTGCTATATAGATAGTCCTAAAAATGAAATAAAATAACCTGTAATACTGCCATCCCAGGTAACCATTTTGTGATTTATTTATTTTTTAAATCCATTCACTCACTGAGTGTCTATTATGTGTCAGGCATTTGCATCTACTTTTATTCCATCAACTTATATTACCAAAACCCAGTGCAATAATTATGTTGTTCAGTTTTTTTTTTTTTCAATAACTAACTGTTAAGTATACCTTTAATGTATCTGGATTATTTTTGGTTCCAAGGATGCAAAAGAACCAAAATAGATAAAAAAATGAAGACTGAATTCTAAGAAGACTCTGGCACTAATAAAGATAGAGGAAATATATCATATTTGAGTTATCCATAACTGCTAATTAGAAAAATTAGGTCTCCCATGGAAAATAGAAAATGTCATTGGAGGACTGGGGTTAAAATTTACATAGTCTAGAAAAAGGCTCAAGGGGAAAGGAAGAAGGGAAATTATATAAAGTGTTGTGTTTGGACAAACACATTCCATCAAAGGAACCACCATGTCGAAAGACCCTGATATAGTATTGGGCTGAAGTAGTGTGGTGACATACTAGTTAGGCAAGAGCAGAGTCATCACAGGTGCCAAATAAGAATAAACTCTGATATTTACTCTGTGAAAAAGAAATGACCAGAGTGTTTACTTACCCATATGACCCTGTCTGCTGGGATGAGAGCAGACAGCTCTAGGGCAAAGGGGAAATAGGGAGGAGGGAGGACTATGGATTCAGGGATAAGATGATGGTATGTGAACCAGAATGCAGTAAGGAAAAAAGATATTTTTTAAGGTGGTGTTGGAGCAGGATTTACTGCTGGGTAGGATGTGGATGTTGAGAAAAAGAGAGTCATCCAGAATAGTGCCAATCCAAATTGTGAAGGTTCCTTCAGAATCCCTGAGCTTACCTCAGAGAACAAGAGAAAGCAAGACTTGTAGGATAAATGAGAACATGGTTTATTGTAATGATTGTAATGCATCTGTTGTTTGGTATGATATTCCTGTGTTTAAAGAGTTCCACATTTCTAGCACACGCAACACTAGAGCCCATCCAGGCACCATTTGTGCTGGTGTATGTTTTCTAAAGTTATTGGTGGTTGGAGCTCAAACTCTATCCTTTAATTTTTCCGTTCTCAGTGGAAATCACCATGGCAAACATCTGCTTTTAGAATGTCTTTCCAGGGTCCCGTGGGCTTGTTTGTGTTCTCTCTGAGTCTCAAAGAGAATTGCTACCATAATAAAGAAGTTAATGGACTGCATAGTGTGGGGCACACAAAGGAAATCATCTCTTATCCCTCTGGGTTCTTCTAGACTGGGAAATAAACAAGTGTCAGACAGGTTGAAAAGAAAAAAAGCCAAAAAGAAGTCTAATAATAACATGTCTACCTCCTGAACCCATGGGAGAGATAGAGCAAGATTGAGTAATCATTCACATGGATACAAACTCCATCTTAAATAATTTCACCAAGATTGGGAAGTTTGGGGGATGGGAGGAGGGGAAGAGGAAGGTCAGTTAAGTGAGGGTTCAGGGAAAGGCACAATAGACAAAGGCATAGAATTTAAATTTTGTTTCCTCCACTGAAAAAACAGCAGGCGATTAAGTCTTCCAAGGAGAGATTAAGTCTTTCCCCATTAGGGAAAACTTCCCTAATGGAAGTTTTCATTTAAATATCTTTTTTGGAAAGCAAATTCTCTCTTCTCATTCTGAAAGTCCTTCCCATAAAATCAGCCATTTACTAAAATGATGAGGGGGTGGGGGTGGGGAATTTTTTTCCCAGAATGCAAAGCACTATACTTCTTAACTAAATCTTACCCTAGCTTGCAGTGTACCTAATTGGCATTTTATATGTATTTCTCTTATTTAACAAATGTAAAGGTTACCTTCTTGCAGCCTACAGCAGAAGGCTGACCAGGCTGGAATGGTTGAAAGTTGCAGGGGCTTGTTTGTGAGATAGTGCATTTCATTCATGTGAAGAAAATGTCACCCAATAATGTCTGTGAATCTTTGTGATTTATAGAAGGTTTATATTTTATTTGCATCTCAGGTGACACCTGAGAAACAGACACTGAGAACACAAACTAGAGGTCAAGATTGAAGAAGGTTAAATAACATTGCAGGTATTTCCTAGACATGCAGTATTAAATGTCTATCTCGTATTCTCTGAATTACAGTTTCCTCATCTGTGAAGTACACATGGTTGTCCTCAGATCACTAGATTTCTGTGTGAAACAGAGGTATTAATGCAAAGAAAGAGAACTGTAACAGAGTGATATCCACAGACAGGGAGGTTCCTGGTTCCCTGCCCCACCAAGGAAGGGAGGAGCTGAGCAGGCAGGGGAATCAAGAAAATATTAGGAAAAGAAGGAAAAGACTAAAAGACAGAGAGTACCCACATGGAGCACACATGAGGAAGAAGCCTCACCTGCTTCTCAGCCTTGGACTTGTACCAGGAACTTGGGGACAGAGAAAGAGACACTTGAAAGAGACAGAGATGTGGGTGAGACACTTGGGTGGAGACTGTAGGTTGTGGCCTTTATTTTGACTTGGGTTTTGATTTTGCTCTTTTCCTTCTAGAATTGCCTGGCCCCTTTTACCCCTTTCCAATGTGTTCCCACCAGAAGGTACCTCAGACTAGTTGCAAGCTTCTGGGCCTCATTAGTCCTGCTTTGGGCAAACCCTATTTAGCTGGGCTTTTACCCACAAGGACATGGATAATGTTGGTTGTTTTCATGGAGAAACTATTTTTGCTACATTCTTTCTCATCTCTCTAATTATATTAAATTATATATTTAATATAATTTATTTATATAATAATATATATATAAAATATATATATTCAGAGACCCATGGGAACACTGGAGAGCAGCAGGCAATCCAGACTCATGCAAGCCTTGACCTCCTATTTATTATTTATAAATAATAATTTATAAATTATATATATTTATATATATATAATTTAATATAAATACTAATTATATTAAAGTTCTTTTCTATTAATGGTCTCACACACCACACTATATTCTGCCTATCTGTGGCAGATGAACAGATGAACCATTTAGAGCATGTTTGGGGAACCAGGGACCCCTCATTCTGCCAGCTAGCGGTGTGGTACACATATTGTGCTCAGGTGGTAACTTTCTTTTCCATCTTAAAATCCGAGGAAAAACCAGAGGGCAATGTGAAGACCAGCTCTGTGATTACATCCTTTTCTCTCTGAAGCTGAGTAGCAGTAAGCTTTTTCTGGCATCACTGCCTGAGCCATGGTATCTCTGGAACTTGAGAGACTATTTCAGTAACGTAGGTAACAGAATAAATTGAGAGTAAATAATACAATTCTCCAAATATTCTCTCCCCTTCCTTTCCCATGACATCAGCAAAAAATAATGGCAATTGAGAAATCACAGACACAAACTCAGGAAGAACTGAGAGGGAACAGCCAGGGTGGAGGTCAAGGCTTGCATGAGTCTGGATTGCCTGCTGCTCTCCAGTGTTCCCATGGGTCTCTGAATAAAAGCCATGAAGGTACAAAGGAAGAAAATAATGTCTGAGCTGTTCTCATTATGTAAGTGGTTTTCAAACTTAAAAATAAAAGCCTCATGCTAAAAGGAGCCTTACAGCTTCTGATGAGGGAATGAGTACCCTGTGTGAATCGTAATCTCACGGGAGCATCATTTTACACTCTCTGGACAAGATAAAGTCTAGTCCATCTCTGCCCTGGGTGAGGTAGCTTGGGAAGCTGGGCATAGGATCGTGTCAGGAACATTTTTACCATAAGCATTAGGTTCTAAGATGCCACTGTTGTGTTTTGCTTAGCCAGATGTGTGCTTTCATGTGGGCATGCATGTGTATGCTTTTGTTTAAAAGAAGAGTTAACATTTGGTATCCACATTGAACTGATTCATCTGTGTGATAAACATAACACTTTGTTCTGAAAGTTAGAGGACCCTGCATTTGCCAGGCAAGAAGGGTGGTAAGGAGCCAGGAACACTACAGCAAAGACAGTGGAAGGTTCTCATGGTACCCAGACTTACTTACAGCAACAGCAAAGTGAAGATCATCTAAATGCCTCTGTGAGAAATGGATTAAGCTGATGTATCTACACACATAGGAGACCACTACGCAACTATGATGGAAATTGGCCTTTTTGCGACAAAGTGGATGTAGTGGAGGAGATTCTTATGAAGCCAAATTAGAAAATTAAAGATAAATGTGGGATGATTTTACCTGTATGTGCAAGGTAAGGGAAAAAACAAATACATGAGAATAATTAAAAATAAGCTAGTCGACGCTGATAGCACAATAGAGGAAAGGGAGAGTCGAATAGGAGTAGAAGGGATATAACAAGTAGTAGTAGAAAGGATTTTATTTTATTTATTTCACAAAAGGAGCTCCAAGGCACGACACAAAATGAAAGACTATAGGTGGAAGGAAGCAGGCACAAAGAAGTTATTCTAGGCAATTTTATAAAATGAAAGACTATAGGTGGAAGGAAGCAGGCACAAAGAAGTTATTCTAGGCAATTTTATAAAATGGTTTATGCAAAATTTCCTTCCATTAGGGGATGGCAGGGTCTGTCATCTAGCTAGTGTAAATCCTGAGGTTCCAGGTTGACTGCTTTAAATTTGAACTAGGAGAGAGCCAAAGCTAGTTTAGCAGGATTGGTGACACAGGACTTAGCATATTCATATTGGGTCTTGGCTCTTAACGGTTGAATATATTTGTTTTCTGTCCATTGAAATAGTACCTACACATGTAAGAACACACATATATACCTAATAAAGCTGGGAGGTATTTGACCTTGATTAAGTCACTTAAGGACTCCCAGTTTTCTTTTGCATAAAATGAGGTAACAGTAGATTCCTCCAAGGATCTTTAGATAACTGAGTGATGTAATTCTGTAAAACACTGCACAGATTAATGTCATACATATATATAATTATTTTCAGAAATGTGATCTTGACATTGACACCTTTAGCTTTTATAACATATTCAGATATGTTAGGTTTCACACACCTTTGTGGTTGCTAAACTGAAGGTCAGGATGTGAAATTACATGCATAAGTCTGTTGGAGGAAGCAGCCTCAAACCCATGTACATCTCCTTCCAATTCCATGCTCTCAGGCCTTGCATATAATAATATGTCACTTTTCCAAGTTTTTAATGCATGCTTCTCACTTTATCTTCTGGCTCATAGCCACACCTTTCTCTGTCCTCAGCTTTCTCTAGTCAAAGAACAAGCAAAAAGATGCCAAAAATTCTTTGCAGTCTTTGAAGACTTGCCAGAGCTCACTCTTGAACCTATAGATCAGAAAGAGAAGTAAAACTTCCATCAAGGTGTATGCAAATCTAAGAACCAGAAAACCACTGAGAACTTATTGGATAATGGAAAGGTCATCTTTGTGTCTTGATTCCCTTTCAAATCAAGGCTAAATGGTACTAAGTGTTCTCTCTCATTTTCACTTAAATGCTGAAACATTGTCACTCTAAACCTAAAAATTATATTTTTAAAGAATAAGTTAGTGTTTAAAATTAAAAAAAAACCTAATAATAATTGGAAACACTCAGTTTGACTTGCAATGTTAATGGAGTATAACATTTCCTAAGTCCAGTTGAAGATTTATTGAAATCTGTGTTTCATTTGTCACATTTTCAAATTCATGTCACAAAAATGTGTGAAGCCTAGCAAATTTCTCTCATCTAATTTGAGTTTGCTAGGATGGGTGATTTACCTAAGAAAATTTACAGATGGTCCAAAGAGTATAGTACAGTTGTAGTGATAGGGTGTGCCCTCCCTCCCCCTACTGTCTCCTGTTTAAGATTGCAGGTTTTAAGGATAGGTAATGTTAAAATGGGAGAATAACCTTAGCTGGAATTTTCCTTTAGGGGGATGCAGGGGGAAGAAAGAAGTGTAACAGATTTCCTGGAAGGCGGGAAATTAGGGTATATAAAGGGTGTGCAAACAAAGAAAAAAATTTGATTTAATTTCATTGGGATTTTAATATGGAGAGAGGATAGAGAGGAGAGATGGGAATTAACCATCTTGTAAAGATGTGAGCCATGTGAGCTTGGCCATGTTGGCCACTGAGGGCCTGGAACCCTCGGCCGGCCCAGGCTGGCAGCATGTGTGCTAAATGCAGTTAAGGAGTTTGCAAATTTAAACTCCGTGTTGGAGTTTGTTTTGCTGAGTTTAACTTGTGTCTGCGAGAGGCTGTGCAAAAGTTAGGCCTGAGAAGAAAGTGAACTTTGCTGGTTTGACACCATGGAGTTTCTGCTACTGAAGGTAACAAGGAGAAGATAGCGTGGAAGACAGCGAGGAGCATTTAAAGAAACATGTCTTTAAGCGTTTGGAGATGGACTTTGTTTGGACACTGGTGAGACGATTAGGACTGAGAGACTGAGGATATTTGGGGCAATCTGGGAAAGGACTTTAGACAATGCTGGGAAAGGTTTTAGACAATGTTAAAGTATTTTGAGTTTTACATGTTTCTTTTGTAATTATAGGATAATTAGAAATCACTTTGTTAGAAATAAATTAGTCTGCACTGCACTAAGAGTTTTACATTGGTTTGGTATTTTGGTTGAGAAGGCTGGGGATAGTGGCAAAAACCCACGAGTGAAAAGTTTAAACTGTGTTTTAAAGTTTGTTTTTTTTTTTTTTTTTTTTGCAGTTTTTAAAGCTGAAAGCAGAGAGCAGTTGGCTGGCTTTTGCATATCAATGGTAAAGGTGATCAGTAAAAATGCTAATGAAGAGTGTGTAGCCTGCTTTAGAGAAAGAAGCAAGCAGACAGGGGTAAACAGTTAAGTAAAGTCAGAGAGTCTTCTTTTTACCCACTTTCAGTAGGAGTGTTAGTGTGCAAATTGAGGGGTCCCCCAGATGCCCCCAAATGTGAATATTCTAAATGAGTTCTACAGCTTGCTGCATAAAGACAAAGTATATTTTTAATGTGAAACAACTTTAATGGATAATGTATATAGAGAGAAAAGAGAAGAAAGGATAATAGTTTCCTAATAAAACACCCAAAATAATCATCCTGTGGTGGGCCCAGGCAAATAGGGTGGGCCCAAAACTGGGCCCCTAAGACTTGAAAACTTGCCACAGATTTAAGTAAGCCTCTACCAGGGAACCACAAGAAAGGGGCAGTAGGAACCTGGCAAGTATTGAATGAAAGGAGCAACATCAAAGTCCAAATCAAAAAAACACTGCCATTGTGTCATCCTCCCCACAGATCTCTCACCCACATCTCAAGGCAACTAGGCATCCTGACTCTGCATGTTGCCTTCATGCCCCCCTGGTACAAGTCTGAAGTTCATGAGCAAACTACTCTTTTTTCCTCAAACATCTTTCTGTTCCAGTGTCCTCCAAGTTTTTTTCAGCTTCTCTTTCCTATGTATATCCATCCTTCATTAAGTGGTACAGAGAGTCTGGAATCTTCCCTTTTTAAGGAGAATACACTCTGTAATAGGAAGAAAGACATCAACAAGCCTGTATTTGAGAAGGATATTTCAGTAACTGAAACTCAGGTCATTCATGTTGGGGTTCAGATATTGAGGTTCCATGTGCGAGGTTCTCGGGTCCCTCTGAGAAAGATTTTGGCAGTTTCTACTTCAGTGGCACATGATGAGCTTATTAAGGAAAAGATGGACACACATAGGCAAAGTTTCCTTTTTAAAATTTTATTAGGAAAAAATGATGCCTGCATGGACATAGGCAGGCAAAAATGGCACTTGAAAGGAACAGATATTTTTAAAGAGATGCCTGCATAGATGCAGTTGGGTAGTCTTGGAAGCAAGATCTGCTTTTTGACAGAGCAAGGGGTGTTAATTTATTGTGTTCTTTCCTGGGAGCCACTCCTTTGTGGAATTTTTGTCTCTTTGGATTTTGGTTGGTTTAGTTTTCTGTAACATAATCCTTTCTGACCCTACCTCTGATGCTTGTAGACTTTTATAACCAGTTAAGCAACTTGTTAATCATTCTTTTTAAAAAAATTATAATAAAAAGCAAATAACTTATTTATATATAAATTTCAATTCTTTGTAATACTTGGGATTCACCACCCCCTCCCTGACCATTCCCCCTTTGTCCCACCCCCACCCTGAGTTGTGTCCTTCAATTTGGTTGTTAGCTTTTTTTTTAACTTTTCTTCATAGTTTTTTGTTTATCTTTCCCAAGTCCCATGTAATAGTGAAACCACTTGGTGTCTGTCTTTATCTTTTTGACTTCTTTCTGCTAATGTTTCTTCTAGGTGCATCCATGTTATCATAAATTCATCTAATTTATCATTTTTAATTGATGAATAATATTCCATTCTGTAAATATACCACATCTTTTTCATCCACTCATTTGTTTTGGGACATTCATGTTGTTTCCATGTCCTTGCAATTATAAATAGTTCTGAAATAAACATCTGGGCACAGGTGTCCCTTTGTACCCATACTGAGGTCTCCTTTGGGTAGATTCCCAGAAGAGCGATTACTGGATCAAGTGGTAGTTCCATTTTCATTAGTTTGAGGATCCTCCACACTGCTTTCCATAGTGGCTGGACCAGTTTACATTCCCACCAGCACTGTAAGAGTGTTTCTTTCTCTCCACATCCACACCAGCACTTGTTGTTGCCTGTTTTTTTGATGTGGGCCATTCTCACTGGTGTAAGGTTGTATCTCATTGTGGTTTTGATTTGTATTTCCCTGATTACTAGTGATGCTGAACATATTCATGTGCTGAATTGGCCATTTGTATTTCCTCTTTGGAAAAGTGTTTTAGTTCTCCCCATTTTTTATTGGGTTTCTTGTTTTGTTTTTGTTTATTTGTGTAAGTTCCTTGTGGATCTTTGCTATTAAACCCTTATCACTCTTTTGGAGGCCAAACAATTTTCCCATTCTGATGGGCTTCTTTTAGTTTTTTCTGTTGTCTCTTTTGCTGTACAGAAACATTTTTAGTTTGAGATAGTCCCATCTGTTTATGTTTTCCTTCATTTTTTTGCCATCAGTAGATTTTTCTAGAAAGGGATTTCTGAATTGTAATTCATGGATGGATTTGCCCAGGTTTTCTTCTATGTATGTTATGATTTCAGGTCTGATATTTAAGTCTTTTATCCATTTTGAGTTGGTTTTTGTGCCTGGTGTGAGAATGTTGTCTTGGTCCATTTTTTGCAGGTTTTAGTCCAATTTTTCCAGCACGATTTATTGAAGAGACCATCTTTGTTCCAATGTAAATTTTTCCCTCCTTTGTCGAAGATTAGTTGACTATACATGTGTGGTTTTATTTCCAGGCACTCAATTCTGTTCCATTGATCTGCTTGTCTGTTATTGTACCAGTACCATACTGTTTTAATTATTATGGCTTTGTAGTATAATTTGAAGTATGGAATAGTTAGGTCTCCATTCTCTCTCTCTCTCTTTTTTTTTTTTTTTGGCTAGGAGGCTTTTTGATATTCGAGGTCTTTTGTTATTCCATATGAACTTCTGTAATTGTTTTTCTATCTCTTTAAAGAATGTCGTTGGAATTTTTATAGTGATTAAATTGAATCTGTAGATTGCTTTTGGAAGGATGGTCATTTTGTTAATCATTCTTACACCCACCTTTTATATTTGACCTCTTAAAAATGTTCATTCCAGATACTCTAGTGTTCTGTCATTCATTTTTGATGCATAGCTGTATTTAGTCTAATTGACCACATTCCTGGCAACCAGCACATTCACTCGTGCAGGTGATAAGCCCACCAAATATCAGCCCTGCTTGATTTTCTCCCTTAGTTCTGGTTCATTCACTAACTGGTAGCACAGAGGTTCTTTCTCCCAAGAAGCCTTCCTCGAACAGTCATTTTTATTAGGGGATGTCTCAAAGCAGACTTCAGAGCCAAATATGAGAGATCTATGGAAATAGTTACTTCTAATATCCAGATGGACCATATTCTTCCTTATCTCATGATAATGATCTCTTTCTGGAATGCTAGTCTGCTTAGCTATCTTTTCTTTCTTAGCTCTGATTCTTAGAATAAATCATATCCAAAAACTTCCTTCTGGAAGTTCTCCTACTTAGATGTCTCCCCACTATTCATCTATATCACCAATGATGTTTCCTACTAAAACCCTTTTCATTCTGTTGTGTAATTAATGATAACTTGGCTCTTTCCCAGTAAGGTAGGCATTCCTCAAGAAAAAGTAACTTTGTCTATCCTGTTTATTGAATTACTTTTCTGTATCAGATACTGTTGTGAGTGGTAAATATGGAAAGTAACCATAGGTTTCACCTTAAATACACAAATAGGTAAATAAGCTTCATGCTAAAAGGTAATGAACCCTTCAGAATTTTATATACAGGGAGTATTAAAAAGAACCCAATAACATGCTGTTTTTAAAAAGTCACACCTTAAAGTGCCCCAATTTTTTTCTTTCTACACTTATAGTCAGTGATCTCAGATATACTTTGGAGGCAGATTCTAGGAATTCTAGTTCTAGTAGTATATTCTCTGGTATAGGCTGTGGTGTGTGTGTAACTTTGTCACTTCAGCTAGGGTGAGAAGACAAAGGACTTGGTCTGGACTGGTTGGACTTTAGTGAAGAGTTATGTAGGTTTTTAAAACTGGTCCAGAGTCAGAGTGGAAGTTATCAAGTAGAGTACATAGAGTCGGGATGGATCTAGGCAGGAGAGATGAGAAAGTCAGGGGAGAAAGCACTCTAACACAAGATAGGTTGAGGACCTTCTGGTGCATGATGGGAGGGTTCACGAATTCAGTCAAAAATCTTAGACCATCCAAAGTCTGTATAACTAGGATCTGTGTTCAGATGGTGGTGCATCTCAGAATCAGCAAAATTCCATGACTTTGAAAGCCTGAGCTCTAATCCCAATATAACTAATTTCCAGTCCTGTGATAATCTCTTTTCTTACTCCATTTTTTTCTACATGCAAAATGAGGGAATGGGATTGCCCCTTAAATGGGAAGTTTTGATTTTTCTCTAGGGGATAGAAATGGACACAATGATAATCTGTTGTTCAGCTGGAGGCTCTGAAGCAGCATCCTGCACACAACTATTTTCTGCTTATAGCCCAGGTCATTGTCTGTCTGGGCAGTTTAGAGTCTAGGAATCAATAAGAATAAAACTGACAGAGAAGTGGAGCAAGGGAAGAAGAGACTGTAAAGTAATAATTCCTCATGAGGGATGTGACATACTTAAGGAACGCTAAAACCAAAGGGTCAAATTCTACTCTAAATGGAGCCATAATCATTGATAATCCCTTGTCATAATTCATTTGGGTCAATCTCTGTAAGACTATTCAGGAAAGTGTGTGGGAATATCAAAGGGACAGAAGGGTCCTTTGGGCTTTGTGGAAAGTATCTCTGGAGGAGAAAACATCTCAGCTGAACCTGCCAAGAATAAAAATGCTTTGAATACAGATGATATGTTGAGAATTATCAATGGACTGAATTTCTGGGTGGGGTAAGGTCCTTGAGGCAAAAACCAGAGCTTTAGATTCTCAGAGTAATGAATTAGATGCATTGTTAACTTCCCTGAATGGCCAACTAAGTTATGATATATTGTACCATTAATGTGTTTGTTATGCTTGTTTGGATGTACCTAGCGTTATTAGTGCCCTTTTAAAATAATGCCATTTATGAGTCATCAACATTGAACATTCCAGAATATTCCTTCTAATAGATTGGGACATACAATATTGGTGAACCATCTAGTATAGATTTTCTAGCAAAGATCAAGGAGATTTTGGGGAATGAGCTCATTTCCCTCTTTCCTCTTATCTGTGCATGGTGATGAATAGTCTGGTTGTGACGTGGGTACAAGGAAAATGCATGAGTCTCATGCATTTTGGCATGCCACAGCTCCAAATGCTACTAGTGGAAAAGATACATGCATATTTTGTGGTGTTTATGTACAAGGTTAATCAGTGTACAATGATGGCATGGCAAGTTTGGGAAATTCTGGTTCCATTTCCTTGTGCTGCATTAAAAACTGGATGCAGAAACCACTGCCGTGTCTATTGTGCTATGCCCTGCCAGATGATGAATGTACTTTTAGTTTAAATAATTGGGAGGGGTGGCACCTGAGGGAATGCTAAGCATGTTTTTAATTGCTATATAAATATGTCATTTCCTTGCTAATTCAAGTTATGCATGGGAGATTATCTAATACCAGGGACCCTCCAGGCATGATGTATTACACCTCTAACTGAGTTGCAGGACTAACAGGGCCCAGCTGAAGATAAAATATTCTTTGCTAACTATGTCTTAGCCAGTGAAGAATTAGATGTTGAAACCTGCCATTGCTTTACAAAAGCAGAATTATTGTTTGGCATCAAGCATGGGCTCTAAATAACTTTCTGAGATGTTGGGGGGGGGGAGGGAAATGCATTTTTCAATTAAAAAAAGTGCCCTGAAACAACCCCAAGAAAAATTTCCTTATTTAGGAGTATGTACTTGTGGAAAGAGAACTGAGTATTGACTTTGGCATGGAACAAAATATACAAGATGGTGGAGGACATTAGTCTTCTTGCTATCCACATTCATATTACAATTCCAAATGGCTCTTATCAATCTTAATATCTCTGAAAGTAGAGGTTCCCTTAACTCCAATTCTTATGCACTCATTTTCATCCTGACTCTTCTGGGGGGGGGGGGAAGACTCACTGAATATAAAGTAATACCAGTAAGTCTGAAGTTGCAGTATGTGACCTTTTCGGGATCAATGGAAATTGATGGACTGTCTAGGCAGAAGAGCTTTGTAAGTTGGATTTCACGGTCTGTGTCTGCAAAAGAGCCATACTTAAATTTTGGAGTCAACTCATTTTTGGTTAACTGATGATTCTGGATTACCATGAGAAACAATTGTGCAGTTGAAAGCAAGGTGGCTATTGAGAAATTCAAGATATGGATACAAGAATGGTTTGTTCTTGTAAAAAAAACATCCTGATGATAGTTTCTTTGAATGTAACTATTTTTATGGATCCTCGTTCATTAACAGGAAGACAATCTATGGATCAAAGTAAAAGGCAGATTCCATCAATGATCAAGTGCCAAAGCAAGTAGCTGCCTTTGGCAAACCCAGAGCTCTGGTATGGGTAGAGATCAAATTCATATTGGATATGCCCAACCATTGATCATTATTTCTTTTGCAAGGGCCTGGAAGTGGCCTTTCATTAACGTCAAATGGAATCAGAAATCAATTAATGACTGATTGCTGTTTCTCCTACAAATTGATGTTGAATTTGCCAGCTTGAAGTCCCTTTTGTGCCAGAATCCACTCAATGGCTACATGAAAATACAACTAGGAACTTGGATCAGTTAATTAGGCCAGTTCCTCCTAGTTGTTCAGAAAAGCTCTGGTTTTTCTTAACAAAAATAAATTGAAGTTATAATTTTCCTCACTCCTACTCTTGCTAACCTTCCATGATTGTATTAACCTTTTAGAAACTAGAAAGGAATAATGAAGATCCATTTGTGGCTTGAATATCTCCCCAAACATTTCTGGAAATATCTTATCCAAATAGTATTCTTAAATGTAAATTATTGAAATTACAACATTTCAGTGTTAGCCTTGTTAAAATCAGTGCCATTTGTGTATCTACCAAAATCTCATCAAATATACATGATTGAAATGTTGATTTGACTTAGTGATGGGCATGAGAAGGAAGAGGAAGGAAGGCATGGTTATAAGAGCCTTATCTAAAATGATCATACAAAATGATGGGACACTATCTCTCCCATCCTCCAAGCAATTTGTGAACAGCAACAGTGTTGAGGAGCACAAAGTTTCCCCAAACTTCTTCAAAGATAGCCTAATTCTTAATTGTCACACATTTTGTTAGTCACCTTATCGGGGAGAGCAGCTAGAGGCTTAGCAAAGTCTCCCTCCTGAAAAACTTCTCTCTTTTTGAAACAGCATCATCAAGAGCTTTCCCAGAGTTGGGGGAACAGGTAGACATTCCTGATTCTTTTTTTTAATTTGATACTATGTCTCACTATTTTTGCCTGTGGAACCACAGGCTCATGTTGCCTGGGGTAACCTGGACTCAAGCAATCCCCAGCCTCAGCTTCCCAGGTAGCTGGGATTACAGGCGTGCACCACCACACCCAGCTATTTCATTTTTGGGGACTAGGTCTCACTGTGTTGCCCTGAGCGGGACTCGAACCGCAATCCATAGCCCCAGCCACTTCATAGGCTGAAGCTTACAGCCATGTGCCACTGGTTCTTGTTCCGCTGGTGAGTGAGACATCCACTGGCCACCAAACTACAATTCCTCATTTCATCCAGAGACTGGATACCTACCCTCCCTCACCACTATCTCCAAAACCTCAAAAGCTTCTGACAGTTGGGATTAACTCCAGAAAGATAAATCTTCAAGGACAGTTGAACACTGTTTGGTCAGCTGTATACAAAGCAGTAATGATGAGCAGAGACTCTGGTGCCCAGCTGGGCAGCTTTATGACAAGACAAGCTTGAGCAAACTCTGAAAGTTCCTGTGCCTTAGTTTCCTCATAAAATAACAGCCTCTGTATTAGTCATTTATCATTAAATGAATGGAAACTGGGACTTAGTAGCACTAGGATCTTTTTTTTAATTGCACAGAGAAAATTAGTAATCCAGGTCTATTATATTGTTTCTGCTGACACTACTTTTTTTAATGGTGGGTGATAATCAGGTTGTGTTTTGAGCAATATGGCTGTAGTTTTCAAATGATGGTATTATTTGTTGTGCTGCACTTTCCTTGTAGGCAATATCTAGTGCTTTTTATAAGCTGTTTGTAAACACATGGGCCTGGTTCCTATTTGCATCCTTGATGCCTCCTGAGCACTACTTACCACAAGTGTGTTCTCAAAGCTTTCTCAGGTGCAAAGTCAGATCACACTGAGTAATGATTTCACACTCCCTGGCTCCCTATGTCACTTGCCATGTCTCTACAGTGCCACCCTTACCACATGAAACAGCAGCAGGCCCTGCTTTCACCTGGGACAGATAAACAGACAAATGGCATGAGGAATAAACAGGATCTTCCTTCCTTGCAGTTTGACCTGGAAGCATGTGATTAACAAAGCACAGAGCACTCAAGGGCTGACCTGCCTGAATCAAAGCCACCTCTTCTGAGCAGTCCATTCCTGTGCTCATGATGTCAACTCCAAGATGGTATGGGCTCATTTTCACAGCAATCCTAGAGCCTCCATCAAAATAATTCATCCTGCCCTTGTGGTGGAGATAACTGGTATGGACACTAGTCACATTTTCATGACTTTTAGCAATAACTCAGGTATTAAGCACACCCATTGCAAAAATTAAACTGCTTATAAATGTGCCATTAAATACATTAACTAGGAGAAAGGAAATACTCAAATCATGGCTTCTTAAATTCTATTGACTACATTTTTGTTTCTTTAAGCTTGAGGTTATTTAGACAATGGCCACTGTATGACAGGAATTCTGTATGAGTCATCTCTTTCCATCTCTGTATCCAGAGAAATCATGTTGATTGGGTATGGCTGGAGATTGGCCATGGTAAAAATATATGCATGACAGAGGTCGGCAAACACTATACCTTAGGGGGATTATTTTAGTTTTCACTTTTAGTCAAATATTCACAAGTACAACACTGCTTCACCTCATTGTTTGACAATTGGTGCCTCCTTCTGCCTCCTGTGTCTGGCTGGCTATCAGAGATGCCACGGGATGAACTAAAGGAAGGTCATACCATGAACCTGTACCTGAGCTCTTAATACCAGATTTGCTCTGGGGAGTTTTGCAATCTACTCATGTTTTTCAATAAATGCATGTTACAATCCAAACAAGAGATGGGTAGGATGTTAATCCTGCTCCCTAAGAGGATGTATTCTAAGCTGTGGAGACCAAAAGTTCATCTAACTAATTACAATTGATTTGAACCTAATGGCATTTAGGCAGTAAGATGAGAAGACAACTCATGTTGGATATATATGGACTTCACAGTGAACTCAAAACAAGTAAAATATCTGAGGAGACATTTTACTGCAGGACACCAGGGCAGGTGTGGGCCAGTCATGCTTGCATCAAAGGTAGGAAATTTTTGGTTGGTGGCAGGAGTGGGTAAAATAAGATTATAAATTAGGATGAGATTGTCATCCTAATAGTAGTGGGGAGCCAACAGAATTCTTGTTTAAATTAATTTAGTGATATATTTATTGAGGTATCATGGTCATATAGGTGTTTTCTAGATGATTTTGTTTACAAGATGAGTCAATCTCTTCTGCATTTTAACATGTTAGCTTCAGTTACTGATGTTGAAAGGATGTATCAAAATGATCAATGCTCCAGAAAATAGCTAGAAGAAAAATACAAAAGTGACCAAAATGTAAAGGAGAGACTGTGGTGGGTTATAAATCTGAAATACACAACTGAGAGTAACTATTACTTTACTCAGCCACAAAAGGGGCAAATAGGATTTCCTGTTACCAGGCCACTCAAGGACTTCTGAGAACTATATGCTTATATGCATCTGTGGGTACTTTCCCCCTCTAAGTGTTTTAAAATTGTGTTTTACAACTGTGTTGGTATAAAAATCAGTGTGCTCAGATCACATATAAATTATTTTCTTCAATGTAAAAGTCTGTTATTTTTTTCCTCTACTGATTTTAAAAGTTATGAGACCATGTGTCTCTTAGGGGCCCCTTAAGGGTATTGGGACCCTGGCCTTTGTGGAAATGGGCTCCTTGCAGAGGTCAGTCCCTACCTCTGCCTGGTTCACAAAGGTAATGAGCAATCCAGGGAACACTGGAGTGAGCACTTGCTAGATGAAACCCTAAACATGCAGGCAGTCTTTTTAGAATTCATGTTGGATTAACCAAATTTTATCTTCCTTCTTTGGTGATCCCTTCCATTGGTAACTGGCTTTGTGTGTGGAATGAAAATCACCATGCTGATTTGCAAGAGGGGTTTCTATTCTTTGTTCCCTGCGATACAACTTGATGTGTGCTTTTGCAAGCAAAGTGTTGGGCTGGTATGTTTGGATTCTGGGAGATGAGGCCAACTGGAAAGGAGCAAAAAAGGCTGTGCATTTGGAAGTTGCTATTTGAGGGAGTCAGCCACCTTAGCTGGGGTTGTGATGAAACCCACAGGAGACAGAGGGGTAGGAATACTTTTCAGTGAGAGTAAAGCAAAAACTTCAGGTGTGTCAAGAAAGGAGGCTGTTGACCTAAGGAAGTTGCAAACAAGTTAAGTGCAAGGGAACAATATCTGTGATTGGTTAGGGGTCCACAGGTCACATTTCCTGTTCTAAGTTGTAATTGGGAACAAGTTTAAGGAAACTGTCAGCCATTCACCAAGACCAAGCTGCTTTGGAGTAACTGTTGCAGAAGTGACTGTATCATTTCCTGCATTGCAACTGGGGATGACCACTAGCTTCTGCAGATCTTAGAGAGTAGACCAACTTCCTATAAACAGAAGTCAGTTGGGGTTTCCTGGCAAGATTGATGTGACTTGAGGACTAAAGTTTGATTTTTTCTATAAGACCTTGACATCATCCATTGGAAGAGTGGAAGAGTCACTCTTTATCATGCCCCAAGTTCAGTGTCCAGACCCTGGGAAGAAGATAGTCAAATGCTGCATTAAGGAATGGCTTATCATAGATGTTGTCAAGTAGAGGCAATATCTCTGTCTCCCATGCCTATGGGTCTAAAGCTTCCACACTTGCAAAATGAGGTTAACTAAGGTGATCTCTTGAGCCTAGCTCTTCTAGCTCTACTTCACTGATTCAAACTGGAGCTCAGGAGACTCTCCTGACACCTAAGGTTTGTCCACAGGACCATGAGAATTTTCCCATTTTCCACCTTGAATTTGGGAAACTTAAAAGTACCAAAGTTAACCTGCCTAGTCAACTAAACAGTTTTCAGGAAGCAAGAACTCTGGAGGAGCTGTGCCACCATTCTTTTCTTCCCACAGCAAGTCGTTTTCCCCAGGAAGGATTTAATTTCATGCACAGAGAGAGAATCGACGTGGGCGAAGAGATTGTTCTGTTGTGTCATTCAGTCATGTCTGCGATTTCTCAGCTTCTCCCCAGCACTGTAGAAATGATTAATTCCTTGGGAAGTAAGCCAAAAAAAATCATGAAAATAGCAAAAATATTTCGACTGCAGTTGTAGAGCACATAAACTTGTCAGAGGAGTGATGAGAAAACTGCTGGGTTGCCTCTCATTAACAGCAAGATATTTTATTTAGATGTTTGTGTATGTGTGTGTTTATTAGTGCAGCATGAAGAAGCAGGATATGGAGGGGATCTTTCTGTCTGGTCTGGCTACCACCCATTGGTAATTCCCTCTTTCACTATGATGGACCTTAGATGAGCAGGCACTGTAGACAAATTCAGGGAAAATATTTCATACCTTGTGGACTGCTCAGTGGCAGCATACTGTGTGCTCTGCCCAGGGTATTGGTTGGTTAGGGTGTGTCTCCAGATGTGAGTAGCATCAGTTTACAACCTGGGTGCTCACTGACTTTCAGGAGGTATCTTTAAAGCAATTTCAAGAGGCAGGAGAGTATGGAAGCTAGTTCAGCAGAGTGTGTTCCCACACTAGTAATGATAATATCCACCAACTGATGTCATAGTTTTTGTCCAAGTATTAACCCTTTTAGGTTTATATAGTCTCTGTTATGATTCCCTCTGTGAGATCACAGGTTTAGGGGAGTTTAATACCTAGCAATGCCTTCAGGTAAAAAAAGTTGGGTTTCAATCCTAACCTTCTGATGCCAAACTTAAGCACTAACCATAAGGATCCCTAAACAAAGAGTGTCAAGGTCAAAAAAGGGGGTGGTGGCTTTCCTCTTTTTTTTTTTTTGGTCTGAGGTTATATGACAAGAGCCTGAGGGTTGGCCAAGGAACCCTATAAAGAAGGGTCCTGTGCCTGCATCAATTTAAAGTCTTTGGTTATAAATTTACTCACTGGGCTCCCTTTCTTGTATAAATTCTCCTGCTAGAGAAATGATTCCACTAGGGGGGTGAACAACATCAGCAAGAACAAAAGTACTTGTTCTAGTTTATTGTCTTCATTTTAAAGTAGTACTTGACAAAGTTTTGTTCTTGTTCTATTTTTACAGGGACAGATAGTAAAAATATTTGAAGCCCAGGCATAATTTTAGTTTTATATTCTTCTTTGTTCTGTTTTCTTTATAAACCTTTAAAAATGTTAAAATCATTCTGAACTCCCAAATGCAGGCATGCTTTGGCTCACATATGTAGATTATTACATTTTACTGGAAAAGACAAATCCAAGATTCAGAGTGGGAACTCATTTCCCTAAGGTCACACAGTCAGGAACAGAACAGTCTGTGTAATTATTTAGTGGGTCCTGCTGGTCACCCTTTTCAGGCACATTCCTGGGTGCTGAGTTCCACAGATACAACACTCAGGAGCCATTGATGAAGCATGAGGTCCCCATGATTCTGATGATTTATGGAGAAACATGACTCACAAGATAAGTTAACGAGCACTACAGACTCCTCCCCAAACCAGGCAGGAAAAAGGCAGCCATTCACATGCTGAGTTCCAAGAAAGGAGGGAGAACATTGTTGACAGCTCTCAGCAAGGGCAGGAATGCCATAGATGTGTTTCTGTGTGAAGACAGGATGTGGATGTGACCTGTCTTCCTCCTTGACTATCTACTGAGAGCAGATTTTGAATCCACCATGAAGGTGGTAAAGGAAGGATTCATGAAAATTGTGCTCTTGTGCCTTGGAACCAACATCCAAATGTTTTAGACTGCTTTTTGTAAGTGTCCCAGAAAACAGGAGAGCTGGCCTCACCTTAGATAGGCTTCTTCCTCAGGGTCCTCATGTTCAGACTTTCCCGTGGCCCTTCCATCTGCCAGGCATTAAAGTCCTGAAGTTGAGGACAGCTGTCATCTTCAATACTCAGAGGGATCAAGAGACAACCCCATAGCTATTGTTTGTGTGCACATGATAGCACCTTCATACCTTCAGGTACACTTCAGTGGAGGGGCGGCTGAGTTTAACACTTCAGAGAAAGCTGGGATATTTGGCACTGAGGGATAACAGGCCTTCCTGCAAGTATTCTTGGACTTCTGATTTGGAGAGGTGTGTTATAGGGAAGTTTCCAGCAGGAACTATGTGAATATTTGACAGTCAGCTGAATGAAAGTATGCATTCATCTGTATCTGATGCTAATGCTCTATGTTCGGAGTTGATGGCAGTGAATATCTTAGAGGATCCCAGAAAATAATCCTGTTGCCTCATAGTCATGTACAGACAGAGGGAGCTGGTACTAACATCATATATACTCTCCTTCCCTGCAAGGACATGGGGATGGCTGCATGCTGGGAGTACATTTCCCAGACTCTCTTGCATCCACATGTGACCATGTGACTAGTTCCTATTCATGGACAGTAAAGGGAAATATTAGCTACACTTTACAATATTTCTATCTCCTACTTTTCCTTGTTCCTTTCCCCTTCCAACTGCTTGGACAGAGAACTTCCAGAGTAGCAAATTGAGGTAGTAGACCCTCATTGGTCAGAGTCTTAGACCTCTTTTGATGTAGTATCTGGATGGCTGCCCTTTCATGCTAACCAAACTCCAGTCTCTCTGTCACATTAGCCACATTTCAGTCCTTAATGACTACACTGGTGAGCGGGTACCATGTTGAACATCACAGATAAGCAACATTTCTATTGCCACAGAAAGTTAGAATGTATACCCATTCTTTGTTACTCATTGATCCCAGGTCAAAACAAGATTGATATGGGGTTGCCAGACCTAAAAACACTTTGGTGTACATTGCCTGCTGTGTGCCAACCCCTGAACCAACAGACATAGTATGCCTTTGACGAATTCATAGGAACCGGCAGAGTGAGTTGGCTGTTGATTTCTCAAAATGCATTTTCAGGATCTTGTTGACATGGTAGCAACAGTAGGAAGGTTTCTCAGTTCCCCAAACCTCAGCTTGTTGCATGCAGCAGACCTGCCAAACCAGAGGTCTGATCACAGCGGCCGAGAAGATCCAGAGGGTAATAGTGATCTGTCCATGAATGTGATAGTGGTATTTTATTGGCAGTTGTCTTAGTCTATTTGGGATGCTCTAATAAAATACCACAGGTTAGAGAGCTTATGAGGGACTAAAATTTATTCCCACAGTTCTGGAGACTGGGAGGTCCAGGATCATGACACTAGTGGATTCAGTGTGCAGAGAAAGTCCTCTTCTAAAACACAGATGCACAACATCTTATTTGGTCTGCCATGAGTGAAGGGGCAGGAGCAGGGACTTTCTGTGGAGTCCCTCTATACAGTCACTGATCCCCCTCCATAAGGGTATTCATGATTGAAAATCCAATGGACCACACCTGCTATTTTCATCTCCTTGGAGACTTAATATTTCAACATATGAATTTGGGAAAACACAATCAGACAACAGCACCGGAATCACTGATGACTGTGACCTTGCTAAAGCCTATAGACTTGAGTTTCCTGAAACTGTGCCTCCTTGAAGTCATTTCAAAATATGTGCTGAGGCAGATGCTTCAGTGCCCTTAACCAAGGCAATGAGGATGAAAGAAGAGTGAGAATAGCTTACAAAGCAAATGAATGACCCAAGTAATGTTGACTTGTCCCTCTGAATGTGCCCTCACATTATCCTCCACCATGTGTGTTTTGTACTATACATTCTCCATAAGTTCTCTGTTGAATCTGCTTTTCCCTGGACAATCCATCCTGAGAAGGATGGAATTATGTGTGACATGTCTTCCAAATGCTCACATCTACCCATCTGGCACATGGAGTAATGCAATACAGATTTCCTCCCACTATTATATGTTGCCAATTGTGCAGTGAATATATTTTTCTGCCTCCTGAATTGTGTAGAAGTTGCTAGCGTGTATCTCATCAACCGCAGATATCCCAGGAGCCATGCATGTCAGGTAGAGGCAAAGGCATGTGAGCAGCATTGCTGTAAATAAACATTTTTCCTCCCTGCAGACTCACCTCCCATTAATATGCTAAAAAGAGACTCAAGCTTAGTGAGCCTCAGACTCACCTAGAGGAGCTTCAGCTCAGATCCCTAGGCTCCACCCTAGAGCTTCTGACTTGGTCATTCTGAGAAGATGCATTTTTGGCAAGTTCCTAATTGAAGCTGTGTGGCTGGTCTAGTGACTAGCATCATGAGAAACAGTGTAGAGTATGTGTGTTTCTGACACTCAGAAGTAAAGATCCTCTTACATGCCTAGAGATGTGTCTAACTTTAGGGCATACTCTCCTAGTTTGTATTCAAGTGTCGAATTATAAATTAATGCAGGTGTACGATAAAAGGGTCATTAAAATGAAAACTCTTCAAAGTACATATCATGTGTAGCTTTGGACAGAATTTAGACCTCACTCTAAAATAAAAAGGCCATAATTTTGGGAGTGGATATCCCAAAAATATATAACTGCTCCTCCCAGTTATAAAATGGGGTTAATCACAACCTCAGTTGCCTGGAACAGCTCTGTTTATAACTCACATCATGGACATTACTAATGTTTAAAGCAACTCTAAAGCTCTGAATCTGCAGCTGTTCTAGTTTAAACAGACTTTGCTGGACCTGCATACTGCTTTCTGCCTCTTGGACTCTCCTGCGATTTGACATGTGTTATTCATAAATCTCTGAATTCCAAATATTTGCGAGAACAGATGTGGACCTAAAGCAATAATTAACTCTTGATGATACTGTTCCCAGCAACAATGGATGTGTGTATTACATATGTAGATATGTATATATTTGCATACACAGTTATATTTATATATGTATTTGTATATAAAATATACTGTGTATGCATGTATATGTGCCTATACATAGAGATATGTGTGGTGTGTTTCATGTATGCATATATATATGCATATACATATCGATACATATCACATACATGTGGTATGCATGCATTATTTTCCTACTCCAGATCACCAGAACTGCTACAGATGGGCTTTTAGATTTTGAAGTGTTGACATGGCACATGTAGCTGTAGTTTAGCTCAGACCTGCATGGGGCTTTATCTTCACAGATATACTGATCACTCAATCCATCAAAGCATGTTATTGATTTAGGTGATATACAGAATGTCATGTGCACTGTCCTCTTGGAATTTATAATTTAGGAAGGAAGGCACTCTCAAGAAGGGACTAGAGGTTTCAGAATTTTCAATAACACCCCTACCCTTCTACTGCTCATTCTTCCATGGTGCCTGGCCAAGAAATGCCTCAATCCTGTATGCCAGCTCTCAGTATAAGAAATCCACAAAAGAGGCTTCAAGGCTGGGGCAGGTAAACTCTAATGCATTCCTCCAACTCACATTTCTCCAGTCTTGGTACAAGGTTCCATGACCTCAGCTCGAATCCCCAGAAGTGGACCTACTGGTTCTCAGGAGCCCAAGTCTAGTAAGGGTGAGCGAAGGGCTAGGCATGTATCCTGGGGATTCTAATCTCAATTCTGCTCCAGATGGCATGCATGCCCCAGACAGCTCATTGAAGCTCCATAATTCACCATATTTTCTCTCACCGAGATACTGTAATGTCAGTCTTTCAGAGTGGGTGGTGAGGAATACATGATAGAGCAAGGGGTGTTTCAGAGCCCTTTCAGATGTCCACCATGCTGTAAAGGACTTGGACTCTGCTGCAGTGCTATCTCTGTGCCACATCTAGAATGGCAATCCCCAGGTGAACCCTCTGCTGCTTCATAGGGATGGACCTCATCCTGGCTAATCATCCATAGTTCTTGTGCCTAACCTTGTGGTCTCTATTTTTGCCAGATCTTTGGAGAGAAGGTGTAATGGCAAATAGAAAAGAAGGGCTTAAGATTTCCTGCCATTTCTCCTAGAATACTCAACACTAAACACAAATACTATTAAGCACATTACTTCCAGTGTCTTCATATTGTGTGTATGTGTGTGTGTGTGTGTTTGTGTGTCATTACTGAGGCTCGCCAAGTGCCCACACATCCCACTGCCAAACACTTTCAGAATGATTGATTTTACAAGTCCAGGACCAGAACCCCCAATCCAATATGGTTTTTTAGTACAACTTTTGATTCTTTTTTTTTTTTTTTTTGAGACTAGGTCTTGCTATTTTTGCCTGTGGAACCGCAGGCTCTCATTGCCTGAGGTACCACAGACTCAAGCAATCCCCAGCCTCAGCTTGCCAGGTAGCTGGGATTACAGGCATGTGCCACCACACCCAGCTATATTTTTGGAATTAGGTCTCACTGCGGGGCCCAGGCGGGACTCAAACCGCTATCCCTAGTCCTGGCCGCTTCATAGGCTGAAGTTTACAGGCATGAGCCACCGTGCCCGGCCACCTTTTGATGCTTTATCCACTCTTTTGTTTAGATATCATCCACTGTATTTGTCCCTGTCTTTGTTAAAGGAAATAAAGCAAGACCTCTAGATCTACCACTTTCTTTCTGAGAGAGAAGTCATTTGAGTAGCGCTGGTCCATGATTTTACATATTGAATGAGCATCACATGTTCAGTTCATGGTTGACTTGTTGGGAATTTAGTTTCAGACAAGAGATCGCCTGAGAGCCAGAGACCTTGGAGAAGGGAGGGGGTTGCCAGTGGCAGTGTCCCGCCTAGTGACATCTGGTTGCCATTCCTAGGTCATGCATAATGACACCCTATAATCCTTTTGCACACTCTACAGGAAACATCCAAGACCTCAGGGTGCCTGTCAGCCCCTCCCAGCCTTACCCCTATAGTAATTTGCAGCTTCCCATGCTGCACCCATGGGCAGACTGGGTCTTCTTCCCCTCTAAGGGTGCTATATGCAGTCATCTATTTGGGAGAAGATATTCCTTACAATCTCTTCCCTATGCCCTCATCCCTCTGGTAATCCCCACATGTCCCCAAAGTTCATATAACCCAAAGTCCCCACTCCCTACCCCAGCTTTAGAGACCTCCCAGAGCCTTTTACAGACTCTGACTGAACAATTTTTCTGGGCAAAGCACTTTCTCACTATATTTCACATAAAGCTCAGAGCATCCTCATGAGGTGGCCTTTATCTCTGTTTTCATAGATGATGAAGCCAGGTTTAAGAAGGTTAAGTTACCTGTCTACTTTTTTGCAGCACTAAGCCAGAGCTTGTGCCTGGGAGGGTTTAATCCAAAGCTCACGCTTATAGTGTCAAGACCCTTCTCTTAGTTTCATGCAGTACACCTGCTGTCCCCTAGCTCCTCATGTCTAGCCTCTGGGGGAGCTCCCTTCCTGCTCTCTGCTTTTGGACTTCCTTGTGGGTCTGTGAAGTAGAAATTGTGTTGTCTTCATCTTAATACATATCTCTGGAACTTCACAAAATGTCAGATTTACCTAAGCTTTATAAATGAGCAGTGAGAAAAGAGCAGGGCTGAGCAGATAGAAGTGTCTAAGTACAGTCTTCATCTATGTAGAATCCGTGGTTCTCAGCAAGGCAGTAATGACATGTATGGAGGACCTGGACATCAGTCAAGCTTCATGAAAGGGGGGAAAGTGACCAGGAAATCCCCCTACACCCAGGGGAGGAGAGAAATAAGGGGGGACAGTTCATTTCACTTTTAGTCATATAGTTTTTATAGTACCATCAATGTTTAATTCTGCTTATTTAATAACAGTGGACCAAGTTGATTGTTTGCCTCCATGGAAGATAGCAGGACAGGTTTTAAGACATTCCACTCCCAAAAGTCATTTTTTTTTTTTTTTTACAAATGTGCTGCCATGAGGCAGCAAATAGAGCATGTGTAGAGGAGAAAGACCTTCTCATTGAAGTAGAGGGTGAGAGGGTGATGATGGTGAGTCTTCAGTTTGGGGAAGATAAATGCCTTCCTCAGGAAAGATGATGCCAGTAATATTTAGAGGCCCATTTTATATGTCAGTGTAGTTGATACATTCACCTAAAAGTCCATTAACCTTTTATCTTTTCATCTTCAAGTATGAGTGTGTCTCTATGACTTCGGCATTTTGCAAAAGCTAAGAGGCATCCAGAAAAAGCAAAAGATGCAACTACCTCAGCACACTTAGCTGATACATGTACAGGACTGAAGAGAAGAGGAGTTTGAAGCTCTTTTGCCTCCTCAGTTTTCTGGGCATGCATCCACATTGCCTTCCTTGTCCTGAGCCAACATCCTCTTCCTGCCCTTCTCCCTCTGCGTGTCATCCTTGATGCCCTCTCAGAGTAGTTACCAGTCTCTGGTGGTGCTCTTCCACTCCAAAATCAAGATCTCTGTGTCTAGGGACCAAGTGCAGCCTGGAAACAGAGACCTGACCTGTAGGTTGGGATCATTGTTTACAAAAAGTGATTTTAGGGGAGTCCTGTACTTCTCTGGTTCTCAGTTTTCACACCTACAGAGAGGACATGGGGGCTCTGTGCTTCTCACCTCCCATCTTTGCTGCTGTACTTCTCCCCAGTGAATGGAGCTTGTATCCTCTGAGAAGCAGGAAGACAAACACTAAATAGCACCATAATAAATAAATCTTAAAAGATGCATTTGATTCTTTCATCCTTTAGAAAGACTTTCTTTAACTCTGTGTCCTAAAGAAGCTTTCTCATTTGCTCTCCATGCTTTGACTGTTTTGTAAGAGCCTTGTTCTCTGGCTTGGCTGACTCATCACCCCATTCTTTCACCCCTTCATTAAGTACAATCCCATTCTTCCTTCCTCTGTCTCTTAGAATTGTTTTCTTGAAGGTCACCATTGACCTATATCAAATCTGTGTTTGTTCGTTTTGCCTTCTCCTTGATTTCCCTGTACTATTTCACACTGTACTGGTCAGTGTAACTATTTCGAAATAACTCTGAACATTTTCCTCTTTGATCTGCCACTGGAAAGACTCTCTCTATTTATTGGAGATAACACACTGCTTCTGGTCTCCTTGACTCCAGGCCATCACATCCATATGTTGTGATTCATTGTTTTCATTTGCTCAGGCCTGGTCAATCCCTCGGCCCTGCTACCCTCCTCTAACTCTACCTCTGCAGACAGAAGAATGGTGCTATGTCTGAGTTCAGCTTCTCTACACGGTTGTGGTCTTTGCCAAACAACTTACCTTGTTTAGGCTTTTGTTTCCTCATCTGTAATAGGAATGATAATAACTTCTACATCTAAGAGTTTGTGAAATTGAATAAAATGACCAAGACTCTTCTCTTTACATGTAAGATATGTGTGAGCTATTACCTGCCCACACTCCCCCCATATCCTGGTTTAGAGGAGCCATCTCATTTTAATGCAATTATCTACTTCCCCTTACTCCCTCTACACAAAGGCAGGTCAGTTGGCTACTGTGCAGGTGTGAAGTCAAAGCCACAGGAATATATGAACTTTGAATTTGACAGGCCTTCCTTGTAACCTGATTGTGAGGCTGTTAGCTGAGTAATTGTGGTCTGCCTTCTGACCCTCTCTGAGATCCAGTGGCCTCAAAGATTGAAATAGGTCCCCTGCAGTACCAGTGTGGAAATGAAAAGTATTGCACTCCTAGCATAGTGCCTGATGGGGTTCATACTCAGTATCTGATAACAGCCCTTATTCTCTTTAACCTAAAGAAATGATTCCTAAAGTTTTGATGAGTGATCAAGTTTGTACACCTTCCATCTCTCCCTTCCTGCCCATGGGTCTTGCTCCCCCGGGATAAGTGCTGCTTGACCCAAGAAAGAGCCTGGTTCTCAGTCTCTTCTTCCTGGAGTCCCAGGCCCCTCCCTTGTCCTTATTTCCAGCTCTCCTATTCTTCTAAGATCAGATGAACTCCAGCTTCATAAAATGTGTACTTGGAAGGGATTTTGATGCTGATCTAGACCCTGAGTGTGCCAGTCCATAATTGGTACTGTTATATGAGGTGTATAGGCCCAGCTAGCTAATGAACTTTAAGTGTGACCATTACTTTTGGTAGAATTGTGTGTGAATGTATTTTCCTGATGACTTTCTTTCCTGCCAGTCTTCCTTTGATAATGCTGCTATGGCTGCACAAGAACAACTCAATAAACTATGGTTAAATTTCTTGTTTAATATTCATGGAACCTGCATCTTGGGCACATTCTCATCCTTAGATTGTACCACTTACTTATTTTTTGACCCTACACAGAACCTTCTCCCACAAGAGATTCCTCTGCCTTGTGGAAATTATTCCACAAGTTATCTCAACATTGTCAGCTCCCAGCCCAGATTATATCCCCTGGGCACACTAAGATAAAATAGTGGTAGCTTGACTGGTTGCATAAAACAAGGAACCAGACCAACCAGGCACAGGGCATGCTAGCTGCTGGGTACTTAGAGACCACTGGCAAGTCAGCTGACCTCTCTGAATCAGTGGTTCCGGTCCACAAAGTGGGGATCACATTACTGGCCTACTAGTGGAGTTGTAAGATTAGAGAGCCTGGGTCAAGTTCCTAGCATGGCTGCTTGCCCAGAGAAGATATTGAAAATTCATGTTCCTTGGTTCCAGAAGCATTAGCAGCCTCCCAGTGAGAACACTCTGGAAATTATTGATGCCTATGCCAAAAACTTTGCAAATAACTTCTCATGCACACTCGGGCCTGTTGTAAAATCATTTTTTAATGTTGATTACTTTGCTATTCTTGCTTAACAGGAGGAAAAGTTGATAAAATATACCCCTGAGTTAGGGCTGTGGTTGTTATTTCCTACCTGACAGCCAGAAAGCAGTCTAAAAATTACCTTTCTCCCTTTACTTTGAATTTTCAAGAACTGATCAATTTTTATGTTCCCTAAAGAGGAGAATTCAATAAGGCAGTCTGGAATTTAGCTAATATTTTTTACTCATGTATTCATGGGTGGACCTTGATGGAATGTTAGTTCCACCTCTGTGTTTTCTGTTGGCCTTTTGAAAGTGACTCAAGGGGATGGAATGTTGAACAGTAGGACTGGATCAGAGCCAGGGTTGCTCCCACCTTTGCCACATCCTGCCTGGGTGGGATATTCCTGTGTTGGGGCCTTACTGTTCTCATCTTCTAAAATCAGAGTGTTTAAAGTCACCCTTAGTTAGTCAAACTTTACAGGACTTTTTAAAGTAAAATAGTTTATATATATATATATAAATTTGTCTTAAAAACTGTAGTTCAACATGAATACAAACAACATAGCAGCTGTCTATTTTCTGCTCATATTTATAAATTAGAAAACAATGTAGTAAGGGAAATAGTAACTAGATATTAATTGTTCTCTGTTTTACTTTTAGTTATGTTCACTGAGATAATTTTGATTATAACACTGTATATGTCTTGGGGGTATAGGATCACAAATGTATGTTACCCCACCACACCTACACCCAAGATACCTATAATCTTCCACTATAGTTCATTGGGGTCCCAGCCTATTTCACTCAGTACCAAACCCTCCAGTTCCATACATGTTATCATGAATGGCAAACTTCCATCACTGCATAGCTATACAGTATATCAGTGTATGTATAGACCACATCTTACTGATCCTCTCTTCTGTCACTGGGCACTTGGGTGCTCTCCGCAGCTCAACTATTGCTGGTAGTGCTTCAGTGAACACAGGGCTGTATATTCTAAGGGTCAGTGCATTTTGAGGCTGGTTTTGAGGATATGCATGACTTCAGACTTGACTTGAAACTTGAAGAATCCTATGAATTAGAGTCTTGTTTTAATGTCTCTTTTGATAATGAAGATAAAAAAGCAGAGAAATGGTGTTACTTTGGACCAAATCTCAGTTAATAAATAGACGGACCAGTATTCCAATTTGGGCAATCACGCTGCAGAGCTGGGAACTCATTGACTGTACAGTTAAGTCCTATTTTCTAGTATATGCTTATTCTTTCAGATAGCAGCTATTCGTTAGTCATTTACTAGGTGTCAGCTGGTAAAGCTATGCTTGTGTAAATCAGGCAGGCTTGGTTCATACTCTTCTAGAGTTCACTGTCCAATAATGTAAATGGAGAAGTAAAATAGTTATGCAGTGTGTTACATTCTGTGAGATGGAAAAGAAAGGGTGAGAGGTAGCCTTTACTTGAATTTATGATCTAGGAATTCTTCTTGGAAGGGGTAACATTTTAGGCTAAGAGCCAAGAGATGAGAAGTCTAACTTTTTGTAACACTTCAACTTGGCTATAAATGTGAACATGGAGCACAGAGAACAAACTCAATACATTTTTTTACATTGAAAAGGCATTCCATCCTTTAAGCCCAGCCAGGCAGAAAAATCCTCAATGGGGTAGAGGCAGATAGTCCTCTCTCTTAGTTGAAATTTTGTATTTCTTATAGCCACTATTAAATCACATCACTAGCACTCACCTAGTTGTTGAACCTTCACCCCATGTATAGTAGACTTTGTCTTTGCTGGTCTGGACTTTCAAAATGCTTTCTTAAAGGTTAGCCTTCTAAAATAGAGGTTAGAAAGCTGGGGAAGGGAAACTGAAGAGAGCAACATACATAATGATAAAGGACTGAACAAGGAATTAGAACCACAAAATGGGATAAATGGGGTAAAATGGCAGCAATAGAATTCCAGGTATCAATAATCACCCTAAATGGACTAAACTCAGCAGTTTAGTCCATGAACTAAACTCAGCAGTTAAAGAGACCAAGGGTCTGGATGGATCAGAAAATAGAAGTCTTTTTAATAAAAATGAGCCTTAGCAATGAGCAGGATGAACAGGATTCATGGGGCTTCAGTTTCAGGGGTGGGAGTTGCATGAACTGTTTTTTCCTGAAATGGGATACTCAACAGATAAAAATGATTCATTTAAATTTAGGTAATGTTAAATTTCTGAACTTCAGAAAGATTGATTTTAAAACTTTTTTGCACAGCCCATATCCTCAGTAAGAGTATAATGTTATATCCTGGAAATCCCTTTCTCTGCTTCCAGAATTTATGGTAGACTATTCAAAATATCTACAGTAATATTCAGTATCAAATACTCCAGGGAAACCCCATTTTTGAGTGATTCCACAAATATTCTGTGAACATCTTTGAAAGCAAATTTCTTGTTGACTTCTGCCACATCTCTTTTACATGCTTGATTAATTCCCTGTTTATCAAAATTTACAAATTCAGCCCACAAATATCATTTAAAATATTCATCAATAGGGTACAACTAAAGATTTAAAACTAGAAAAATTCATTAAGATGTAGGCTTTCATGAGAATGATTAAATAAGGTGAAATTATCATCAAGGGTTATTCTGGCCCTCACTGTACAGGAAATTAAAAGATGTGGGGGGGGGTGTTGGGGGGAAGAGATTGTTTACTTAGATTCTTTCAGTGAAGAATTAGACAGTAAATGTTTTAGAACTTAGAAGCCATATGGTTTCTATTCCAAGTTCATCTCTGCTGTTTTCTTCTGAAAGCAGGCACTGACAATCCATAAACAATGAGCATAGCTGTGTTCCAGTAAAACTGTTGTTTACAAAAGCAGGCACTAGACCCATGGACAACTTATAAACTATGCGGAGTGTAGAATAATTTGTTATTAAATGACCATTAAATATTTGTCAAGATGTATAGCAAATTGTTCAGTGTTGATTATAGTGTGGGTCAGAGTAACAGAATGTTATACTAGTAATAGAATTTATTACTAGTTATAATAAACAGCAATTGCTTTCAGAATCAGTGAAGAAAATGTTGATAGTCACATTCTGAAGAAAAAAATAATCATACTTTGTACTAATTTGGGGAAGCTTGGTGCAAATCAGTCACTTTACATTATGTTTTTATTATGCCTTTAGTGCAATCACTGGTATTTTATATATTCTTTGGAAGCAACAACTAGAAGTATAGAATCAGCCTTGTTGGATTTACATAAGAGCTCTGTCTTGAGCAAGCCCTCAGTCTTGAAAAACATCTAGACATAAAGTGGAGGTTCAGCTTCAGCTACACTTTGACCTCACATTCTAGACGGTCACCTTGCTGCACCCTGAGTAGTGTGGACACTTAGCCACATGTGAATGGTCTGCTACTGCTCTGAAACTGGACTTTTGTATTATTGGTGCATTGTCCTTTGGGATAGTTTTGACATAGATTATAAGGTGGCCTTACTCTTTTCTATCACTTGGTATTCACAAACACAACTGAAAGGAACCAGCAACTTACCTAAAGGTTTGTTTTGCTGAATGTTTTCTTCCAGGTGATGAATCGAGGTTGGGGGTGGCTTGAGCATGGAGTCAGTGGCCTAGCACAGGTCTTGTGATCTGAAGTTCTCCAACTTCATGATTCAGCTGTCAACTAGACTCAGTATTCCATAAGGTTCAACTCCTTGAATGGTCAGATGAAATGAATGAACACAACTCACATGAGTGATTCATCATCCAAGTTCTGTTCACTGAATTCAGTGAAAAGGAACATAAAACTCAGGTCAGAACTTATTTTAATGAAAAAGGAAGCAGAAACCCAGCTGTGGACATTGAATGACCCATCTTCTACTTGAGTCTAGAATCCCAAACCAGACACCCCACCTACCGTATACTGTTTCAGAGAATCTCTTTTTCAATGGATTTCAAAAAGCAATTAAACGCAAAACTACAGTTAGTTTCCAATTTACTCCTAATTAGAGAAAAATCCTTTTAAAACATGTAGTGAAAATAGGTTTTAAATTTTCAAATACTAAATTGTGGATTGGCAAATATATATGTAGTGAATAGGTGTTTAATTGTTCATCATGTTGCTAGGAAAAAAGTCAGTGTCTCTATTTTGAAAATTGCAGTTATTTTATTGCCTATCCATGATTTTAATGAATTCTCTAATAAATATCATAGGACATGTACACTTTTTTTTCCTTTGAGCCACCTAAAAGAGGGGCATAGGTGCTCTAGCATCTAAATTTGTTTACTTGTTCATCCACTAACATTTAAAGAAGCACACCACAGTATTACCAATTCTAGGTTATACACTGAGAACTAGGCATCTCTAACTTACCGTGTGATTTTAGGCTGACTGCTTGACATCTCTGGTCTCCCTTGCCCTGCTGATCATATATGAAAAACATACCAAAATTCACAGCCTCAGGAAGATCCCAAGAATCCTTTTTACCAAGTTGCCTTCCAAATGTTTTTAGCTCATTTGCAATGCCTTCTGTAGTCTTTGAGTATGTGGATGACATTCCAAACTTCTCAGTAAGGTGTTTGTGTCCCAGGAAAATTTAAGCTACTGAAATTAATGAGAAGCAGCACCTGATTGTTGTCTTTGTTTTCTTCTTGTATTACCAATGAGTTAGAAGAAGGCATGGTTTTGGCTCTAAGTCAAAAGCAGTTTCAGTTTCATAATGTGTTCTTAGATTTTCTTTGCTTGGGAAATGATTTCTTAGTAGCAGGAAATAGAAGAAAGGACAGGAAACAACTATGCTTTTTTAAAAACTCATTTTAGGGAAGAAAACTATTTGAGAAAACTGTTTGCACAACACATTGCCCATTGATAATGCAACCATGTTCAAATGTTTCAATTGAGTGACTTCGTCTCATTCCCCAAGGAAAAGCCTCCATTTCTCTATTCTTACCTTTGTTCAAAATGCTGCACATTCATCCCCATCCCTATTTGACTTTTGAAAATAAAAGTCCAAGCACCAACGTCCAGCACTGCATTAGTCATTAATAAATGACAGTGAGCATTTCAAATATAAAACATTATATAAATACTTTGGATAATAATGAGAAGACTAAGTCACAGAGGAGGGGGAAATAAATGAGCTATTTGATGTTCACTTACTATTTGGAGCTCTTTGGGGAATGTCTTGAGTGTTCATCTGCTTTGGCTGCCACAAGATATAACCATGTGCTTTCTCTCCTATTCTGGACACAGGAAGTTCAAGATTCAAGATATAGCAGGAATCTCTTCCTGACTTGCTATTGTCAACATTCTCCCTGTGCCTTCATGTGAAAGGAGAGTGGGCAGGGGCCAGGGAACTTGGGTATTTCTTCCTTTATTTATTTATTTTTTTACAAGATCACCAGTTCTGTTGGATCAGGTCTCCACAATATAACTTTATCTGACCTGAGTCATCTCCATAAATACACTGTTTCTAGTAAGATCACATCACAGCCCAGGGGCTTCAGCATAGGAATAAGAGAGCACAGTAGTAGCCTGTGGTAAGAAATTGAACTATTGCTTGTCTAGACATCAGCTGTCAATTGACAATATACTTTCTTACCTCACCCTTTGTCACAGTTGGTCCACAGGCAGTGGAAGTGTTTCTAGTCTTCCCTTCTGAGGACCATGGAACAGGGGGGATCCACTCATATCAGGGCTAGGGACTTAAAAGGCAGGTGGGAAGGTCAACAAGATTATGGACTCAAAGACCAAGTAATCCAGCCAGCCTGAACATTCCACACAGGTTCTCAGATGAGTAAACTGAGGGTCAGAAAGGTAAGAAGACTCATTCTAGGTCTTCTGATCATCACTGGCCAGTGTCAACTTTTGACACCCAATACAGGACTCAGTAAAGTGGTAGATGTGCACATTCAGAGGAAAAGTTATTCTCAAAATGAGTCCCAGCTTCACTGGCTAGTCAACATCTATTAGAGTATCTGCAGTTACAAGAAATTTATGGACTATGATTCTGATCAGGAAATTGGGGGATCACAGATGAGTAATGAATTGGTTTGGTGACTAGGCATGGTCCTTGGTGATGCAAGCAGCCTCAGAGTAGGAATTAGCCCCAACCTCACTGAGCCTACCTATGCATGAGGGACTTTACATCTGGAACTTATCATCTGGAACCATTCACATCACACAAACTGACACCCAGGTTCCCTCCTTAAGAGTCCTTATATACTATTTCAGTTTGATTCTGGAGCACTTCTGGACTTACTCTAAGGTTTGAAGGGAGCTAGATTTTTAAAAAGTTCTAATATGTGACTTTACTGAAAATGTTGAGTATATCATAAATGCAAGGGCAGTCATTTTGGAGGGGAAGTATGAGTAAAGTCCCAGTGTGATTTCTCAGGGCATTTTTGCTAAACCTTTACCATTAGGAGCTTTAAAAATATCTGGAAAATGTTCTATACTGTGCCAGATAACTCAAGTTAGTAGCTTTGTGTGGATTTCACAGGACTATGAACTTCTTGGCCTAATATTTCTAAACCATGTATATAAAAATGTATCTCAACTGAAGCAGATTTTAATTTCAATTTCAATTTTACAAAGAAATGTATTTGCCATCTCTCCACATGCCAAAGCAACAGTGTTTGAGGCTTTTCTGGAATAAGTCATCAGTGTGGTCTCTCATCAGGGCTTTTTAGAGAATCTTTGACATGTCATTGACAAGACAATTAGCTGCCACCTCCACGTCTATCCTAGCAATGTGGCTTCTTCCTGCTCTGACATTGAGGGCGTCCTCCCAGGTGTGGACAAGGTAAAGGGCCATTTTGGTGGTGTTGTCAGCTGTGAAGGACTGTCTCTCAGTGATCCATGCTTCAAAATGGTTATGATTTGGTTCTAGTCAACCGATATCAACTGCCTTCAGGAACTAAACTGGGCTTGGCATGGCAACTTTACCCAGAGTCTACCTCCTGGAGCCTATGGTGCTTAAGCTCTCTGTGTCTTTCTTTCAGACCTGCTATTTCTCCTAGATCAAATATATATTTCAGTAGAGCCTGGAAATAAGAAACTAACATGGAGAACAACAACTTCAGATAGATCCAAGGGAACCCAACAGAAAACTGTTCCACAAAGCACAAAAAAAGAACAAAGAGGGTTTAGGATGAAAGTGGGCTTGTTCCTCAGAGATCGATAAGTGGTTAGTCCCAGCTCCCAGGACTTCTTTTGTGCAGGACTGTTCTACCAGCGAAGCTCCTTGAAAGTTTCCTAACTACAGGGCTCTGAAGCCTGAGGCTGCAGGAAGAGAGCACTTCAGCAGCTGGGGTGTTGACTCCACAAACTTCATGACCTTGGATATTGCTGCTCTCAGGTTAGTGCTGGTTTCTTTCCCAATTAACTGGGACCAGTGCTGTAAGTAAAGAAATATTTTCATCTGTATGCAGATATGCAGACCAGCACAGACATAAATAGTTAGGGATTCATGTGAAATAACCAAATCACACAAATCTGGCAATACTCCCATCCTTAGGAAGCCTTCAGTTTAACAAGGCTTGACTACAAGTATTATTCTATGCCAAGGATCTGCAGAAGCAACTAGCCCTTCAAGATTTTACGCGCATACTTCCTGTTATGCTCATACAGCAGTTTAGCATTTCCATTGTTATCTTCTGGAATTTGGGGGGAAAGAACCTTTTATTCTCTTGTACTCTAGCTCCAGGTTCTGGGTTTCACTGTATCCATGCATTTTATGGATCATCTCACTATTCACTGCTTTGGCTCCTGCTATGCACACTGGTCACATTCCAAACCTTCCTTCCCTAGGGTTTCACCAGCATTGGCTGTGGTCAAGGAAGATGGTGTTTGTGATTTGGAGTGACTAGACTAGCTGACAGCACAAATTGCTTCACTTCTAAATATCTTTTCCCTTGGTAGGGTCTTTGAGTGTAGCCCCTCCTGAAACTTCTGCCTATCTTGACCTTTCTGCAGGATCTTCTCTATCCTGAGTTTCTGAACCCCTCTCCTCGTGAAACCAGGTGGGGAGAGGGAGCTAAGCCAGCAGCTTCAGCTTAGCTGCAGATCACTCCATGGGGTGGGGGTCCTTCTACTCATACTGGTGCACACTGTGAGGCCAAACAAGGTATTTTTAAAACAGCCAAAATTTATTTTAAAACCAAAAAGATAAAAGAAAAATATAAATATAAACAAGTTTTTAATAAACTATGAATCCCCTTTACCAAATATCTAACCAGATCCCAGTCATTCCACAGACCCCATCAGAGTTCTGAAAAACATGTCTCTCTTTCAAGGCATGGGAACTCCAACCCAAGAGACAAAGGCTGCCTCTGAGGTAAAATCAAATCCATCTAAACTCATTCTACTTTTCCAAGTCTTTTCTTTTTCCTTAGTATATACATACCTAGAATTTAGGTTTGGAGATCTCTGTTCTTTTCTCTTTAGCAAAATGTAGTTTCCATGGATTTCTTCAGCAACTTTTCTTTTTTAAGGGATCCAACTCTTTCAAACTAAAATCTTCCAAGTCCTTATCTGCTGCACCCGACAGTTTTCTTTTCCCAGCACAAACCTGCCTCTATTCACATCTTGCTAAAAGAGCAGCATCTCTTCCATTGGCCTGTTTCCATACTTTCTTTTAGTCCCAGTAGGTGTGACCCCCAGCCAGGTGCTCGCTGGGCCCAGCTCCATCCTTTCTCATCCAAGGTCACGTTCTTTTTCTCTGTCTGTGTCCTGTGTGTTGCTTTCTTCTTCTGATGAGTGCCATTGCCCACAGTGACTATCATCCAGGACCTTCAGGGTCCAAACACTCACCATGCTTCAGCATCTCCCACCAGACTCTGCTCACAGTGCTCCCAAGTATCTTTCACAGAAAAACATATTTGATATTATTCTATCCCCATTCACTCTCAAATGACTCAAATGATGGAGACCTTCCCTCCAAACCACAACAGTTTCCCATGTCCAGCTTGTTTAGAGTGACTTTGGTCATTGTCAAATAACTATTATTTTTTAAGTAGCATTTTTATTGCTATCTGGTTGGTTTACAATGCTGTTTAAGACTGGGGAGTTACAGATTCACCCCTCTTTAGATGTGTGTTACCCCATGTACCACAAAAACACCCACAATACTCCACAATGGTCCAGTAGGTCCCCCCACTCTACTCTGATAGTGATAACTTCAATTCTGCAGATTTTTTTGGGTTTGTTTTGGTTTAGTTTTCTCGGTTTTGTTTCTCTGTATTCTATATATGAGTGAAATCATCCCATACTTGCCTTTCTCTTCCGATTTATTTCAATTATCATTATCCTTTCCAGTTCCACCCATGTTAATACAAATGGCAAGACTCCATCTCTTCTTATGGCTGAGTAATATCCCATTGTGTGGCAACTTTCTTACCCACTCCTTTGTTCTTGGGGATTAGGTTATTTCCAGAGCTTCGCTATTGTGAATGAGTTTGAATTGAACCTAAGAGTGCATATATTCCTAAAAGTTGCTGTTTTGCATTCTCTAGGTAGGTAACTAGGAGTGGAATTGCTTTATCTTGACTATTTGAGAGACTTCTATGCTGTTTTCCACAGGGGATGGCCAGCCTGACCTTTGCTATATCACTATTGCTCTTGGTGTTTACACTGCCAAACAATTGAATTACTTTTGTTTTATTCCACCCTTGTGCTACTTTATTCACAGAAGACAGTGAACTTTAAGCCATAGGTCAGTAGGGGCCATCCCTGCAGCAACAGATGCTCAGATCCAGGTGCAATTTGACCTCCCCATACATTATTTGCAGACTGGTACAGCAGCCTCTTCAGTGGAGATGTGGTAGGAAGACAGTCAGAGAGGGGAACAGCATGTGGGTCCCATTTCCCTTGTGTTGTTCATGCCAAGGCCCTTAAGTCAATAGGTGCCATTAATCTTACCTGAGGTGTCCACTCATGGCCAAAAAAGACCTGTAACAAAGCCACAGATGCTATTTACAAACCCAGACATCTTTTCACTTTCTCGTGAATCTCCAGCAAAGTTTTGTGATTAAGCTCTGTTTTAAAACATAATTGCTGATATCAAGCGAGGTGGCTTTCACAGGCCCAGCAGTTGGAAGCATGTGAAATCACAGTAAGGACACTCTGGAAGTTACAGAGGTAATGCCATCATCTTTTTGTGCTGGCCCAGGAGCTGGCACAGGTCTTGTGGGGACACCCACTCTTTACCGTCCAGCTCATAGTGTTTTTTATCAGTGCCTCACTAAAGGGCTTTCTGACACAGGTCAGAAAGCTAAATACATCACCCATTTGCCTGTGTGCAGTTCAAAACACACTTCCTTAATAATCAAATCAAAAGTTTCCCCCTTTTCTCTGGTTCCTCTTTCTCAGACATCAAAATAAAGCCTGCGTTTGAGCAGATGCCTGCCCAGGGATCCTCTTTTCCCACCTTCCAGTTGAGGGCAGCAGCCTTTCGAAGGAAGCCACATTTGAAAAGGCAGGGGATTCACTGATTCACCAAAAATGAACATGGAGCCAGATGCTTGATAGCCAAGCACATTCCTTCTCCAACACCAGAATTTGTGAATGTCAGAATGTATGATCTCTTAAAGTTCTTAGATGTAAAGCAAACTCTTTCAATGGTATTATTGCTATTTAAGATTATTCTTTGTTGTGGGGATGGCATGTGCCTAATAGTTCTACCCCACTAGATGCCCACAGCACTCCCTGCTTCCCTATTTGACCACCACAGACTCTTCAGACACTGTCAATGTCCCCTTGGGGCAGGTCCCCTTCAGTCCCTGTTGAGACCCATGCATGAAAAGTGAGGTTAAGGAGTGGGTGTGGGTAGCTGGGAGAACTGTACGTAAAGAGAGCCAGACAGTGTGGGTCATGATGACTGGGAGGCCACAGTATTTGCTCAAAAGTAGATCATGTATTCAGACATAGAACTAGTGACATGGGATGGTTCTGAGCAAAATACATGAGATTTCCTGTCATGGAGCCTCAGGAGCCATTTAAATAGGAAATATTAAATTGGTAAGAGTCTCCTAGAGTCCTGGTACCATGGGGGAGAACACCTACCCAGCATCTCACCTCTTTGTTATTTGAATGTTCCAATTTGGATTGTATATGTATTCCTCTGTCCTTCTAGTATAGTGTCTGACACTTATGAGATACATACCCAGGGAAGGAGAGAGGACAGCTGCATAGGATAGACCCATGACCTAGTGGTCCACATAGGTATACGCTGAACCCCAGAAACCTTGTCTTCACACCTTGCTTCTGCCCTAAACTGGCCCCATGTCTTCAAGCCTGTGAGCTGGGAAATGCTGGCAATCACTTCCTGTCCCCACCTTGACTTCTTCTTCTGTCAGGTGTCAGTGTAAACAGGAACTACCTTGTAGAGTTGACTTGTGAGTGTGAAATAAGGGGACATGTGAACAGCATGTCCCTGGTACCTGGTATAATTGGATTATCATTGTTCTCATTGGTGTGTGAGATGGATGAATTTTGCATTCCAGGTGTGGAAGGTTAAATTAATCAGACTGTTCTCAGCAGGTTCGCATCATGGATCTGGACAAGGCTTGATTCTCCTTTTAAGTTTGTATTTAATCTTCTTTCTTTCATTTTCATGACCCTTCCCAGTCATAGAAAATCATTCTAATGTACTTAGTGTCTTTTCCTTTGCATGTGTGATTAAATACATGCTGTTTCCTCTGCACAAATCTTTAATTTTCTAACTGTTTGTTAAACTATGTTTGATTTTCCCAAAACTTTTTGCTCAGCCTGTGGCTCCTTATCCCTATGCTCCTCTGCAGCTACATTATGGTCAGAGATGTCCCTCATTACATGTTATCTTTGTACTGTCCCTATGATAAGCACTTTTGTCTCCTACTGTCTGCAAAGAACACACAGAAGTCCTCAAATGGTTAGCCCATGACATAGGCATGGGGATTAGTAGAGGACCTGTGCTGTCCCCACTTTCCCACCATGCAGAAACCAAAATTAGGACATTCCAAATCCTCGGCCTCTCTGCATTGAGATCACTCACACCTGCAGTTTTAGAGCAGAACACCCATCTATTCAGTATAGAAGTGATAATTCCTTCTGTGCATGCATAATTCTGTGATGCCTATTATGTGTGTATCAGTCCCTACAACACCCTCCATTTCGGTTACACTCTAGGAGGATAGAGCAAACTCAGTCTAAAGTTTGCCATTTATTCCAGAAACCATTTATAAGCATACTCAGCCAGGGGAAAGATGCTTGACATCAAGTCCAGGAGAACCAGACACAAACATCCAGAGTCCTCACTTGTGGAGTAGCCCCAGACACACTTGAATCCCAGCTCCAAGCTGTGACCACACCTCCAAAGTGCTGCCAGAAGGGCATGTGCATTAGATCCTCATGTCCGGGACTTTTATGGGGCCAGTCATATGGGCAGCCCATACCTCAGATGTGACAAAGTTCCACAAGAGAAACAGATGGTCAGCATGAACACTGCTCTTTGAACAGTTTAGGAATAGTGAGTTGTTTCTTATTGATTCTGAGAATGGTTGGGGACCTAGCCAAAATCCTGTTCCTTGAAGCCAGCCCAGAGCTGCCTGGAGAGAAGAGCAGTCAGCCCCCATGGAAACTCTTTCTTGCATGTGTACATCTAGCATTTGTCACGCACTCATGATAAAGCAGGTAACACTGTTCTCTAGTTTTAATGAGTCAACTGATACTTAGAGAAGTTAAACAACATACCCTCAGACACAGAACTAAAAAGAAAGCACTATTAGCAAATAATCTCTTTTCAAAACCACCTTCAAAAATATCTCTGCTTGTTTTAGCAATGAAACACAGATATGATCAGCTTCTCCTCTTTTGCTGAAAATATCTTGGCCTGTTAGTTCCTGATTTTGGAAGCTCTTTTGATTTGGAAGCTCTTTTGGAAGCTCTTTTAGAAGCTCTCCTTTTAGAGAAGGGCCTTAAGTAATTAAATTGACATGAGTCCAGGGTGAGGCCACCACTAGTCCTCTACAATGAGGTTCTTGAAACAAAGACTGCAGAAGCTGAAACTTCTTACAGCAAGTATAAAATTGGACAGTTCATTATTATTTTGCAATCAATTTAGACAATAAATCGTGTCTTTTTTTTTCTGAGCCTTTCTCTGGTTGAGAAAGAATAACTCACTAGATAGTGATTTTGGTTTTATTGCCATTATTGATGCCAACAGTAATGCTTACAGATGCTACACTTGTCAAATGGCACCTAACTGGTAAGTGGTGCAGCAGACACTGAAATCAAGCAGCTACCAAGCCTATAGCATATCTGTGCATTCTGCTTTCACCCAGAATACTGGTCTAGAACTGATTCAAATGAACCCAGATGGGGAAGCAAGTGACCATGAACTAAGCAGGAGAACAAAGGACCAAGTCGGTAGGGGACCCACCTGAAAACTTTAGGTCATCTCAGCACTGGTTGAGCTTTATCCATCCCTCATCTTTGTGTCCCAGTCTACAATGAGATTAATAGCTTCTTCTCTACTGACTGGACTGTATCATTTTGAAGTTATAGAGCACAATAAGTGCACAACTAGTTTGAGTCATTAAAAAGGACTTTGTTGTCACTCCTTTAGTCTTTTGGCAGAAAGGTGTTTTTTTTACAGCATGATGTGAAAAACCCAGGGGGCCATCTGTGAACATGGGCTGGAATGAAGGATGGATGTCTATACAGGTTGGACTCCTAGAAGCCCCTTTTTCCAAAGTATCACCCTTTGTGGTTTCAGGATAGTGTCATGAATCTTTGACCTTGCTCTAGCTATGTGTCACATACCTTGGGGAAGATGAATGCTTTATTCATAGTACAAACTGAGATTCCCAGAATTAAGTCCATTGACCTGTGTCTGTCCTGTGTTGGCTAAATCTCCAGCCATCTGTCAACCCCTGCTATCTGGAAATGCCCAGTGTTCACTGTCTGTGCCCTGGTCACTTCCCATCCTTGTAACTCAGTATGAAGCCAGCACTGTCTGGACCCTTTGGGAAGGCAGTGTGGGGCTGGAGGTCTCCACTGGCTGATACCAGAAGGGCCAATGCAAGCAGGATGAAGATGCTGCTCTGCCGTTCAGCACTGCATGTGCATAAATGAATCTTAAGAAAGCTCTATAGATCTAAGAAGGCAATGTGTCCACAACCAGATAAAGTAATGAGCAAAACCAAGAAGTACTTTTTTGAATATTGCATTGTGGGGGATGGACAGCTCCCCCACAGATTTGCACCATTTATTAAGCACGTGCATAGGAAATATGATTCAACCAGGCAGGGACTCCCTCAATCTCCAACCTCATTTAAGACTTTACTTTTCAGCTTTTGTCATATTGGCCCACTTAGGGCCAGGTAACTCTATCCTGCAATTATGAAGATAGTATTTAATTAGTTTTGGTTGCGAATCAAGGAATTTTCTGCAAACCTGGCCAGCAATGCTGATAGACATTAATGACTGAAACGTGTGATTAAAACATCTGTCACTGTCAAGCAGGGTCGATGCAGGGTGGGGATTGGCTCATCCATGGAAATGCAATGAGGGCCAGAAAAGCCAAATTACCCAAATGTAATGTTTCCCCTAATCTTTAGGGGCCGGAGCTGACAGTGATGGGTTGTAAACATGCACCGATGAGCAGTAATGAAGTTGCTACCAGATCAGTTCGGCATAGGTTTTTCAGGCTAATTAGCTAGACAAAAATGTTAATTTAATCAAAGAAACATGTATTCATTAAAGGTGTGTAAGAGAGCTGGAGGAGAAAATTGGCTCAGTCATTGAGGAGGTAAAATTATAGCTGCCACCGAAGTCATCTTGACTTTGCAAAATCATCCCTCAATTTACTGCATGGCTTAGAAAATAGACTTGGGTGGGCAACAGCATATCATGTGGTCTTTTTCTGCAACTCCAGTTCTTGTAGAAAGAGCCTCTGCAGAGCCATGTAGAATAAAAAGTGAATGCTTATCTCATTTTATCCCTGGAGGATTAATTGACTCCTGTAGAAATGTGCTGCTTTGATTCAGGGACTGTTGCAAGAGAAACATTTCTCAGTATTACCGAATTCAGACCTTTCTGTTTACAGGAAGAAAAATGAGTCACAGAGAGGCTATGCCACTTGTGTAAGGTCACACAGCTTAATATACTTTCATTTCTCTCCTTGGCACATGGCTCCCTGTGTAGTCAATAAAATGTAGCTTTTGAGTTAAATATTGCAAAGGGTATTTCTCCTTTTTGTCACTGGGCTGATAATACCCTCAGACTTTATTTTGCAAGAGACATGCATCTTTAAGTAGTATGATCTACCATACTCATAATGAGGACAATGAGAAAAATGTGTTAGATACATACAATTTGATGGTTTATATCTTGGCATGGAGTAATACATGAGAAAGTGCTGGAAGCAGCAAGGCAATATATTTAGATATCAACTCTTGCTATGCCATGCACTAAAATTATTTTTCTTGTGTTCTGTTGAATATCTGCTTGGCAAGGGTTGTAGAGACATGAGAGTTTCTTTTCAAGTTCTGTATATTATTGCCAGCAAATGTCACCAGCATTCAAGTATGCTAACATCTGTGGGTTATTGACCACTTGATAAATTAATTCATTTATCTACCTATCCATTTATTAATCCTATCAGTACTTAGAAGAGAAGTTTGAGGTGGAGAACTTGTTCAGTTTAGGCCTTTGGAGATTGATCTGGCTTGGGACAGTGTGTCTGAAATTCTGTTGTCAGGCTAAGGTATTTTTTTGTCCAAATAATTGCCTTGCATCCTCTTCTTGAGCTAGTGACAGTCTGTTTGTGTTTTAGTGCTTGTTTACTGTTCTCTCAAGAACCATCCCTAGCCCTCACACCAAGTAGGGAGCATGATGTCATCAGCCTGCTCACCAAGACTTCACTCACCCAAAGTGAAGCAGCCAGTTTGGTGACTACCCTCACAGAACTTCACTTACTCAAAATGTGTCCAAGAATAGCCTACAACCTAATGGGTCTGGATTGTAGAATTGAGGCTGCCAGAAGGGTAGGGTGCAGGTGGGGAACAGAAGCAGGAAGAACCCAATGGACTCTGGTGGAGGACTCTGGGTGTTGAGGGGGTGCATGTAGTGACATATATTAGAAGAGCTATGAACCAGTACCTCTCAGTGTTGTAAAATGGAATGACCTCATTAAAAATAATGCAATTTAAATACATTTTTAACTCAAATTGTTACCTATTTCCCAGATTTAATCAATGAGAGTCGGGGAGGAACTATAAAGTTGATTTTACAAGTTTCCTAGGTGATTCTTATACATTCTGAAGCCTGGGAATACCCCACTAACTTTTCAGCTCTCTAAACAGTAGACAGACAAATGGAATATTTGGTATGCATTTGTTGAATGGATTAATGTTTGAATAGGTGAATTCTGATCTTAAAAAATCAATAATAAAATCATAAGAAGTCAGAAATAAGATCATAAGAACATGCCTAAAGACTTTAACTTAAAACTTTGCCTGTACAAGATCTCATTTCTTATCTGGGGTGATGCAGAAGCTTAGGAGTAATCTAAATGGGAATATAAAAGAGTTATGGAAGATCCTCTCATGTACCACTGTGACTGAGATGCATGTTTGGGGTGCAAAGACTTGCCTATTCCCCAGTGCTCACACAGAAGCCCTGCATTTAGTTGAGTCTGTGGTTCTTCCTTTTACCCAAATGCTTCCCACCCCCCTATGCCCCGCATCCTGGTTCACCCATGAAGCCACCTAGCTGTTTTTGTTGTCACACCTCCCAAGGAAAGGTCCAAACTCTCTCACATTTAATAAGAATTAAAAATAAATCCACTTTTCAGTAGTTCCCACTAGTAATCACCCCACTAGGAACTCTTCCTTTGAACTGAGCATCCAGTTCATGCAAAGTGTCTCATCAAAATGTCAGGGTACTGACAAGTTCAAGTTGCCCCATACAACTGATCTGATCTGATCTGATCCATGATGGCCAGCCTCATGAGGCCAGCCTCATGGCTGGAAAAAGATAATGTAATCCACTGTCCCATATTTTATTCACCCCACTCAGGCACCACCCTTTGTGCTACAGTGGATCCTCCAACATGTCCCTTTCAATGAACTTTTAAAAACAGGCTCCATTACGAAAAGCAAAATTCATAACTCATGGAATACTGGGTTTGATGTCCTCCTAATATGACTTTTCAATTGTAATTATATCATCTATATATTATGCAATGTATGTTATATGAAAATCTCTCGTTTACATATGATTTTTGATGCCATCCTTATACCCTCTAAATCACCTTTTATAGACTCGTGTATTTGGATCATGTTTTGAAATGCAACTCCTAGATTGTTTGAGTAGATTTTTTGATTCTCCTATTAAACCCCAAAAGGGAGTCTTCATAATCATTTTAAAGAAATGTTTGTGGTCTAATGTAAGTGAACACAAACATGCCATCTTTATAATCTCTTAATTATTCTGCAGTATTATCTCTGACCAAACAGGTTTGATGCATCTTCTCTGTTAATATCTTGCCCAGAACTACTGGATTATTTTTTTAAGAAATGACAGATGGTAAATAGGTTGCTGAGGTTGAAATTAAAATTTCCTTATACATCTGGCAAGTTTAATAGCACTCAAAGTCTGTTCTATTGCTGTGATTAAAAAATACCAACAACATTAGCATCTAAATTTTATGACTTTTTTAAGAAAACCAACTTCTGGTAACAGACGGGAATGACTGATATTTTTCCAGCAACAAAAGGGATCCCAAATTGGTGCCTAGATGTTTAAATCTGGACCAGAGGGATATAACTGCTAATAAACATTTACTATGTGGAATGCATATTGATATATACGTATCATTATATATACACACATGCCTATGTGTATATTTGTGTACATATGTGTGCACATAACTATGTGTGTATGTGCACATCTGTGTATGCATATGTGGTTATATGTGTGCGTGAATGTGTTTGTCTATGTCTGTATGTGTGTGAATATCTGTGTGTATATGTGTGTGTGTATATATATATACATATATATATTTAATTTTTGTAAATGACAAGCAAGTTTTGTAGTCAGCACTTTGACCTCCTTAGAAGATGTTTGAATGAGCCCTCCAAATCATTGCAGCTGCACATTTCCTGGGCTTGGCGCCAGGCAGCTAAGAGACTCCCAGTAGCGTAAAGAAAATTACATGTAAAGGAATTGAAGGCTTTTGCCTGAGAATGCAACTGAGACAATGCATTGGGAGACTGGATTTGTGGACTCAAAATGACACCACACTTGATTGAGAGTGGAAAGATCACCACGAGGGTTCTGAATTAGAAGAGCATATTTGTGAGATTTAGGGACAGTAGGAAATTGAGCATTTTCAGAAAGCCATAAATGAGTTAATGTAGTGTTCAGGACAAACTGTGAGTTGGGTTCCCAAAGGAGGTTTGTTGGTATCACCTGCTGTAGGCATTGCCCTGGTCTTTCCTGCAGTTCTCACCATATGCTCCAGCCTGCAAGTGCCATTCTCTGGTTTCTCCATAATATAAGGATCCATTATTCTGTGAGATGGACTTTGGCTCCAGCTTCAATTTTCAGATGGGCAATTTACAGCAAGGGAGAGAAGCTGAGGGGAAGATGGAAAGATCTCTTACAAAAATAATTTCCATATGCAAAGAGTCTATAGTAAAAAAATACTACAAAGGCAAATACCCCCAACTCTTTTATCTCCCCAGAAGCTCTCCATCACTACTCCAGCTCCTTCTGTGCTTTCCGAATGCCATCCCTGTGGAGAACATGGGGCCTACATTGCATTCATTGGCCATCAGTCATTTTCTACCCTCCCACTTATTTCTCCTTCCATTTACTCTAGGGAAGCCCTAACTGAACTGTATCCTACTGTACCCATTTTTTAAAAATCTCTATATGCTAATACCACTTAGTATAATCATGGCATCCAAATAGGCAAATAGGGACCATGGCTATTGTAGAAATCATGCCAATAACAACAGTTTACAGTAACTGAGTCCTTTGTAGTAGCAGGCATTGCTTAAGCTTTCTTGAAATTGACTCCTTACATACTCTTTGAACCACCCCAAGAAAACTACTTTGATTTCCTACACTCAAGAGGCCTGGAAGATAAGAATAGTTAAGGAAGTTTCCCAAACTCACAATAAAAACTCAATCTAGATGATCTATGCCCATGGCCCATTCTCCAGACTCCCATCCTCAGAAGGTGAAAAGCAAGAACAGTCACAGCTGGCCTACATGGAAAGGTAGAACACATTTCCAACTGCCCTGGAAAGTTAAGTTCATTTTAAACATCAGTCCAAAGAGATCAGTTCTCTTCATGGAAATTCGTGTTAAGAGAGGTAAGGAGTTATGCCCCCCATTTCATGATACGGGAGCAGCTGGGAACATATGACCTTAACTTGGCAGAGACACTGTCTTATCTGGCAACTCTAGACTTGACATTTTGAGTTATCACCAAAGTCTTTACCAGAGTGAGTGTTCTACCAGCTGTGTCAGGAAGTCCCATTCTCACCAACACTCATCTCTCAGACACTGAGTGCCAAAGAGTTTATTTCTTCAAGATACCTTTTCTCAAGAGATGTGGGTGGTTCTTGGCTTGCTTGCTTTCTGTAGGGCAATGTTTCAGAATCTCTTTTCACTGATGCTTCCCCTGAGGAGACTCTTAATTTCTTTTTTCATAATCATTTCCTTCACTGTGAAGTGCTAATACTACAGTTATATGCCATGCACACTTGCTTTGAATTTCTTTATATACTGTATAAGTACCATTGTTTCATGCATGAAATGTTGACTACCAACAACTGGTTTTCATCTTGTAAGGGTGATAGACAGTACAACCCCGGGGAAGTTGCCTGGGTGAGATTACTTTAGTCCCCGGTTTTTAACTGTTTAGCGTGAACTGTTGAAAAGCTTTGTAAAGTAATGTTTTGATTAAACTAGATGTTCACTGTGCAAGATACTCCACTAAACTAGCTGGGAATCCTGCATATGTGTACCCTTACTGGAGAGCTTGCCTGGCTATATCAGACAGCTCCAAGAAAAATGAATGAGTGAGAATTGACTTATGTACCTTCTACTCAATCTGTTGGTGGCTGGAATACATAGGAGATTCATCCTACAGAAATCAGCTGCCTTTATAAAAAAAGGAGTTAAAATTCAAATAAACTAAAAGGAAGCCCTGAAAAGTGATTCATACAAAGATGTGGTATATATACACAGTGGAATACTACTCACCTAGGAAATAAGAAAAAAATGAACTATTGCCATTTTCAGCAATGTCAATGGAACTGAATGGGGATGATCCTAAGAGAAATAAGTCAGAAGGAAAAGAATAAATGCCTAATGACTTCACTCATATGTGGACTGTCAATAAACAAAACAGTAATGGACAAATCTAGGCCACAGCAGATTCTAGAGATCAGAATGTAGAATTGAAGGGAAGGGGAAGTGAGAGTGGTAACTAAAGGGAGAGGGGTTCAATGGTCTGTGGTAAAGGACTGTGGGTGCTATGGTGGTGGGTGGGGGTGGGTACCTACCTTGGGGGATGTATGAACCTAGTCCACTAAATCATATGCAGTGTTGTAAACCAGTGTCACCTCTATAAAAATTTTAAATGAGCAATTGAGTACACTTAGTATATTAAAATAGGTAAATGTCATCTCTATCTAGTTCAAAAACATTCTCATCACCCTAAAAGGAAACCCCACACCCAGTAGTTACTCCTCATTCCAGCAGCCCCTGGCAACTATGATGTAACTCTTTCTGAATTTACTTTATCCAAATATTCCATCTAAATAGAATCATGCCATATGTAACCTTTGTAATTGTTATAATGCCCTTGTTGCAACATATGCCAGTATTTTATTTCTTTTTCTACCTGGATAAAATTCCTTCTCATGGCTAATGCCATCTTTGTTTATTTATCAGTTTATGGACATAATGAGTTGTTTCCACCTTTTGGCTGTTAGGAATAATGCTGCTATGAATGAGTAGTTTGCCTTTTTTTTTTTTTTGAGTGGGCAGATGTTTTCAGTTCTCTTGGGTTTGGCGCTCACTGTGGTTCACTGTGTAACTCTAAGGTTTGACATCTTAAGATACTGCCAAAGTCTGTTGTGCAGTGGCTATGCCAATTTGCATTCCTACCAGCCATGTCAAATGGTTCCAGTTTCTCCACATTCTCATCAACAACAATCATTCACCTCTTATGTTATTGCATCCCATGAAAAAAGTGCTATCTCATTATGGTTTGGTTTGCACTTCCCCAATCTTTATGATGTTGAAGAGCATTTAACATATGGATTGGACATTGAGCATATCTTCTTGGGAAGAAAGCCTTTTCTAATACTTTCCCTGCCCCAACCCTTTTGAAAAAACAGACACTGCCTCTATGGTTGGGTTGTAAGAGTTCTTGATGGAGTCTGAACCCATGATGTGCCAGTATCTACTCCAACTCTCTGAGCTGTCTTTTCATTCTGTTGACAGCATTCTTGAAGTACAATGATGTCATTTTGGGAAGTGCAATTCATGGATTCTATTTCCCTTTTGTTGCTTGTGCTTTTGGCATAACTTCTAAGATAGATCCAATGGCATATTATGGGTTCCTTGTAGCTGTGAAACATCCTAAATGATCGAAACTTTCTTCCCATGATTTCAGTCTTGCAGTAGGATGGGTCTAGACTGGTCTATGTAAGATCAGCAGTGCAGCAGTGTCCTTCACATTTTATATCATAGGATACCTCTTGCTAAGCAGCAGAAGATGAACTTGTAACAAGTGGGGCATACTTGTCATAGGCATAACTTTGGAAGGCAGACAAACATGAATGTGTATCCACCACCCACTTGATAGCTGTGTGTCCTTGAGTAAGTTAATTAATCTCTCTGAGTTTCCTTTTTCTGTAAAGATGACACTACATTCCTTTAGGAGGACATTTTGTCAGTAGTTCAGCATAGCACAATATAGAGTATGGCAGTTCAATACATAGTATGTGCTTGACAAATGTGACAGCTATTTTAACAATAAGTATTCTTAATTTTTCATTCATCTGTATGTAGGACACACCACTGAAATGTGGGAACATTGCCACATGCAGTTGTTTTGCATAATCTGGGCAACTGTTCTACTACAGGTGACTCCTCAAAGAATGATCTCAAGGTAGATTTCCTTCATTTGCTAGCAAGTTCAGCTGTGTCTTCCCCTGTGAGTTTTGATAATGAGAGGCCTACTGATCACCTATGTGAGTGCAGGGAAAGTTCTGCTGGAAATATGTGTGGAATTCAGACAAGATTGTTTCCTGACCTCTGCTCCCTGGGATTGATGAGTAAGACGTCACCACGCCTCTGGGGTTAATTTCATGCTCTCCCTCCTTGCTGCAAATATGTAAATTTGCGAAAGTCACCCAAGTGAGAAATAGCTGATTTGGATGGAAGGAATGGTGTGTGCCTGTGCACTGTCATAAGGCCACTCACCCTACTTGGAGACAATGTCCTTCTCCAAGTGGGGAGCAGCCGGCTTTGTGTGAGAGCTGGAAGCTTCTAAATTCATCAGTCCTCCTGGGCCCCAAACAATGGCATACTTTTTCATCCTAGCAATAGTTTTACAGGGTTCAGTAGGAGGTAAAAAATTGATTGATCTTAGAAGCTGACAATGGGATTGTTTCGGGAGAGACCAGAGTGATTGAGTGATTCTCCTAAGAAAGCAAGCTTTCTTTCCTGTGTTCTCTCAACTAATGAAATACAATCCAGTCAGCTGAGTGTATTCTGCAGATGAGGCCAAAACTTACTTGAAGCAAGGACTTGAACGACCCTCTTAGTCCCAGAAGTCTGCCTACCAGAAAGGAGAGCATTGGATGTAATCAGAAGACCCTGTTGGTAGCCTCGGTTCTTCTATCCCCTATCTCTGCACCTTTCAAATGCACCCACATCTCTAGGAATCACTTTTTCTTGACTGTACATTGGCAAAATTGAAATAAAAAATTATTTTCATCATTTTTGCATCATTTCTTAATTTATAAGCAACAGCAAGTCTCTTTATGCAAGCACAGGATAAAATACATGAGAGTATGTGTTAACCCACAGCATAGGTCAATTTCTCTTTCTATGAGATGGTATGAGAATTTCCTTTTGTTTTTCAAGCATTGTTATCACTGCCATCCAATTTTGCCTCCTAAACCCTCATTCCACATCTGTTGATCTTAGTAAAATCCCTTCACCTTCAACTATAAATACTATAAATTCATAAAGGAATATGAATTATATTCCTTCTCTAAATTAATAATTATCTTCCTCACTTACTTTGTATCAGATACCATGCAAAGTATGGGAATATAATAAGAAAATAAGACAAAAAATGTCCCTGCCCTCAAGAGGCTTATCTTCCAACAGAGGACAGATTGAAATAGAAAAAGAAAAGTCAAAGAATTTCAGATTTTAGTTGTCATTTTTGAAGCAACTACTTAGTAGGGGTGGAGCCAAAGAGCAAGAGGATATATATATATATATATATATATATATATATATATATATATTTGCCTTTTGCTTTCTTTTCTGCCTTCTTGTACCCACCTTTAAAATGAATATTGCAAAGGGCAAGAGCAATTTCACAGACCCTTGAAAATATATTTAGCCAAATTCTCTGTGGGAATAGTTTGGCTAATGCAAATTGGCCATAGCAGTGCATGATACATGTGGGGCGCCACTATGTGAGCCTCTATTCCCCTGATCAGGGACTGTGAGTGTTAGAAGATGGTTGCGCTAATTAAAAGCTGAACTTGCTGTCATCTCTTCACAGTGTGATTTGTGGGTTTAGCCCAGCATGGTCTCTGCATTGATTATGAATAACATTCTTGTGCAGGTAAATACTTTAGGGCTAGGGACCTATGCCAGCATTTGGCACACACTTTGTCATTGAGAGCATCACCCAATTCCTCTGGGCTTCATTTCCATAGAGATGAGCATGAGGGGATGACTTGACTGCTGTGCCTTCTGTATTCCACCCCATGTGCCAGGGTGGCATGAACTGATGGAACCAGGGCCATGGGGGTGGCAGATCCTGTCAGTCTGGGGCAGGGGAGAAGGGAAAGGACAGTGACCTTAACTTGAAGATAATCCTGAATCATTTTAGCAGGCTCTCAGCTAGTTGCTAAAGTCTTCTATCATTCTATTCAAGAATTTCCATTCATTAAGATTTCTGTGTTCTAAATACATGCTGATTTTGTTTTTTTTATATTTTATATTGTATTTTTAAAAAAGTGATTGCATATATATATGTATGCTGATTTTGAATGTCCCTCTTGGTTTGCAGATCTCTCACTCTCTCTTCCTCTTTCTCTCTTTTCCCTCCTCATTTTTCCTTCCAATTGTTAAGTATTTGCACTAAAGGAATGCCTGTCAGTCCCTGTATAGCCCCTCAAGAGTCCAGGAACCCTGCTTAGAAAATAGCATATTATCCTATAGGATAAATAGACAGCCTCTGCTGAAATGCTGAGCTTAGAAGCTAGTGAGGTTTCCAGATGTGCTCTGATGCTGGAGACAGTTTGCTCTTTCAAAGTGGGGCCTCCAGCAAGGATGTTGAAGGAATGCAGCTGGCTCCCTGTGCTAGGAAGCAGGCTTCTTCTGAGCGGTGATTTAGCTGAAAAAGTTGCCAGCTCTGAGCCTGGGAATTTCCCTATGCTTCCTCCTCCTGCGCCCCCTCTTCCAGACTTGCCTGCCACCCAAACAAATGTTCCTATCAGAACAGGAAGACAGTCCTCCTCTTCAGCTGTCAGACTCACTTCTAGGGAGATTATGGTTAATTTCATTATAGTATATAATGGATGAAGAATGTTCAGGGCAAAAATGTATCTATCCAATGTAATTACATCAACATTTTTAAGCTTAAAAAAGTGTCACAGAAAGAACTCATTTTGCATCTCCATCCAAGATTGCTCCATGTGTTTTTACAAGAGGATAATAAAAACATAAATGGGATAGATGGGGCTAAGTAGTGTTACAGATGGTGGTTGCATATTAAAGATTAAATTGCTGTCTATAAATAAAACCTCTTTTACAGTAACTAGGTTACTGCTTTATCTTAATTTAGGTGTAATTGAGAGCATTAGTGTTCTTCATAATGGGCCAGTGAGTGTGCCTGCAGACTGTAAACAGGAGTCCATGGAACGCACACCCACGATTGCCTTTGCCACTGAGAGCCCTATGCAAAGGTGACTCTGGAAACTCACTGCTTTGCAGCCCCTATCGCTGATGTCTCCAAACCTGAGGGTTTTAGAAAGATCTTCTAGAATCCATCAAGAGGTGCCAGCTGTCTTAGTTTTGGTTGCATTTGAGGGTGTGTCTATTTGAGGGTGTGACTATTTTAAGGTGTGTGTGTTTTGGTCTCCAGTGTTGGCTTTTCCTGAGGTATGTTTATCAGAATGACTATATTTGCCCCAAACCATATATGTATAGATCTTGACCTACAATATTCCTGGTAAAATAAGAGTTTAAAGCTAGAATGATTACATGATTGACTTTGATTTTGTTTTTCCCTTAGGTGTGATTAACATGTTTATTATCTATTTCTTAAAATGTTTTTTAAGTTTTTCCCACATTTTTGTTACAATATTTGATTTCTCCCCTCAAGTGTAGTCCCCATACATCTTCTACCACCACACCGCATGAATGGTCACTGTAGTCTCTGTGCTCTTCCCTCCCATCTTGATCCCCCCCCCCCTCTCTCTCTCTCTCCTTCCCCTGCTATACTCCTTAGATCTATAATTGGCCAGCAAGTTTTTTTTTTCTTTTGGAAATTTTGTTTAATTTCTCTATATTCCTCCTATAAGCAAAACCATCCAGTATTTTTCTTTTTCTTTCTGACTTATTTCACTAGCCATACTCCCTTCTAGCTCTACCCATGTTGCTGTGAATGGCATACGTTTAGCTTTTTTAACACTGAGTAGTATTCCATCATGTGTATATACTATATTTTCTTGATCTCATTTATCTGCATTTGAGTATTTAGGTTGTTTCCATGTCTTAGCTATTATAATAAACATAGAAGAGCAAATTTCTTTTTGAATTTTTTGAAGTGTGTTTATTTGATGTGAAGATGAGACAAAAATGTAAAATACAAGCCATTGCCCTTTCAGATAGGAAGGGGGAAGAAAAAATAGAACTGCTAACCTCTATGGCATGGTTCCTGCCCTCTGTCCAGAGCTGATGATAGAGAACAAGACAACACAGCCCTGTGATGAAGAGTGTTATATAAGGAGCTAATGCCCGAGTTTTAATCCTCCTCTGCTGCCCATGGATTCTCACCTTGGACACACCCTTTGACCTCTAGTGCTGTGTTTTCCTTCCCTGAGAACTGCATCCTGATGGTATTGATCAAAGAAGACTGCTCTGAGCATAGATGTACATCTGCATGGAGATCTGTGGGAACAGCACTTACCTGGTGATGATTCAGGAATGCCCAGCTCACACATGCATGCACACATACATTCTCCTAGTACAATCATATGCTCCTAAAGCAGTTTAAGTCTTTCATTCTTTAACCAGTTTTGGGGGGTGTGATGTACTTGCATTCTAAATTGTATGTTAGTTGCTGGGGATGGAAAATCTGAAAAACACAGCCTCTGATTTCTAGCAGTGCTTATACAAATGTAACTTCCCCCAAAAGGCAGGAGCCTCCTTGTTCATTATTACTCAGGGTTCTGCACAAGGTGGTGCTAAAACTTGCTCAGTGGGTGAGCTGGACTACCAAGGACCAAATTGTACCCCCCAGTCCCCAGGAAACAGGACCCCACAGCAAGATGGCTTTCATGAAAAGAAGGCAGAATAGGTGGCAAAAATCTGTGTCCTGTACAGATACAGAAAAAACTAGATGTGTGGAAAATGTTACAGACAAAGTGTACCATTAAGGACCTGGTGTCAGCCAGTGAGAGATACAAGGTGTGGGGAGCATACTGGGGAATATTTAGCATGGGGAGGGATTTGGAGGGGTGGGGGGAACTGGGATGGAGCTGTTATTATATATGTAATATATATAATTTATATATAGAATATATGTAATATAATATATATATAATTTATATATATATGTGTGTGTGTGTGTGTGTGACTAAGTTATTTATATTCTTACATTGCTGTTCATTTTTGGACAGTGTTTGATTTCTCCCCTCAGACATAGTTACTGTAAGTCAAGAAAGAAGACAAAGGCCAGCTTCAGGATTTTAAAGGAAAACAGATCTTATCTAAATATCTCTTCTGTTTCCTACTTTTGCTATGTGTTTTATCATTTCCCCCAACAGATTTACTCTCCTTATTAAATGTATCCTAGGAAACCATGTGTAGTGATAAAGGACAGATGGCTGCTCCTGCCTCCCCAACCTGTTCTATGGTGGGGTCCAGTAGGAGGCTGGCTGGGCAGGTGTAATTGTGCTGCAGATTAGCCTTGGGTGAGGTTCCCGGAATGGAATGAGTTACAATGATGAAACAGTGCAGAAAAGAATTTGAATCCCAGACCACTGGTGCTGGGGCTCAGCTGTCACAGAATGGAACTTTAGAGCTGAAAAGATCTAGGAGAACTCCGTCATACCTCTTTAGTGTAGAGATGGGAAAGTTGAGGTCAATGTAAGGAAAATATGTGACTTAAGGTGACACATCCTATTGGCAAAGATTGTGTCCAGAATCATGCCCAGAATTCTCAGGGGAAACATTCAGCTAAAGAACTAATTATAGGCATGGGAGAGTCACTTTGGAAAAGTTCACAGAGAATTTCCCAGCATCTTATCAGGAGACCTCCTGCATTACAGAAATAAATGTATATTTATTCAATTATACTATATTTAGTCAATTATACTACCTCTACTCACCATCAGATCTTTCCAGAAGATGTGGTAGTGTAACTGAGGGTATATTGTCTCCATACAGAAACATCCATATACCACTATCAGCATCTGACCATTTGGAACATATACTAAAGGGACATTTCTGTGCCCATCTATGTCATGCAGCACACCATGCAATGACAAATTTGATGGTCTAAGAATAAACACAGTGACATGACCAGGAATAATTCATACTTGTCTTATGAATCCGCTCACCAAATTTTCTAGTCCTGCTGTGGTCCTGTTGCTGTCATTGAACATCATCTCTCTCCTGCAATCTTGGCATGCCTCATAGAAAGCAGACATGCTAAAGGCCAGCCTAGATGTTATAAAAAGTAATAATATTAATTAAAAAGTTTAAATTAATAATAATCACCATCTATTACTGAGTACTTACCATATATCAAATTAAATGCTTTATTTACATTATCATATTTAATTTCTGTAAGGATCGATAGTTTTTAAGGCTTTTTTTCTTTCAGACTGGCTATAGATTCATGGCAAAACTAAGGCAAGCAATGCAGAGATTTCTCATCTACCACTGCCCCCATACACATACAGATGCCCCACTGTCACCACCCCCCAGCACAGTGGAACAGTAATGTGTTACAGTTGAAGCTTTGCTAACTTATACAATCTCCCGTAGTCTCTGGTTCACTGTGGAGTTCACGTTTGGCATCGTCCATTCTGTTGATTTGGACAAATATGTAATGATACAGCGCCATCGTTATGGGGTCATGCCATCATTTCATGGCCTTAAAAACTCTCTGTGCTCCTCCTATTTAGCCCTGGCCACTACTGATCTTTGATTGTGTCCATGATCTGACTCATCGCTGGGTGTCACAGAATAGGAAGGTTTTCCAGAGTGAGCCTTTCACTCACCAGATACATCTAGGTACCTCCAAAAAGGCCACTTTTTTTTTTTTAGCACAGAATAACATTCCTATGTCCATGGGAAAGATAAACAAAAAGCCATGAAGAAAAGTCAAAACAATCCAACAACCAAATTAATGTACACAACTTGGGGGGGTGGGACAGGGTAGGAACGGTCAGGGAGTGGGGGGTGAACCCCAGAGATCACAAAGATGTGAAATGTATATATAAATATTATTTAATATTAAAAAAATTCCTATGTTGGGATAGACCACAGTTTATTCACAGTTCTTCTGAAAGGTTGCTTCCAAGCAGTAGTAATTAGGGCTAAAGCTGTGTAAACACCCACATGCAGGACTGTATTTAGCTAGTTAGTTAGTTAGATAGCTAGCTATTTATTGGAGTATATACATTTCTAACTCCTTGGGTAAATATCTGGAAGCATCGTTGCTGGGTGATAGGTTGATGTTAATATGAAACTGCCAGACTCATCTCCCAAGTGACTACAGCACTCTGCATTTCTACCAGCTATGAGGGAGAGTTTCTGACACTCCAAATCTTGCCAACATTTGGAGTGACTATTCTTCTAGATTTTGACTATTCTGAGAGGTGTGTGTTGACTCAGTGCTTTAATTTGCATTTCACTGGTAACAGAAGGTATGGAGCCTCTTTTCATATGCTTATATGCCATCTATACCTGTTCCTTGATGTGTGCTAAGGTTTTGGGCACATTTTTAAACAGGTTGTTTGTTTTCTTAGAAACTGGAATCTCCTATCTTATAGGAGAAAAAAAATACAACTCATTTATAACTGACATTAGGCAATTTTACTCAAGGTCATACCATTTCACCAATTTAGGAGGCAGAATTCAGACCAGGTCTATCTGAACTGAAGAGTGTACCTTTGACATTCTCTGTTCTGCCTTTGTAAAAACCCATCTACTGCATCCCCAGCTTTCACCTGCCTCTATCTAAGGTCCTCCGGCCTCTTAACTCAGCATCTCCTGGTTCCAGCCATTCAGAAGTTTGTCCATATGATGCCCTCAGCACTCTTCCCATGCCTTCTCCATTCCCCAGTTGTGTGCACTCACGAAGCCCTGCACTGGAGGCCTTGTATAAGATGATTTCAGTTTGCACATGGTGAAAGAGGATCTTGTTAATTAGAACACTCTATTGCAGATTAATTATATTGATTTCTCACTCCAAGCATGACATGGAAAGAAGTTATTTGATATCTTTATTAGCATGGTCTTCAGGACAGTACTGAGCAGTAGCACTCTTACCCTGGGACCCCTTTGTAATCCCATCTTTGCACAGAGCACAGCAATGCAAGCTGTAAAGATGCTCAAAATAGCCTCAAGCTGGCTAAAATTTATTTTCAGGACAGTTCTGCACTTGCACAAAATTACAGTCCAGGCAGTTGCTGCTCTGGAGACAGGGGACTGCCCACAATGATGTAAGTGGGTGGGAAGGACCCTATACACAGAGACAGGTAATATGCCAAGGAAGATGTTCAATCCTACCTTACTTTTCTGTAAGACCCTCCTCAAAACCCTCAATCCTTCAGCTCCATATGTGTTTCTGAGTCTACTCTGCCTTGGAATGTGCCCTTTTAAAGGGCACACTTTAGTCTGTTGAGGCAGGTTTTAGTCACTTTAGTCTGTTGAGGCAGGTTTTGCACTTAGAAAGGCTGTGTGACTGGGTAAGTGGCTTCTCTACTTCTTCTCAATGGCAAGTGTATCTCACTTAATAGATGATTTGGGTTATGCATGTTTCTACTGGATTGTAAGCTTCATTGTGGCAATAGTACATGTGAGATTCCTCACTGCAGGATCCCCTGTAATGAGTGAGCACCTGGCACATTCAAGTATGTTAGCAAACTGAATGAATGAATGAATAGATGAATGAATTAATGAGTAAATAAGGGAATTAAGTGAAGCAAGTTAGATAAGACAAAAGAAGTATTGGCCCAAGAAACTTCCAGGTACACAGATATAGAAAGATCACAGTAAAAAGGAAATGTTACCATCTTCAGCATCTCCCAAACTGAGTCTGCTATAAACTAGGTGTCAAGACCTGGGATGGTTTAGGTCCTCTAACATGGATAGTTTTATTCAGTTCTGAGTCTGACAGCCTGAAACCATGTTGTCCAGATGGAGGGAAGAGAAGGGCTTCTGGAATCATGCTTCCTGCAGACGTTTTCTGCTACTCCCTCTCCACCCCAACAGCCACTTGGAAGATAGGGAAACTTGCTGCTATATTCGATGTTGTCCAGTCTGCTTCTCAGAAAGCTTGAATGGCTGACTATATGGATTGCTCATTTTTCCCAGACATGGGAGCTGCCACCTTGTCTGGAGCTTGGTTCCGTGGTTGTGCAGCATGGTCCATTTTTCTTGCCTACAGTATGAGGGGGCAGCCAGGTGCAGAGGCAGGAAACAGATGTTTTTTAAAGATCCTGAACCTCTCACAAGGCTCATGGTAAACTGTGTGGCCAGGCTGGATATGGGGGAAGGCAGAAGATGGATTCAGAAGGAGACTTTTTCAATTTGTATTTCAAGGTTATCTAAAACTCAGTTTATTTTTCTCCTGCAATGGTAAATACTATAAATTCAAGAAAAAGGACAGTATACAGCTCACTGAGATGATTGTTAAGAGATGGCTTGGATCTGCTGGCAGTGCTCTATAGAAAGATCTTTTGTATTCTAGGTAAAAAGATGAGAAAAAACAAGGTCCTTGTAGTTTCATTAACATTTGAAGGGACACAGGGAAAAACCCAGAGCTCTTCACATTTATTTTCAAACCAAACAGTTTAAATATATAAAATTCAATTACTTCTAAAATGAAAGTTAAGAGTATAACCCAAATCAATGGTGGAAACAAATTACTGCTGCATAGGTAGGTATACCAATATATGTAGATATGTCTTTACTTAGGACTTAGAAGGAATCTTCTTTTTAAATTATTAAGGTAATGTGGCTATATTATTGAAAAATTTGAAAAATAGATGAGTAAAATATATATTTTTTGAGGGAGCATATAACGTTAGTTTACAACGTAGTATGTTATTAGAAGTACATGATCATCCTGCACAGGTGTTGCTACATCACATCTTCATCAAAATTCCCACTGTTCACTGTGCTCCCTCCCTCTTTTACCCTCTCCATTTACCTAATGCTCTGGTTTCCTTGATTTTAAAGTCACATTTCTTGAGTTTATTTTTATTTTAGTTTTATCTGTTTGTTTTATTTCTCTATATTCCACATATAAATGGCATCAACCAGCATGTGTCTTTCTACTTCTGATTTACTTGACTTAATGTAATCTCCTCCCGTTGTATCCATGTTGTCACAAATGGCACCACTTTCTCTTGTTTTTACAGCTGCATAGTGTTCTACTGTGTATATAGAACACATCTTTCTGATCCACTCACCTTTCTTTGAGCACATAGGTTGTTCCTATACCTTGGTTATTGTAAATAGTGCTGCAGTGTACTTGGGACTGCATATGTCCCTTTGAATTAGTAGCTTTGTGTTTTGGGAGTCGATACCTAGGAGTGGAAGCTTACTCAGAATTCCATCATTCATAAAGTTAACTTTGTTATTTTCTGTCTTCCCAGAGATAAACAGATTGGTACAAATGCCTTCCACCCTTACCTTCTTCAATCTCTCCCTCACTCCTCTTTCCCTCCCTTAATTTTTTTTTTTATTTTTAGCATGATATTACTATTTTTTCAATAGCCTTTTTCAGTTAAGGAATGATGATTTGATGATCAGGATATTGTAATGCCATAGATGTTGTAGATCAAGACTCAGTGAGACATTTGATGAAGTTTCTTACTACAGGTTTGTGGAAAAATTGGGGAATATGGTCTGAATGGTGGGAAAATTAGGTTAGTTCATAGCTGGCTGAACAGTTGAACCCAAAGGACTTTGATTCAATGTTTTTATGTCAACTTGTTAGGAGGTTCCAGTGTTTAGCAAATGTTATGATCAAATAATATGCAGAAATATACTTTGTTAAGGAATATTTTAATATCAATAGATACAGAGAAAGCATTTGACAAAGTCCAGCATCCATTTATGATAAAAGCCCTTGAAAAATAAGGGATTAGAAGGATCCCACCTGGAGTTAACGGCGCCCATCCCAAAGTCCTGAGAGCGGACTGAGGCTCTCGCGGACAAAAGAGGCAGCTGCAAAGGGGACTCCGACCCTGCTGAGAGAAGCAGGTAGCCCACCCGCACCACCTGAGACAGGTAGGATACGCTCCCTACCTGGAGCAGACTGTGGCGTCTCCCGGCTGTTGTCACGG